>OY757908.1:132546199-132698941 GCA_963585895.1 Sepioteuthis lessoniana
TAGTTGAAAAGGTCTGGTAGATTATCTCCTGGCAAGTGCTAGGGGAATTACTCAAGAACAAATAATATCTGTTTAAATAGTGTCCATTCCCCTGTTGCTGTTAGGAACAGTCCATTAAGTTTGGAAGGGGAAATAACTAGTTTATAATTAGTTTCAATTGTTCATCTAATTCCTTTATTTTTTCTGTTATCTCTCAATTATTCAAACAGTCTATCATGTAGTAAAGTTAGACACCTTTTTTAGTTTGACAGCAATTTGATCATTAAATTTCAGCCATGTTATCAAACTGATTTCTTCCTTATTTAAAATTTTCTTGATAAATCCAGCAAACACTTATGGACGACATACAGAAACACTGGACAGCTGTATCAAACTTATTAGGTCTCATCAGCAGTGTATACTGTAATCTCCACCACTGGAGATCGAACCAGCAACCACAGATTGCAGAGCCGAAACTCTACAACTGAGCCATCAGTCCATATCACACACAAGTGACACCAAATTAACTAGTCACAGTTGTAGGGTTTCGGTTTTGCAATCTGTAGTCACTGGTTCGATCTCCAGTGGTAGAGATCATGGTATACACTGCTGATGAGACCTAATAAGTTCGAAACAGCTGTCTAGTGTTTCCGTATGTCATGCGTAAGTGTTCACCGGATTTTCTGGTCATGGTAATTCAATTCAATATATATATATATATATATATATTCCTCTACTTAAAAAAGAAAATGTAGATCTATTTCCTTGATACTTGCTATTTCTGCAACAAGTTTGGTTGATTTGATTGCTTCAACCAAATCACTGTGGTCTACAAAACATTTTAGAGGAATGGTCTTTTGGTGATGATTATTTAACAACTCACCTAAGAGCATTGAAATACTAAATGCATTGTCCATCTCTTCTGATAGAGCTAGTGTCTCTCTGGCTAACATACTTTTTACTCTCTTTATTTTGTGGGATTGCCATGATATTGGATTCTTGGCTGCTACCATCATGCAAATTTTTAAATGATGCATCGATAAAAACATGTATTTCTAGCTTCTTGCTCAAATTTTGAAACTTTAAAGAAATATGATCTGATTTTACTCACTTGATAATTTTATTCAACCTCTTCAAATCTTCAATTGTACTTGTGTTGATTCTTCCAGCCAAATCTGTCCCATCCAACGCAATATTGGGGCGTGATTGCTTGGAAATATCTAATATATATTGTGTGTGTATGTATGTGTATATATATATATATATATATATATATATATATATATATATATATATATATATATATATATATATATACATATGAACTGGATTTAGCTTTAAGTAAACTTCATTGGTTGATATGTCATAAAACCAAACCAACATATACACAAATTATTAGATAACATATCACTGAGCAAAAACTCTTAAACAATTTCACAAAAATGTAAATATAAACATACAATGAACACAAATCCCCAACCTGTTTGAGATGCCTTTAAAATCAATCAAGCAAATTGAATTCTGCTTGTAGTCAATACATTTGCATCACAGAATATTGATATATATCAATGGAAAATGCTATGGAAATTATTATCGTCCTGGTTTAAAAATAAACTTATGTCTACTGTGTTTAGTATCCTGTTACAAATAATTGAAGTTTTGAAAAAGAAAAAAGAAAGTTGATGAAATATACCTTTGATTTATTTATCTATTACTTAATTCTTTTTAATGGGTTACTAATAGATTTTTTTTTTTTTACAATAACATCTTAAAAGATGACATAAGACTTAATGGTTGAATTAAGAATAAACCTCAGTCTATATTGATCAAAAGAGGAACAAAACTGGACTCTGGTATCTCCAAGTTTTCATTCAGCACCTGTTATCGATTTTGATGATGTACATCAATACAAAATGCTTTTGAAAATTATTGTCTTCTTAGTTTAAAAATAAACCTTTAGTATATACAATGTTTTGTATCTTGATATTTTGACAAAAATCTGAGGAAATGTATTGAATGTTTTTCTGTATAGCCTATAATTTAATTTCTTAATAACTTTTCTAAAAAGAAACACACACACACACACACACACACACAGTCAATGGTAACATTAAGAATAATCTGAAACTATATTTACCTATAGCATAGTGGCTAATCTGCAAGATTGCCACATTGTAGTCAGCAAGTTCAAACTCCAGTTGCACTATTGCATTCACTTTAAGACTAATGCCCTCTTTAGTACCACTGATGTTCCTCTACTAGGATGGCTTTGGCATTAAATAATCCACAAAGGTTGATATGCCATTAAGAAAGGGCACCAAACCAAATAGTCAATATTGAATAAGAAACTGGATCATATTCTGTGCATAAATTGCATGACACAAGACTAGGTTCTTTAGCTTTGGTAAAGCAACCAGCCTAGGAGAAGGAAAATTGAATTCAAACCAGATTTACTCTGTTTAAAAATTGACTTTTGGTCACATCCAAGCTCATAGTATGGTGGGTTTAGTTATATACATATTTTCCACAGGACTATATTTGTATATGTCTAAATACTGACAATAAAAGATTTAAAACTTGACAACAACCCTCATAAATATTAACCTGATTTTCTCAATAAAAGACAACAATTATTATTTGTTTGTTATGTCTATTTGTTCATCTTTGCTTTGTTATATTCTCACATCAACCTTTAATTTAAAAGAAAAAAAGGGAATTTTCACACAGGACATATATATATATATAAAACTAATACAATATTTATATACAGATCAAATTCTGTTAATTCATCCAATACTTTCAAAAAATGCCCTTTTAAATTATTTTTCTTAACTTTTTTTTTCAAATCATCCAATTTAATATTATTTTTTTTACACTATTACTTTTTTTTAACCCCATTTAGCAATTTGTTCTAAAATATATTTTAAAGGATATATATTTGTTCTAAAAATATATCAATCTATTAGCAAAAAAATCCGAATGATTGATAGATTTTTTTTCTTAAATTTTCATAAAACAAAAAAACACACACAGACATACACACAGTAAATGGTCACATTAAGAATAAACAGTCTATATAGTCCAAGTTAAAATTATGGTAAGGGTAACCCAAAGCAAAACTTTTTTTGACATAATTTTTCCAATGCAGGTCTCATCGGGGAGCCAGACTTTGGCTCATTTACAAAACTTTTCATGTTCCCCCATGAGACTTGTCTAAAAATGTTTGTTTTCAGGTTACATTTACCACAATTTTAACTTGGACTAATATTGATTGATAAAAGAAAATTGGTTCCATGATTGACTTTGGTTCATGGCCTATTAATGTTCTGAAAAGAAAAATAGTAGGCAAAATATGGAAATTCTGTCTAGGTGGTAATTCCATGCAAGACAGAGATAGAAAGAAAGAGGGGTGGGGTGATTCCCTCCTGCCCCTATCAAGTGGTGATGCAATCATGGATCAGTATAAGATGATCCGATCTTGGATTCTATTGATCCATTAAAATTGGTTATCAAATCTGACAAAGCTTTTAACTCAGAATTGATCAAGAATTAAGTTTGATCTAAAATCTGAGTTAACTAAATGGATCACATCGTTGGTGAAGTTTAGAATACACTGACTGTACCCTCCCCCCTGCAGAGGAGTAAACCCCCGCCCCAAGAAAAAAAAAAGAGAGAAAAGGTTAGTGTTCTGAGTATG
This sequence comes from Sepioteuthis lessoniana, assembly GCA_963585895.1. Lineage (NCBI taxonomy): Eukaryota > Metazoa > Mollusca > Cephalopoda > Myopsida > Loliginidae > Sepioteuthis > Sepioteuthis lessoniana. The sequence continues at coordinate 132,549,876 of OY757908.1, forward strand.
ACACTAAACTACATCTGATAGTGGGGCTCCAGATCTGGGGAGTGTGGACTCACCTCTTCATTGCTATTACTCCCAGGTTCACTCTAATTCGAAGTGGTAGGATCCCATTTCTCCGTCAAATAGATCTGTTTGTGAAATTTGAAATGATTGTAAACTTTATTAATATATTCATGTTGCAACTAAGTATGAAGTATTTACTAGGATTGGGGAGATACATTTTTGTATTGTATTTAGAGACAGCAGCTGTTAAACTAACTTTGGCATTAAATACCCCAGTAAGGGTTGACATGCCATAAAACCAAACAATTATAGAGAACAGGCAATGTCTCTAAATGTTGCAAAACTAATTAAAATGTGTAACATCTTAGATGCTATCATCTTGATAGTTGTCTTGTTCTAATTTACTGTTTATTTTATTTTGTATGTTTACTGCGTGTATAATAATCTTTTGAAGCTGTTAAAGTGTTTTAAAAATAAAATCTAGTTGATTGGTTGCCTAAAAGAATGTCTAAGGTTAATAACTTAATCTTTTTGCTCTGAATAACATTACATCATTGGCAATTTTTCTTGCTGGCTTTCACTTTATTGTTTTAGGTCAAAAGGTTAATTGGAAATTCAATTATATAAATCATAAATGAATGTGGGTGTTCCTCAACCTTTTTTTTTTTTTTTTTTTTCAGTCTAGTACTGAACTTGAGCTTTCTCTAAAAGAATTCATGAGTAATAGGCCTTATCATGCCATGCTGATCCTTGATGTGATAGCAGTAACTTTGATTACAGAGTTGTCTTTCTCTTAAGTCAGCGGCTCTACCTAGGCTAGTGGGCCCCATTTACCGTATTCTATTTATAGTTGTAAGAGAAAATAAATGAATTTACTTCTTTCTGAGAGGAATTGGTACAAAATAAATGCAGCCTTGAAATAAATTTTCACTTGACTTGCCTATTCCATTTTTTTGTGCTGATAATCTAGTGTTTCTATCTATCTCTCTATCTCTCTCTCTCTCTCTCTCTCTCTCTCTCTCTCACATGTGTGTGAAGCAACTTCATTACTAACATTAAATTATTGAACACTGCCTAAACCGTAAGCATAGAGACTATCATACTACCTATTGCTTTGTCACTTGTTCCTAAACACAACCCAAAAGCTGTTGATTTTCCTTTCTATACATGTAATATTACGGACGGGCACTGTCGTTGAGTTACGGCGGCCTCAAGGTTGGAGAATGCACGAGCACATCAACTGTCATCAATCATTGGGTACATGGGTCTGACAATCAAAAATGTCACGAACCTCGCTCGTGCAGGCAGAATGACCTGTAGAGTTCAAGCATGATTTTAATATAATCACGCATGAACTTTCACATGCTTCAGTATTGTTTTCACTGGTGTCACCAAGCCTTCTGGAATCTTCAAATTGATCCGTCAAATCGCTATATAAAGAAATCAAGTAGTGAGATTTTGGGATTTCAAGGCAGGTTTCTAAAACGGTTCAACAGAGGTCCATGACGCCCCAACCCATTTCATACCTAGCCTGTCAGCAATTCAACTGATAGGAAAGCCAACTATAACGACACCACCGTCATCGCCAAGAAGAGGAAGAACGCTATCGAACAAACTTCTTTTAACTACAGCCCACTGTAGTCCCCAAGAATAAAAGCAACTACTATTTTCTTCCTTAAAATTAGAGTTTTGAGCGTTTCTTTTCTGCAAACTCCTTTCTTTCAGACACAACGTATTTTGGTCCTACGCTACATACAGATGATGGTAGAAATTGATTTTAATTTTAATCTCCCACTTTATTATTCAGTATTTTTATTTCTGAGCTGGACATTGGCATAATGGTTAGAGTGTTCGCCAATGGCCCGGGAGACCTGGGTTCAATCCTAGGTCGAGTCATACCAAAGACTCAAAAATGGTACTTGATGCCTCCTTGCTTAACACTCAGCATTATAAGGTAAGGATCAAGGGTAAAGTGGAGCAATCCAAGGAAAGGAGTAGCACCCTCCCCTACACCTTGGTGTAGTAGCTATCGAAAAGGGAGCCCTTGAGTCACCCTCGACTTTGGTCGCCAACTTTACTTCACTTATTTCTGAGCCACCACTTATGTTGCGTGGTTTTCTGTAACCATCATTTTGATCCGAGTAATATTACTGTTACCTTCAAAGGGGTTTGAGCCCTAGAAAGGTGTCTAAATGCAACTGCTTTATTCAAAGTCTGAAGCATAACTGCTTTGAGAATATAACTACATCATAAACTTTTATATGACAATCCCGTCAACCAATCAGCAGGCAGACATCCTTTTTTACAAAACCCCTATTTCATTCAGTTTATTTCTCTTAGAAGTCTCTATGACGTAATGACACTAAACTATATCAGTTCTGGAGCTCTAGGGGTGTGTGAAAAAATTATTTGTATCAGAATACTTTGTGTTAAAAATAGTTACTTGAAGCTATAATTGTTTACTAATAATTATTAATTACTTATAACTGTGTGCAAATAAATGATTATTATTAAATAGAAGTGATTACTTGAAAGCATATAATTATGTATAAATTATTATTATTATTATTCAAGAGAAGTGTTTGAATTTACACAACTGTGTGCACATTATTTCTACAGTCTAGAAATACTTGATATCATATATCTGTGTGTATTAAAAAAAAAAAAATCTTATGGTTAAGTTAGTTAAGGTTATTTTGTTTAATGGCATATCAACCATTGATGGTTATTTAATGCCAAATTCTGTTTATATATGAAATTTAACATTTTTCAAATAATACAGAGTGGAACGATAAAATTGTCGCCCTAAAGAAAACAACACTACAGCTTTATTTTAAAACTTTTATTGAAAAAAATCAATTCAGGTAATTTGATTATGTAGTAGAGCTGACATCTATTCAATGTAGCCGCCTTCAGCCTCAATCACCGCCTTGATACGGATCCGGAACTGGGAGCATGCCTTTTCCCCAAGCGCCGGCAGGAGCTCGGCGGATGGTGGCAATCAGGCTGGCTTTGGTGTTGTGGAAGGTCATGTGGGTGATTTCTTGACGTATGACCAAATGAAGTAGTCCAGCAGGTTCAGGTCGGGGGATGGGGGGGTCAGTGATAGAAGGGTACAAAGTTGTAGCACTCCTTCTGAAGCCAAGCCTGGGTCTCTTTGGACTTGTGGGCCAGCGTCGAGTCCTGCTGCCACACCAAGGGTCTGCTACGGGCCACCTGATTACACCAGGGGATCACCACACTCTTCAGCACATCCAGGTACACTTTGGTGTTGACTTTCAAGCCGACTTCAAAGATGTGAGGTGGCATGATGTGGCCCTCACTTGAAACCACACCAAAGACCATAACCATAGCCGGAAACTTTGTTTTCATCACCCTGAGCATGTCCCTGTTATTTATAGCAATCCAGATTTGCATTTTGAGGGTGCTGGCAATGGTCCTGTTGTCATAACTTGGATCGGTAGAGAGCTTGGTTGTACAGCGGCGCATCTCCGATCTCGCTCGTTGAACATTGTATCACTTTCATTATAGAAGGCTCCTATTGCTCTTGGGATTTGTACACAACTGGACTACTAGTAGATGGTCTGCAACAAAAAAAGAAAACCGGTTTTCATTAAACGGAAATGGAATCATGTCATCTTTTCTAGGGCAACAATTTTATCGTTCCACCCTATATTAATTAAAAAAAAAATGACACAATGCCTCTCATTTCCAATCAGCTCTATATAAAAAACTTTTTAAAAAGTCTCTTATCAGCACCACTTTTCCTCTGGTCACGAGGTAAATGATGTTTCCTTTTTTTTTCAAACTGTAACAAAATACTTATTTTTGTTTAATTCTTCACTATATATATATATATATATATATATATATTGTGTGTGTGTGTGTGTGTGTGTGTGTGTGTAAAAATTATCATTTGTAAGCCCAAAGAGAGAAAGTAATATTTTTAAATGAATAGGTCCATGATGAGGTTTATATTTTTTAAAGATTTTTTTTTTGGTTCTTGTGTACGTGTATGTTTCCAGCTTATTGCTTTTGTCAGAGAACATATATGGCACAAGGCCTTGTGAATGGGGTACTCAATAGGACTTGAACTCACTTGTGTTTGAAGTTTGAATAGTTTTCAGTTGGTTATGGGTTTATATAGAGGTTACTCCTTTTTTTTTCTTTTTTCCGAACACATGCACACACACATTACTACCAAGAGTAAAATCACAAAAACGTATCAAATATCAAAAACCAATTGGGGTGAAATGGACTAAGGTAGACACACTCGGAGAAAAAATATAAATCTCTTCGTGGACTTATTCATTTTATATATATATATATATATATATATATATATATATATATATATATATATATATATATATGATTTTTAAGTGGGTAATTTATAGGTAACTTTATTTTTAAATGATTTAGAGCTCATTTGTTTGCACACAGTTAAATGGTTTCAAGTATTATTGTTTGCATATTAGAAAAAAAAATTCTTAAGAAACTAAACAAAAACAATGTAAATATAAACAATGTACACAATTCCCTAACTTTTAGACATAAGATAATGCTGGATGGGTTGACATGGGATTAAAATCAACCAATATAATCATAAAGATATTTTTATTTTTATACAAACCAGCTAATGTACTCTACAATATATCTAATATGTATGTAGATTTCCTTATTGGTCTGGCCAACTGATATTTTCTTCATTTATGGACATGGTGCATTTCCATTTTGTTCTAGATCTTGTTCTCTACTATCCATACACACACATACACACACACACACATATATATATATATATATATATATATATATATATATATATAATTGTGAAAACATTCAGTTGTTTTCATATCCCCAAAGTAAATATTCTAATTTCCTTTGGCCAAGAAAATGCTGCCATCTTTTGAGAGAATCTTCCACTATTATGAATTGAATCCTTGTCTGTGACACTAGACTGATGAGTTGCTCTGACCAGTTACCCTCAGGCTTGTGTCAGAGAAACAGGTTAAACCAGTTTCAATAAAAATCCACTCTCACCCTACTTTTTAAACCCTCCCATGCCACCACAGGGGTGTTTTCTAATTGGCTTCATTTATCAGCCATCTATCTACACTAGAAGTGGAACACTTTCTTAGATTTTTGTAAGTTCTTAAAAAGCGAACAACACACACACACACACACACACACACACACACACACACACACACACACACACACACACACACACACAACCTCAGAACATTAACTGGTACAAGTTGCAATAATGGGGCATTAACTGAAGATCAAATGCACAACCTGCAGATGATTACTGAGATAAGCTTTATGTATTTACCCAACACCTCCACCACAGGCAAGATACAACATTAATCAATTTTTAAGTAGAGTAAAGCTGGTTTGAAATCAGAGTTTTCCTTCTAGACTGTTTCCTCTGCTGTTTACCCATAACTGAAAGGAGAACAGATGGATTCATGCCTTTTCCAAGGGTATTAGCAGGAAACAAAATGCAAACTGTCTCGTCTAGGAATTGAACTTGGATTATTGAAGTAAATTACATAAAAAATGGGAGGCAACAATACAGCTGATAATTTAGCGTTCTTCGTCCTTGCAGTGAAAATAATTAAGGTCCAGAGCGTAATTTAGCGTTCTTCCTCCTAGACTTAAAAACCTTGCATCGGATGTTCACATGCCTAAATACTCCTAACGTTTTAGAACGGCAAACGCACATAAATATCACCGTGAGAACAGCAAACACACAGCTGCTACCCTATAGACTTGATTGGTCAAACAAGAAAATATATATCACCAACGTGAAAAACCAGTGCAGCAGGAGAAAAAATGTGTTTTCAGTTCGGCGGCTTCTACATCCCGAGGTTACCACGACTCCCGCCTCTCTGTCCCTGCATCTTCTCCTCTTCACTTCTCGAACCAAAAAGGGTAAAAGCAGTGCTCCGAGAAGGCTCGTTGCACATGTGTCACGAGACTCTCACACCATCATGTTTTCTGGCGAGATTCATTCCGAGCATAAACACAATTATCTTATTCCATTTCCTATCAAGATAACCATTTTGCTGAGCTTTACATAAAAGTTGATGAATTAAGAAGAATTTGTTACAATTAAGCATGAAGGTTTTTGTTTTGTTTTTTTTTTTTAATTGGGTTTTTTAAATTCTATATGAAAAAACCAGAACACAAACTAAACACAATCACTTGAGGAAAGAGTCTCCATATCACAGTGGCTGGTATGCTGGACTGTGACATTGTTGTTAGTTGGTTCAGTATTCATGTTATTACATTTACTTTTGGACTAATGCTCCTTGGTAAAGGTATGACCCCACCACAACAAGCTGTGGGTTAAATAGTACCACTATTGACCTCTTTGGTAAGGATGGCTTTGGCATTAGATAACCCACAAAGGTTGATATGCCATTAAACAACAAAAGCAAAGCAAAACAGTTACTTGTGATTCCTCTCTCTCTGTCTTCTGATCTTTGAGGTTTTAAGGAATTTAATCATTTCACTTGGGGAAACTTTCCTTTATCAGAGATAAAGATTTTTATTTTATGGTCAAACATTATCTGCCCTGTTGGTTGTAAAGTTGTGCTGGTCTCTTTGAATTGTTTTGTAAATAATCTTATGTGGTGTACAAACCTTTAATATTTCGAGGCTCTTCTTTCAACGACACCATTTCTGAAAATCTTCTCATTTACTGCTGTATTTCATTATGGATAATCTAATAAATTAAATCAACTCTGCCTCCCAACCAATGTCTGAGTATTTATTTACATAGTCCCTCTACTGAAACAGCTCAGTTGGTTAGGGTTTTAGGATACACTGGCTGCATCTCTGCAAAGGGATAAGACTCCTCCTCCAAACGAGAGTCCTGGATATGACATTAAACTGACTGTAAAGCAAATACTTGTTAGGGTCCCATCAAGTAGAATTGTTTAATCATTTACTCTACTTGAAACCATTTCACTGTGTGCAAACAAAGGATTTACATTTATTAGAATTATTAATATTAGATAGCAATACTTGAAACCATTTAACTGTGTACAAACAAATGAAGTGTTACCTACAAACTATTTGTTAATGAATCCTATATATTTAATAAATATATATAAAAGGATTTAGCATTAAATAGCCTACAACAGTTAATATGCCATAAAACCCAACCAACCACCATGACCAAGATGCATTATAGGTTCAATTTTTAAGTGTATAATAATATAAATAGAAAATTTGAATATTCAATCTTCCACTTGTTTTTTTTTTTTTATGTTCAAATATTTAGGACATGTTCCTATTCCTTCTTCAATTTGGTATATAAGGCGTTAACATTGTGTTAGACACTTTTGGGAGATATGTCTAAATCCGGTGTTTTCACTTGTAGTTGTTAAGTCTATTATATGGTGCCTTCCACCAGTAGCAAGATAAATTTAGGTGTTGTCATTCTGCTGGTCACTACTGAAAGAGCATGGGCCTCTTTCTTTTGTCAAGAAGGTTCCCTCTTTGCGCATGTGCCGCCCATTTTCTTGTCAGGGGCTTCTGGGAGTTTCTGCATTTTTTGTATTTATTTTTAATTTAATTTTGTTTTATTTTCGTTTTATTTATCTTCATTAATTTCTATAAATCAAGGTATACATTCAAATTTGGTTATTAGAAGAATAACTGAACTTACCTTTAGTGAGAGATATTTACAAGGCTTAGTCTGATACAAGGTCACAAGTCTGAGAGCATCCAGTAAGGATTAAACTTACTATTCAGGACTAATAATCAGATGTACTTAATCTCCTATCATTATGCTATAGTAAAGTTCTTTTAGCTATTAATTTCTTTTGTTTAAACTTTCTGTCTGTGTGATTCTTTATCAGATTAGCAAGTGTCCAATTGAAACTAGATCCACCATGATAGTCCCAGTCCCCACCCTAAGTGGTAACAGAGTTAATTAGGATGAACACTCAACATGAATGTGGATTAAGATCCAGCATATTTGGATCCTATTTGATGGTTTAGCTTTCTTTGTTTAATGGCATATCAACCTTCATGGGTTATTCAGTGCCAAAGCCATCCTTGTAGAAGAACAGGAGTAGAATTGTTAAACCTATAGTTGGGGACTGGAGGTAAGGGGTTTCTTACCCTTCCCCACCAATGGGGCATTAGTCTGAAAGAGAACTTAATAATGTGACTGGAGTTACTTACTTAAAGGTTGCAGTTTAGTATGTTAACCATTACACCATGAGGACTTCCGATTCAATCCAATATTTTGGGATTGTCTTTTAGAATTCTGTAACAGTTATTGTCATAGAAAATGGAATTGATGACATGAGTTAAAACCCTGGATGAGGCTGTTTACATTTCATTTTGCAGTAATGCTCTTGGAAAAGGGCATAAGTCCATCCCTCCTCTTCTCAGCTATGAGTAAATAGTAGGGCAGACTGGTTCTTTAACCTTGGCTGAGTAAATAGTAGGGCAGACCGAATTCAAATCAGTTTTATTCTGCTTAAAAATTGACCTTGTGTCACTTCCTGTCTATGGCTGAGTTAAGAGACAAATATATACAATGTCTCATCAAAGAAAGATTCAGCAAACTTTTTTTTGCCTAGGATCTTTCATTAATATGTGAAAACAAGTTGGCTGAAAAGAAGTTTAATATTGCATGTAGCTGCCCTTTAGATTTAATATATTATTATTATTATTATTATTATTATTATTGAATTAGACTGGCTACAAGAACAAAGAGTTTGCCCTTTGGCTAAATATTAGTCTTTCAGATAACTAAATTTTGTATATAAAATTTATCCCTAACCTCCCCTTTTTAGTGTGCCATCGAATAGAAGGTGTACTTAACATAACAGTCATCATCATAGGAAATGGAATAAGCCATCAGAGTTCAAATCCTGGATGAGGCCTTTGAAAAGGCATGAATCCATTTATTCTCCTCTCAGCTATAGATAAATTGTAGAACAGATTTGGTTCTTTAGCCTTAGGCAACCACTCTAGGAAAAGAAAAAATTCTGAGTTCAAACCAGGTTTACCTTGCTTGAAAAAACATTGATCTTGTCACATTCTGGAAGGGGTGATGGGTAAATGCCTAGAATTCTGGGCTAAATCAGGCATATACTGCTTGAATCTTTTTATTTACAAAGAGGAAAGGGCTTTGACTGTAAATAACTGAGTCTCTTCTTCTTTTTATATATGATGTTGCAAATACTGTTTTGTCCATTTTGTTTTATGGTTGTTTTCAGATATACCATCAGTATAAATCAAAATGTATGTAAATATTAGAGTGTATTTGAAGTTTTGCAATATTTTGGTAGTATGTGCTAGTTTGCATCACATATATCATGTGACCAATATAGTTCAAGCTGTGGAAAAGTACCTGTCCTGGTTGGTAATATTATGGTAGTTGGTGTGCTGACATGTTATGCATTGCTTCATTCTGTGTATGAGTCAAAATCTGCTGGGCCACAACCAAGGGGAACTAACCAAGTATGAAAAGGGAAGGTGAAGTTGATCACAATACAGTAAACAGCTGCTTGAAGAAATTTCACTTTGGTTGCAAGAATTTAATAAATAGTAAATAGCACTTGATCAAAGAGTATCATGCAAGCTTGGCATCTCACAATCCAGTATGGTTTATGACCTTTACAATCTTAGCAAAAAAATCTGGAACTGCCAAATAGTTTCATTTTATTAAAATATTGCTGAACTTTTGACTCGCCTCAATAAAATCTTGGGCCTTGAAGCTTGCTTTAATTTTTTTTGTGCAGAAATGTTTTCAGGTCTTTTTCTTTGTAACATTCCCTCCATTACCTTCTTTGTTGGACTGGTTACTGGTTGTGATAGTAAATATGTCAATTCAGATCAGAGGAAAAATAAATTTCTTTAATGAATATATTTTTAAAAATCACAGATCTTGTAATAGTATCAATAATCTCTGTTGCTTCGCCTGAATCAGGTCGCAAAAGACATTAGTCTCTACATGAACTCAGATAAAATAAAAGTTCATATTTTTTAATCAAAATGGTACCATCTTCTCATTAAATAGTAAGTCTATGAAATTAGTAAACCAGTTTATATACTTTGGTAGCTACATCTCATCTACTGAAAGCAATGTCAACATATGCAAAGAGAAGGTGTAAAGTGCTATTGTCAGCACAGATTGTCACTTTTCTTTCTACTGAAAGCAATGTCAACATATGCACAAGTAAAACGTGGATGGGTATTGACAGGTTAACATTCATATAAAATCTGACCTCTCTGATAAAATGAAAGGGGAATTTTTCCAAGCTGTAGCCATGTCAGTATTATTGTATAGTTGCACTACTTGGATTTTAACAAAACGCCTGGAGAAAAAGCTTGAAGGAAACTACGCAAGGATGCTGCATACTGTTTCAAACAGATCCTGGAAACAGCACCCTACAAAACAGCAGCTCTACGACCACTTACCTCCCATCTTACAAACCATAAAAATATGACAAAACATGCTGTGCACTGCTGGAGAAATAAATACAAACTCATAAGCAACATTCTCCTCTGGACTTCTACTCATAGACACACTAGTGCTAGCCAACTAGCAAAAACTTACATTTAGCAGCTCTCTGCTGACACTGGATGCCATCAAGAGGTCTTACTAAAACTGATGGCCAAATAAAGACAGATGGTGAGAGAGAGAGAGAGAGAGACAAGGGAATCTGTGCTGTCCACACACCTTAATGATGATTCTCAATAATTTTGGTCACATCTCATGAGAGTCATGGTCAGCCTTAGAACTTTTCAACTGGCCCTCTTAAATGAAAATTTCTTCTCAAGCAATAAAACAACTATAAAATCTCTGGTGAGTCTAAGATTAACCTCACCTAATTTTCTTATTTGTCTCAGAACAAAGTTTCTTGGCATTGAAGACTGGAACTGTTCCTCTTTAAATAAACCTCAAAAAATTTACTTGACTTTTATCTATTTCTAAAATTTTGGCTGATTGAGATGTTAAATAACTCCCCTCCCAATTGTACCTCATCATCATCATCATCATCATCATCATCACCTCCTCTGAGGGTAACTCTCACTCTGACCTCTGACTACTTTTCATGTCAAACTGTGTTTGTCTGTGTGAAAATAAAGATGTGAGCAATGCTGAAGATTACTCTATTATCTATAACAGACATCTGGGTGTCCAAATCCCAAATGAGGCCTTGTTAAATGTCTCATCTGTTGGTAGCCCAACCTCTTTGACCTCTGCTTTACTCTCTTCACCTTTCTGATGGAGATAGAAACATTCTTACTACTGACTTTTCAATAAGTTCCTTGCTTCAAATCTGTTAGCATCCAGATAAGTAAATATTCAAGTGCTTCTATTTGTATGTGTCTGGTCTTGAACACACACATATCTAGAAAAGTTCTTGTAGTTTAAATTCTTTGATTACTTAGCATAGTACCTATCAAAAATGACAAGATTTTTTATATCAAGCTGCTGGCAGTGATATGCTTGAGAAAGGAATAAAACAAGATATCTCTACAAAAATGTCTCATTACATGCATGCCACAATGGTTGATGGGAAAGAGAGTGTTAGCACTTTCAGCAAACTGCTCCCTTATTGCTTATATGGTCGAGCCATAAAAATGTATATTCATTGTCAACCTTGATAGGGGCCAGTTATATATATATATATATATATATATATATATATATATAAGAGAGAGAGTATAGTTCTCTCTCTCTCTCTCTCTCCTATATATATATAGTTTATTTGTTTATGAATCAAGGTCCATAGCCTAATTATGAAAAAAGCACTTGGCACAAAAAAATATTTATTTTTTGACAGGATCTCCTTTTTGTGTCCTGCATAGATTTGAGATAATGTTTAAAATGATTTTGAACCACTTTAATTGGCTCTTAAAACATTGATATTGCAACTAATTATCGAGTATTTATCTGTTCAAAATGACTGGGCTGTAGAATATACCAAATGCATCTCTGCAGAGGGGTAAAAGACACCTCCCCTCATTGAGTGTCTTGGAATGACACTAAACAATCTGATGGTGAGGCTCCAGTAATGCTGGAATTTTGGTGAATCTGGAGTACCCTTTCATTGTCATCACTCCCAGGTCCACTCTGACTTGGGAGTGGTAGCATTTGACAGGGTCCTATCTATGGGTCAAATAGAACTATTTGATCATTGAACTGTGTGTAAACAAATGACTGATGTTTAGTTGAATTGTTAGTGATACGTAGCAATACTTGAAACCATTTGACTATATGCAAACAAATGAGTAGTGTTGAATATTATTATTCCTGTTATATAGCAATAATTGAAACCATTTAACTGTATTGAAACTATAGCAATACTAGTGTGCAACCAAATTAATTCTAACCTATTTAAAAATGAAATTACTAACAAACTAATCTCTTATATCATGTATATCTATTTAAATAAATGCAAACAAATCACTGATGGTAACTTGTTAGTGTTAGATAGCAATGCTTGAAATCATTTAACTATGTCTGAAGAAAGGATTAATTGTAAATAGAATTGTTCATATTAGATAGAAATACTTGAAACTATTCAACTGTGTACAAACAAATGAGCTCTGACTTGTCTAAAAATAAAGTTACTTACTAACCATATATATATAAAAACAGGTTTTGGCATTAAATAACCATTAAGGGTTGATATGCCATTAAACTAAATAACCTAATCTAACATAAACAACACTTGTTACTATTGCCACAGAACGCAAGAGATGCACTTAACTAAACAGTTATTGTTATGGGAAATGAAGTCAGAGACCTGATTTTAAATCCTGGTCAAGGCTGTTTGCATTTCTCTTAGTTCTAAACCCCTAAGAAAGGCATGAATCCATTTCATCTCTCCACATTATGGGTAAATCAGAAAGACTGGGTCCTTCTGTTTTGATTGAGCAACCATTCTAGGGGAAGGAAAACTGATTTCTAATTAACCTTATGTTGCATCTTGCTCGTAGTAGACTGTTTGGATAATTATGTACTCAAGAGTTTCCACCTCAGAGATTGAGGACCCATCTTTCTACCCCAAATAATTATTTTGTGGACAGTGCTAAATATTATTCATGTCCTGTAGGTTCCACATTTATTCTGTCACATCTGCACTATCTCTTTACATGTTATTGGTCATCTGAATGACTCTTTTTTTCTACATGTGGTGAGGTGGGGACCAACATCTTAGTGCATTGCTGTGTGTAATTTTTTTAAAGAGTTTGATTTACTTGCTATAGTCTAATTAGGGCACTTAATATGGTGTAATCGACGCGCCACTAACAAAGGCATGGACAGCTATCAATAGGCTATCAGTCATATGGAAGTCAGACCTGACTGATAAAAGGAAATGCAGTTTCTTCCAAGCAGCAGTCATGTCAATACTGCTATATGGATGCACTACATGGATGCTAACTAAACGACTGGAGAAAAAGCTTGATGGCAACTACACAAGAATGCTGCAAGCAATATTGAACAGGTCCTGGAGGCTACACCCCACAGTGCTGCAGCTGTACGGCCACCTACCGCCCATCACAAAAACTATCCAAGTTAGACGAACCAGACATGCAGGACACTGCTGGAGAAGTAAGGACACGCTCATAAGTAATGTACTCCTATGGACCCCTTCATATGGCCGAGCAAAAGCAGGATGACCAGCTCGAACCTACATACAGCAGCTCTGTGAGGATACGGGATGTAGCCCTGAGGACTTGCTGGATGCGATGATCTATAGGGAGAGGTGACGAGAGAGGATCAGAGATATCTGCGCTGGTGGCACAACAAGATGATGATGATGAATGGTTAGCAAGCTAGACTAGCAAACCATTAATTGTGAATTCAAGTCTTTTCGGGTTTTTCATACATCCAGTCTTGTGGTGAAAAGTGTATTTTTATAGCAGATAATTGTACGTTAGTAGATGCTTCATAAATCTTGTGCCAGACTTTATTCAGTAAATATTTATTGTTTACACATTTTAATGTATGTTGAGATTTCAGACATTCTCCCCATTCCCCCCCCCCAAAAAAAAAAGAAAATTAGATGCTCTTCCTCCCCTACTTGTTTGTGACCTCCTTAAGATTTAAAAGATGCTGATTTAAATGAATGCCTATGGTGATCTTCTGTCAAGTGGTATACAATTACTGAATGGTCACATGATTACAAGTGATACAAAGTGTCTTCTTGCTTATGTTTTCTCCTATTCTGAAATAATCCTTTTTTTTTTTTTTTTTTTTTTATATGTGTGTGTAATTTTTGTTGCTTTCAACCAAAAAAAGGTCATTTTATGACATTTTATCTTGTATCAATTTATCTCAGAATGGTACCCATCTGTTAGTGGTGGTGTTCTTTGAATTTTTTTTTACAACTTGCTCTCTCTCCCTTTCACCATCCTGATTTTTCTCTTATGTTTGAGGGGGGTGTAATCACTGATGTCATCAGTCCTTTAAATCTGCTAAGTTCTCATGCTTTTTTTTTTTGTTGTTTTCCTCTCCATTTCTCAGTTAAACTCTCTGGTCAAAGGCTAACTGTGGGGGCAGGGCTTTAGATTAATGTTGTCCTGGGGACACCACATGGGACAGTCAATTTTTTAATAATATTAAAATAAGTATAACAAACTGTAAAGGGATGAACAAATTTTATAGATTTTTACATTGTGTTGGGTTAAAAAATTTTGTTTTGAATTCAACCAAATCTATGGGTGAAGGAATAGAGGCTGCATTTTATTTATTTATTTATTTATTTTTTTTTTGTTTAGACTTAAAAAAAAATTATTTTGGTTTGGTTGTAAAATTTTGACATAACACCATAATAATCGGGTTTCATTTTTTAAAAAATTGTCTTGGATTTTCTTCAATTAGCCTTTATTTCACAAATGCCTAAAATTGCCCTTTTTTTTTAATTAAAACCTTCCCTGTTTAATGGTTTTTTTATTGTTTCTCAGACAAATAAAAGCACATTTCCAAGACTAAAAAGACCAAAATCAATATTAATTCCTAAACCTGCATGAACTGAAGAAATTTTGTTGTGAAGAATGGAAAAATATTAGCCCAGATACATGCAGGAAATTTATAAGGTTCAACTCTAAACACCTTCATGCTGTAATTAGCAATAATGGTTACGCTATAAAATATTGATCGATGATTTAATAAATGTATTGTATCTTTTGCATTATTAAATATTGTATATAATAATAATAATAATAATAATACCGAATAATAATAATTATTATTTTTCTTCGTGGGATATTTTTATTGATTATTTTGTAATTTGTTGTTTGATTCAAGGCTTAAACATATACGAGGTGCATACGATAAGTTTCCAAAGTTTTTTTGTATGGGCACTTTTATTGATAGTACACACATGAAACTCTAGTCCCCTTCGAAGTAATCTCTTCCGGCTGCAATGCACTTGTTGTACTGTTCCAACAACTTCTGGAAGGCCCCATAGAAGTCCTCTTGTCTGAGCGTGTCGATGACCTTCGTCACAGCCTCTTTCATCTCCTCAATTCTCTCATAACGACAGCCTCTGAGCTTAAGGAATAACCAAAAGTCACAGGGAGCAAGGTCTGGACTATAGAGGAGTGAGGAACTGTCTTGATGCCCATCTTGGTCAAATAGTCTGTGACAAGAATGGAGTTGTGGACTGGTGCATTGTCCTGGTAGAAATGCCACTGACCCGATTTGAAGAGTGCTGGCCTCTTCCCTAGGAGTCTCTTCCTGAAATCCCTTGAAACCTCTACATAGTAACCCTAACCCTAAGCCTAACCCTTTGGCCAATCAACTCTGGTGTATTGACTTCCTTACTCCTCCCACACCTCCCATCATCCCTCACAGACTCCGTGCCTTCCTTGAATCTCTTATGCCACTCAAAAACTGATGTTCGATTCATGCAAGATGCTCCAAAAGCAGTCTGAAGCATTCCATACATTTCTGTGGCATTTTTTCCAAGTTTAAAACAGAATTTTATTGCATATCATTCTTCTAAAGTGTCCTCATGTCCAGATTGCATTTTTGAAATTTACCAGCTGTGACAATCAGGCTTTAGTATGGTGTATTCCAATTGCTGCTGTAGGTGTTCATTTGAACTTGAAATCATAAAAATTGGTCGGTCATCTTATAAGATGTGTAGCAATAACATACTGAATTTCCGAGAGTCTACGACAATTTCAAATGCCTGCACAAAAAAGTCTGGAAACTTATTCAAGGTACCATGTATATCACTAAGAAATAAAAATTTACATAGTATATAGTATGGATAATTTGCATACGGTTTTTTTTAAATAAAGTGGTTTTGATAAATAATTGCTTGGTATTATTGATTTCTAATATCATTGTTTTATTCTTAAACATATTATAAACAGTTCTGTGATTTTATATAGAAATCAATTAAAATAGAAATAAGTATAATCTTTTTATATGCTTTTTTATTTAGTTTTATTTCATTGTTTTTTTCCTAATTTCTTACTCTATTATCATAAAAACTTAAATACTTACACTTGGAGGACATGCATTTTTGGTTATTTCATTGGGTTTTATGGCATATCAACCCCTTGTAGGTTGTTTAATGCCATGTCCTGTTATATGTGTGTGAATGAATATTTTGTCTGTAACATTTTAAACAAGCCAGAGTTCATTTGTTTAAATATTGTTAAATGGGTTCAAGTATTGCTATGTAATGCTAACAATTCAATTTAATACCAGTAATTTGTTTGCGCATGGTTAAATAGGTAAACAGTTTTATTTGAGCCCTAGATGGGACCCTAACAATTACTACCACTCTGAGTTACAGTGGACCTATGAATAATGGCATTGAAGGAGTACTCCACATTCTTCAAAGCTCCAGGACTGACTGGAGCCTTACCATCAGATTGTTTAGTGTCATATCCAAGGTATTCATTTGAGGTGGGGGGGGGGGTCTTACCCCTCTGCAGAGATGCAGCCCCAGTTGACTGGGCTGTGACATTTTTTGCTAGTGAAAAAAATAGTAGTTAAAGCAAATAACTTAATTTTCAGAAATTTTAGTTTATAGCAATAAATTCCCTCCCCTTACTTGTGGATCACAGGCTTTTTCAGCCTATCAAAATTTTATTTAGTCACTATACAGACTACAATTTTAAAGAAGAATGTGTTTTTTTTTCCAATCTCTCTCTCTCTCTCTCTCTCTCTCTCTCTCTTGTCTGAAAAAAATTTAGATGAATTTTAATGATATATATTTGAATAAATTTAAAAAAAAAATGTATTAAATGAAAGGAAGCAGTATTTAAAAATAGATTGGTTGGTTGGATTTAATCGCATATCAACCTCTATAGGTTATTTAATGCCAGAGCCTTTTTACACATATTATATATATGATTTATAAATGCAAATGTTTAGGTTTGTGATTGTTGGGTTTTATGGCAAATTGAAAAATAGAAGAAATATAAAATCAAATTTTATTCATTGGTAAATTTTAGGTTTATTTTATTATTCATAACTTTGACACTTTTTTTTTTTTTTTTTTTTTTTCAATATTATTATTTTGGCTATTTTCTAACTATTAAAACTAAGAACAAGTTTAAAAATAAACTTTTTATATTTGGGAAATCTGAAGCCTAGCAACCTTTATGCTATAGCGGCCATTGCTTGAAACCATTGGATTAGATAGGAATACTTGAAACCATACAACTGTATGCAAATTGTTTGGGTTCGATAGGAATACTTGAAACCATACAACTGTATGCAAATTGTTTGGGTTAGATAGGAATACTTGAAACCATACAACTGTATGCAAATTGTTTGGGTTAGATAGGAATACTTGAAACCATACAACTGTGTGCAAATTGTTTGGGTTAGATAGGAATACTTGAAACCATACAACTGTGTGCAAATTATTTAGATTTGATATGAATAATTGATATATAACTGTGTGCAAAAAAATTAAGAAAGTAGACAAAAAAATATGAATATACAATGTACTCAGTCCTCTAACCTCTAGGAATAAAATAATCCCAGACAGGTTGATATGCCATTCAAATCAATCTCTTGCCACACTGGACAGTGCTGTAAATGACATTAATATGCCTTATCTCTTGTCAAGTTTAACGAGATTGGCATGAAAATCATTCTTGAAAAATGTGACTTTCTTGAAATGAAGAAATAATAGGTTACTTTATCATTTGACTGGATTACCCTAGATACTTGTGTTTAAGTATTTTTAAGAAGAAATCTCCAAGGGAAAAAAAATTTAGTAAAAGTTTCATTGGGCGGGAGAATTTGTAGTGAGAATAGTCTGGAGCAACTTGGATCTGGATCTTTTTAAAAAAAAACAAAAAAAAAAACTTTACCATTTCTTAAAAAGTAAGCATTGAAGTCATAAAATAGAGTGGAAATAATTATTATAAAAATTTTGCATAAAAATGAAACAATTTTCAGTCTATTATGATTAATATCAATCTTTTTTATTGTTAGAATAGCTGTTAAGTGTATTGTTATTTGAAGGAGTTCTTCTGCCATGACAGAGCAAACCCCGCTCCTGTTGCAAATGTAGACTTCTTATTCTTTGAAAAAATTCAATTATATTCATTAATTTTATATTTCAATTTTTACCAGAAGTTGTTTTTGTTTTTTTTTTGTTTTTATATAAAATAAAGATGTTGAGAAACCTGTAATCATTTTTGTGCTATCATCATCATTTGTAGTAATAGTCATAGTGAAAAGAAAAATCACTGCATCTGAAGGTACAAAAATTATAAGGAAACTTTGATAACAATAATCAAGGAAAATAATCACTTCCTATGTGTATCTAAGCCATTGAAGTTTCATTAAAATTTGGGGTAATGATAAAAGAGACGGTTCAGTTAAAATTTGCTGGGTCAGTGATAAGAACAAAAACATGTCATATCTTATTTTAAAAAAAGAAGAAAAAAAATGTATTAGAGCTGACAATTTGAAAAACATATATAAGATTTGCCCTTCCAATTATCAAAGAATTCTTCAAAATAAGATTACTGATACTCACAAACTTGACAACAGGGATACTATGTCACAAATCAATAACGACACAGCTAAATTTGCTATACGATCTGTATATTAATGACCGAATAAGTAAATTAGTGAAAAAGTGCTTATATTTTATTCAGAGATCATAAACCCAATTTCCATTAATAATTTCTAGATTAATAAACCCATTGAAGACTGAACTAGGCCTAGTTTCAAAAGATTTACTCAAAAACATCAACTTTAACATATAAAAAAAACTTTAGGTGCAACCTTTGGAAAAATTCATTTGATGCCATGAAATTGTTTTAGAAATCTTAAGTGTAAAAATAGAATCACATTTATCCAATTTGATATTATTGAATTCTGCTCCTCTAGTGCAAGCACTTCCTTAAGTTATTAGATAAACATTTCAACAAGGACAACCCATTGAATAAAATTTTTAATCGGAACACACTAAAAACTAGTTGCTCTCTCTCTCTCTCTCTCACAAATAATATATCTTAAATGATTTGTGATCATAACAAGAATTTAATTGACAAATTGTTAATACATAATCAGCAAAGAAAAGAATTCTGTTGCAATTGTAGAAATAAAGAAGATTGTCCCATGAGAGGAATGTGTTATTCTGAGAAAGTGGTCTCTCTCTCCCTCCCTCCCGCCAATGGAAAATAGGAAGGAGGAAAGGGTTTATATTGGAATCTCAGTTGGAAATTGGGAACAGAGGTTTTATAATCACAGACACTCTTAACAACCCTTTACTCTGAAACCAAACAGCTTCCTCTGTAGATGTAACCTTTCCCCGGAGGAAAAAATAAACATCATTAGATATAAATTTACTATTAAATAAATGTAATGAACTCCCATTTGAATGCCACCATGAAAATATTTAAACTCATATGAAAAAGGTTCATTAAAAAATTGATAGTGATAACAAAAATAGGATAAAATTAATGGTATCAGTACTATTATTATTATTATTGGAAATGTAATAGCAGTAATAATAATAATGATAAATTAGCAAAAATTGTAATAATAATTACTTTTTATTATTAATAATATAATTATCACAATGATTTTAACAGTAATTAGAATGGCAGTATTGAGAATTTTTTAAAAATATTAAGAAAATAAAGACTGAATTTTAATCTTAAGTGGAAATCAAATAAAATGTATTAAACAATTTTTAAACTAAACAAGATAAGTTTGATATTAGTAATAGTGTTTATTGCCATGTTTTCCTTAATAAATAAATACAAAATAATTAAAAGAAGAAATGAATACTTGAAAAATCAATGTATTCTATAAAAATATGATCAGTGTATTGAAAAAAAAAATTGAATATTTTTATAATCGATTTATGAAAATTTCATGAAAACTATTTTCTTTAAATTACAGGTGTATATTTAACAATTTGACAAATAATTTCATTTGTCACTTTTAAATTGAAAATTAACATTAATATAAAGATACATAATAAAAAATGTACATAAAAGTCAAATGATTGATTTCTAATCTATTCATTTGACTCTATGAAAAAAGTAATCGAATGAGAATAATGTGAGATAAAATTTTAATAAACATTTTTTCCTCATGAAATTAGGCTGGCCATTCACAATGCACTGCGGGTTGTAATTTACCCATAACTATTCAAGTTCTAAACCAATATGTGTCATGAAAAAACTATTTCCCATTAAAGACATTATATTTTCTGGTTGACTTAAGATGGCTGTTTTTCTGTTAGTTATTACATTTATAGGATGTTACCCTGTAAGTGCCATAAACATGACAGTTTTCAAAGTCTATTCTGCTTCCTCAGAGCTTTTTTTTTTTCTCCGTATTTCTCTATAAATGTCACTTCTCTTTAGGGTCATTTTCATTATTTACTTACCTTAAGTATTTTGTCTATGAAGGTGTGGTCATGCCATTTGTGTCTAAAAGAAAAGGAAAAAAAAACTATATAGATGCATTTATATTGAAATCTCACAAATTACACTCTTCATTCTGCCAGTGCAGTTTAGAAATACACTGACTTTTATACTTTGGAGGGGGTTCTTACCCCCTCCTCTTAAAAAAGAAAGAATTGGTGTCATTATCATGGTGAGGCGTTCAGTTCAGGTGACCTGGGAATTGTAGAGTACATCTTCATTGTCATTACTCCCAGGTCCACTCTGCCCCAAAGTGCTAGTACCTGTTCAAATCCCTTCTATAGGTTAAATAGATTTGTTTAAAAGTTATCATTTGATAAGACTGTGTGCAAACAACAAAAAAATCTTTAACAACTACACAAATGTAAATATTCAATGAATGCAATTCCATAACCTCTTTGCATAAATTAACCCTTGATGGGTTGAGATGCAGTTAAAATCAGTCAATCAAAATACATTGTTGTACCCCATGTTGCCTTACTACTCAATACATACCTTTTGATGTGTATAATGTGTCTCTGGTCTTATGAGAACTTTTTTAAATGCAGGTTTTATTAAATGCACCAAAACACATTGATTCTACTGTGATGTTACTGTTATGGTACCTACCTTACGGACTATAATGAACTCTTCCTATTACTATGAATACCAGGAGAATATTCATCTCGGTGTTGAGTTAACTCCAGCCTAACACTTTGGAAGTCAGACTGACATTCAACACTCTTTTACCTATGCTGTATTTACACTTTCGTTCAATATACTTGTTTCATGTAATCCCGAGTTTGTGTCTTTCTTCTGGACCTTTTACTGGTCCACAACAGTTACCTTACAACCCAAAGATCCATAAATGATTGTATTGTAAAACTTAATGTTATTCAAATTAAACTTTTGACAAAGTTCATGGATACATGATTCAACCTATTTTTAACTTCAGCTCAATTTTTTCTGAAATCAGAGTTGGACAAAATGTTTAATTGGGGATGTATTTAAAATGTATTCATTTTTTAATCGACTATGAATATATATATATATATATCATCCAAAAGTCTCTGACCACTTTAAACTATTGTAAATTTCTATTAAGTGCTTACTTACAAGTGGCTGTTTCACATTGTGTTTTTTACAGATGAAGCATAGGCTCTGTTGGCAGTCATTTTCATACTAACAAATGGTATATGCATAAACCAGAAGGGAAACCTTCATAGTGTAATGGTTATTGTCACAGGGAAATGGACCTGGTGACTTGAGTTCAAATCCTGGACGAGGCTGTTAGCATTTCACCTAGTGCTAATAGTCTTGGGGAAAGGTATGAATCTATGTATTCTCCCTCCAGCTATGGATAAATTGTAGAGTAGACTGGGCTCTTTAACCTTGGTATGGCAACTAGTCTAGGAGAAAGAAAACTCTCAATTCAAACTGGTTAAACTCTATTTAAAATAGCAACCTTGTGTCACATATTGCTAGTGCAGATGGGTTGAATCTGTCCTAGAAAATCATATCTGTAAAATTCTCTGGGGTTTCAAAATTCAAATGGATCACCCAATCCCAGCCTAGACCTTGCTAGAAAGCTGAAAATACTGTGGCACATGAAGGTGACAGTGATACCAATGATGGTAGGTGCACTTGGAATATTCTCTAAAGGCTTTGAAAAAAGACTACAGGAACTGAAGATCGGAATTGAGACCATCAGATAAGATACTTAGAAGAGTCCAAGAAACCTAAAGAAACTTGTCACTCAGACTTCAGTGAAAGACTATCCATTAAAACAGGTGTGGAAAAACTCACAGGGGCTGGAGGATCATTTGTTGCTCTTCTTCCTCTTCATTTAGACATGAAATAAGCTTTGGATCAAACTCCTGTAAGTAAAAAATACATTTGATAGATCTTAATATATATTAGTAAAGGCATAAGGAGAATATATACGTATATATTTACAGAGATTTTCATATTTTACCAAGTATTCATTACTTCATCTATTCTATTCCTGATAAAAAAGAAAAAAATTCCTATGACAAGGTTAGAATAATCTAATTACTGCCAATAATTAGCCTGTGACTTTTTTTTTCTCAAAATTGTCCAGTTTCCTAATTCAATATTGCTGGCATCAGAAGGAACCTATGATGTTACCTCTTCATCTTCCCAGCTATGGGTTAAATAGTACAACTACTGTTCTTCTAGGAGAATAGCTTTGGCATTAAATAACCTACAAAGGTTGATATGCCATTAAACAAAGAAAAGAAACCAAACCAAACCTCTTCATACAATAGACAATTGATGTTTGAATGACTGAATCTTTAATGGTTTGGAATTGTTCTTCACAAGAAAAAGGCAGAAATCATAAAATATTTTTGTTTTTAACCCAATTACTCACTGGAACAATACATTTTAATTTTTCCAGCAATTTTTCAGTTGTGGAACACATTTATGTAGTTTTTGGCAATTGATATAGTTATTTACTGAGCATATCTTATTTAAGACAAAAGAACAGAAGAATATGGCACTCAGTGAGAAACAAACTCACTAACAATGCTTTACTAATTAAGCTTGCTAACCATTACTCCATGTGAAGTCCTCACACATATTTCATCAATGTTTACTAAGCATAGCTTAGTTGTGGCATAAGGCCAGTTTTATAGGGTACTCACTAACAATGGTTTGCTAGTCTAGCTTGCTAACTATGATACCATGTGAACTGCTTAGGGATATTTCATTATTATTATTTACTAAGCATAGCTTAGTTGTGGCATAAGGCCAGTTTTATAGGGTACTCACTAACAATGGTTTGCTAGTCTAGCTTGCTAACTATGATACCATGTGAACTGCTTACGGATATTTCATTATTATTATTTACTAAGCATAGCTTAGTTGTGGCAAAAAACCAGTTGTATAGGATGCTTGCTATTATACCATGTGAGGTGCCCTGGTGACTTGATAATAGGTACCACCTATTTGTACTGAATTCTCTACTCGGGTTTTTGCTCATACAACTTTTTGCCAGAAACCAGTCTGACCTCTCTTGATCAAAGAGAGGCTTTGTTTTTACACTCTGTGTGTGTGTGTGTTCAGTTTTTAAATTTTCCAAAATTCATAAATTTGCGTCTTAAAAAAAAAAAAGAAGGTAAATATGAAAACCTTTC
The DNA here is from genome assembly GCA_963585895.1 of Sepioteuthis lessoniana. Classification (NCBI taxonomy): domain Eukaryota; kingdom Metazoa; phylum Mollusca; class Cephalopoda; order Myopsida; family Loliginidae; genus Sepioteuthis; species Sepioteuthis lessoniana. Next base: position 132,573,932 of record OY757908.1, read on the forward strand.
GTAACAAAAGGACTTGATAGTCTTTATATTTGATTTTGGGGAAACTCCTTGTTTGAATAGTGGGTGAGAAAATTGTTACCTAAAAGCTCTTCAAACAGATAATGGCCCAAGAGAGAGAATAGGCATATTTGTGAGGTGGGGGGGATTCATGGGATTGACAAGGGCTGTAGTGTATGATATTTCCTGATATTGCTTCTTCACTTAATACACATCACCATTGTTTGTCAGTCCTCTCTCTCTCTCTCTCACTACTATTTTACCTCATTCATCTTTTCATGAAATATTTTCTCTAATTTGTCTGTATGTCTATACTCTGTCTCTACCTATAAAACACCTAGAATTTTTTAAATGACTATAAATCTGGTTTCTCTTCAAATAATAGTACTTCCACATTCTAACATATATTGATGCCTATGCAGACAACTCTACATGCTCGCACAGCACATAGAATTTTAGATAATATATATATATATATATATATATATATATATATATATATACATCATATGTTAAGATACATACATATACACGTGTGTGACTGCATATACACATTACATATATATTAAATATTTATCTGTTTCTCTTTTTTATATATATATATATATATATATATATATATACACACACACACACACACACACACAATAATATACTGGTTATCATCTTAAGAAATGGACACAAGCCAAGTTTGGATCCTGGTCAAGGCATTTTGCATTTCACTTTCCAGTAATGCTCCTGAGAAAGGCATGAATCCATCTTTTCCCCCATCAGCTATGTGTAAATAGTAGGTCAGATTAGGCATTTTAGTTATGGTATGATAACCATCCAGTATGAAGGAAAACCTTTAATTCAAATGAACACTGCTGAAAAATTGGACTTGTATTGCAAACTGCTTGTAATGGATGGTTTAAGTAAACAAACACACACACACACACACACATTCTATGTATTAGGTTTTTTTTATATATGTATGTATGTGTGTGTGTGTGTGTGTACACACATATTAATCTCTCTCTCTCTCTCTCTCTTTCGTGTGTGTGTATATATATATATATATATATACACACACACACCTTATAGCCGCATACACTTTTTCATTTGAAATACTCATATGTTTATAGACTTATACATTTCTCTGACCACTCCTTACATCTTTTTATGTTTTTTGCCTTTTTTTTCTCTCTCTCTCTCTCCCCCCCCCCCTCTCTTTTCTATTTGGCCTTCAAAGGCTGAAGTGATTCTTAGCCTTCCTGGTCAGTTGACTACACTTCTCATTTGAGTTCCTGTTAGGATTTTTCTTCTTCCAACCAATCTGACTCATTTGTCTATTTATACTCCTTTATCCAATACTCTTCTATCTTAGCTGAGAATTGTGGGACTTTTTCTCCTGTTGAGGAAAAGAGATTTTTTTTTTCTTAAGCAAATACCTGCCATAATTAACAACTAGAATTACTACTAATTTTTATGACTACTACAATGGCAACTGTTACATATGATGATCTTTACAAACCCAACACGGTAAGAAGTATTTCATTAGTATTATTTCTGTTTCAAAGAGATCAACCTCCTTTCTTTTTTTCTTTTCTCACAACCATGTTTATAAATGAGGCCCTTTTTAAACTTTTGATACTTCTCTCTCTCTCTCTCTCTGTATGTATTGCAATAACTTTTGTTCTACTCTTATTTATTTAAACTACTACTTAAAAAAGAAAGAAGCCTTACTGCTTAGTATTTTAGGTTTTCTCAACAAAGAAGAGTTATTACTTGGAGAACAAACAAAAAGCAACATATTAGCTATAGCTCTTATCACAATTCACTTCTATTTCTGTTTTGCTTCTGCATAAGGCTCAGTGGCATGGCTACAGGTCTGTAGTTGTTTCGCAAGTGAGAGTGAGGTTGGCTGTTGGTGGCAAGGCATTATCACATATTAATCAAACTACCCCCACCCAAAAACAAATATGGGGTCCTAGGTATGATAATAAACTGCATCTAATGGTGAGGCTCTACTTTTGGTGATCTGGAGAGTGAGAACTACCCCTTCACTGCCATTACTCCCAGGCCCACTTTGACCTGGAGTGGTAGTACCTGTTATATCCCATCTATGGATCAAATAGATTTGTTTGAAAATCCATATTCAATTTAAAAGAAAAAAAGAAAGAAAAACAAGTATTTACTCAAAAATTGTGAATGTACTATGTATGCAATTCTCTAACCTCTCTGCATAAAATAACCCAGACAGAGGTATATGCCAATAAAATCAATCAATCAACAAATTACTCAAGAAGTGAAAAACTAATTTTAAGACTGGTTAAAAACTGTTTTCTACCTGTAAATTGTATTTGTATAAAATAGTGGTTATATGGTTCAATCCCTGGGTTAGGTAGTTAAAAAAATTCATACACAGATATACATGGAAGTCTGGAGATGTCCTTTAAACATGAACAGTAGAATTTTCAGGACTACAACAGACACCAAAAAAAAAAAAGTTGGCAAGTTGCACAGCCAAAACTTTGATTATAATAACAACAAAAATAAGGACACTCATTCAAATACATCAATTTATAAATTGGGGGTGGGGTCATTTTTATTATACCATCTATTTCCAGTACATTGATTTAAGAGAAACATAGTTTACAACCTGGAAAACCCCCCAAAGGAACTTGCTTCATCCAAAAACTTAACCCCTCCTATATATTCACAGTCAACTGGGCCTGTAGAATATGCTGACTGCATCTTTGCGAGTGTCCTGAACATGATACTGAACCATCTGATGGTGAGGCTCCAGTCCTGGGGAATGTGGAGTATCACTCAATTGCCTTTATTCCTAGGTCCACTCTGACTCGGAGTGGTAGTACCTGTTAGGGTCTCATCTGTGGGTCAAATAGTACTATTAAACCATTTAACTTTGTGCAAACAAATGACTGAGATTAAATTGAATTGTTAGAAATTAAACTGATCATTTCACTGTGTGTAAACAAATGACTGATGTTGAATTAAATTGTTAGTATTACATAGGACTACTTGAAACAGTTTCAGTGTGTGCAAATAAAACTATTGGTGTTAGGTAGCAATACTTTAAGCCATTTAAGTGCATGCTAACAAATAATTAATACTAAATAAAATTATTCATGTTAGATAGGAGTACTTGAAACTATTTAACTGTGTGCAAACAATTCATAGCTCTAATTCATTTAAAATTATGATTACCTACAAACTATTCACTTACAAATCATTTATGTTGAACTATTTAACTATGTGCAAATAAATGACTGATGTTAAATGGTTACAAGTCTAGCTATTAAACACTAACGATTTAACTATGTGCAAACAAATGAGTTCTGGCCTGTTTAAAAGTGTTATTTGTTTACAAATCATATTAAATGTATGTATAAACAGTATTTGGCATTAAATAACCTACAAGGGTAGCTATGACATGAAACCCAATGAACCATATATTCAGGAATTCATTGTCCTTAAAAATACATTTTTCAAGGAGTTGCTGTCTCATTTTGAAAAAAGAAAATTATTATTATTATTTTCCTTATTTCTCGCCGTCTGTCTCTATCATCTATCACTTCTGGTAGGTCTTCCAGGCTACATCCTGTGTCCGTACAGAGCTGTTGTTGATAAGTTCTAGCTGGTTATCCTACACTTGTGTGTCCATGTGAAGGGGTCCATTGGAGGACATTACTTATGAGTTCATCCTTGCTCCTCCAGCAGAGTACCGTATGTCTTGTTCATCTAATTTGGATGGTCTTCAAGATGGGTAGTTAATGGCCATACAGCTGCTGTTTTGTGCAATGTTGCTTCCAGGATTTACTTTTATTATTTGGATTACATTTTGGCTCATTGAATCTCTTATCTTTCACACGTATACTTTGTATCTATACAAATTCAATTTACATTTTTATTGTCACAGCCGAGCAATTTTAATTAGCTGACTTTGCTGTATCATTTTCTGACATGTGATTATTCTACTTTCAGATTGTTGGACCATAATTCTATTCCTAATTCCATTCCTAAACTTTAGTTGAACATTCCACCAGTTTGTACTAGGCTTCTCAATTCCTTTTTTATTATCGGTAAAAATCTTTACATTATCTATATACATGGGATATTACAATTATTATTTCACTGCTTGTGAGTTTTTCACATTAGCTTTAGCTAATGGTCTCTCACTGGTGTCTGAGTAACTGCAAGTCTCTTCAAATCTCAAGGGTTCTTCTGAGTTGTCTGGCTGATCTTAACCGTGCTATGAATGGTCTTGTTTCTTCTGATTTCCAATTTCTCTTTTTTTTTTTCTTCACCCCCCCCCCAAGCCTTTAGGGACTGTTCCAAATGCACTAACTACAATTGGTATCACTGTCACCTTCATATTCCAAGGTTTTCAATTATATGGCAAGATCCAAGTATTTGTCTATCTTTTTGCTTTCTTTCATTTTTACTCTGTGGTCTGCAGAAATGGCAGAATCCACTAGATGACAAGTTCTTTTAGGTTTGGTCTTCAAACCAGGATTTTGTGATCTGTTTGGGTCTCAAATCCCAGAGAATTTTATGCATCTTCTTCTCTGGGACAGATTCTGGTTTGTATATATACCATGTTGATTTAAGAATATTGGAGCACTATATTAATTATGAAACCACAACAATAGCGGATATATGGAGAGAGAATATTTATTCATAACGACTACCGTATTTACAATAATGACGGTCTCACAACTTCTGGTTAGAAGCCGGGAGAGTATTCAAGGGGGATTACTCCATTGAATTAGCAGTTCTTCTTTTTGTTTTTCTTTTTCAATGGAGTATCCTGTTCTGCAAAAAAAAAAATAATGAATTTATTTATATTATACAGATGATTCTTTAGGCTTTGATATGAACCCAAGGATCTTAAAGGATGGCAGTCCTTTCTTTGTCAAGGAGTCCGCAATTTGTACATCAGTTGGTATCCAAGAGATCTCTATAATTTCTTTTCTCTTGATCATTTCTCTCAAAATAGCCATCTCTATGTGAAGTCTCTTGTCCAAAATTTGGGTTGAGGAATGTACTGAATCATAGAGACAGGAATTGTCTTTTTTGCATAAGATGTTATCACTATTGTCTTTCAATTGCAGTATCTCTAATAAAAAATTTTCTATAAAAAAAAAGTACAGGCTTCTGCCAGGTCAACTATAGCTAAAGTTTCTGCAGCTAGAGTACTTTTGATGACTCTTCTAGTAAGGTTGGATTGCCAGGCAATGGGCATATACTTGTCATTGTTTCCAACCAAAAAATATATAGCCTCCTTGTGAATCACCATCAGTTAAATTGCTAAAAGAGGCATCGCTATAGGCAACAATTTTTAGTTGCTCAAAATACTATGTAAATATGGCTTGATCATATTTTGTAACTACTACTACAAATTTCAATAATTCCTCCCTGAGTGTCAGGTACCAGGATGTTGATGCTTCAGTTTAACCATATACGCACTTCCAAATATATCCTGGAGGCACATTGGCTTCTTTAGGAGGATCCAAATAGACTAATCGGTCTAACTCCTTGCTCTGCAGGAATGCTGTTTTTATGTCTGTTGACTTGCACATCTAATGGTTAGATACCATTATGGCCAAGGCTATACATAGACCTTCTTTAGAGTATGTGGGAGAATCATTTCTTATATTGGCCACATCCCTGTCCCAAAAGCCTCTCGCCACAAGTCTGGCTTTACAGATTGTTTGTCATTGAGATTTTGATAAGTATAAACCCATCTTGTAGATATCCTGGGTTGGCCTTGGTCAGATACTTGCGTGTAAACTTTATTTTTGACCCAGCTTTGGAGTTTGTTTTATTTATTTTTTTTTTTTTTGCTCTTTCCAGGTTATGATCACCAAAGCTGTGTTCATTTGTTGGTCTGATTTCACTTTCTTTCCATTCTAATACTCCATGCTCAAAGTCAAGCGAAAATGGTTTGCCTTGTTCCAAAGCCACATTCATTAAATGTATGTTTTTGCCTGCCCTGCTTATGATATTCAATTTTCTCCATTCTGAATCATCATCATTATCTTACATTCAATAGTTTGTCCTGATTTAGGAAGCTCAATTGTCTTTCGAATGGGGTTTTGTTTAGTAAGTCCATCTCTCACAGTTTGATGTTTTTCAACATCATCACTTGGGGTCCCTTATTCTTCTTCCACATTGTTCTCTATTCTGAAATTGATATATTTGAAGTTTCTTTAGGCCCACTTGATGAAGTGGTCGGTTCAATTATTGATTCACTTTCAGAGGAACTCAGATATTTTTCTGGGTGAGATGCTAGACGACAGGGGTGCACTCTTACATATGTTCCTCCATGTTTAACAAGAACCTGTTAATGCTCCCACCCTATGACAGTTCCTGGACTGAGCCATCTATCACAAAGATTTCTCTTATAAAAGACAACATCACCATTTTTGTATGATTGTGTTATACCAGTTCTAACTTGATGATGAAGTGCGCATCTTAATTTTTCCAAAGACTCACACTTTATAAACTGTTTTCTAACTGCATGCATAGCATTAAAGTTACTGGCAACAACTTCACTGGTGGAGACACCTTCTAATGCAAGGAGTTTGTTATTTAGAAAGGAGGGCAGGTTGGGATTCCTACCAAAAACAAGTTGGTTGGGACTAAATTCATGAACCCTGAAGTGTGTTTTTGGCACTTATAGCCCATGCTAGTGCTATTTCAAAACTACAATGTGTGTCCTCTAGGGTCTTCTTTACCATTTCTCCCAATATCCCATTGTGTCGTTCATTTAACCCATTACTCCATGGATTTTCAGCAAGAGTAGTATGCACAATGATATTCAAATTCCATGCCATGTCCTGAAATGATTGGTTACTGCATTCCCTGCCATTTCTCATACACCTTTTCCATCCCATCTTTGGAATTAAGGGCCACAATATCTAACTTGAAAACAGCTTCTCTGGCCTTCCCTTCCAGGGAAAGAAACACTATGGGAGCACGTTTCGGCATCTTGACACATGTTGCCATTTCCCAAATTTCCATTTCCTTCTTCCACATACTGTATTAATCTATAAGACTGGTGGGGAAATGTATTTCAAAGCCAAAGTAACGTTTAACTCTGCTACCAATGTTAATTAAAAAATAATGGAGCACAATATTAATTACTAAACCACAACAATAGCGGATAATTGGAGAGAGAATATTTATTCGTCTTCCTCTAACGACTACAATAATGGCAGTCTCACAACTTTTGGTTAGAAACTGCCTCACCGCTGAGAGAGTATTCAAGGGGAATTACTCCATTGGATTAACATACCTTTCGGTAGTATGGTCAAATTTTAAGTTTTTTGGCACAATTCCCAGTGGATTACCTTTCCCACCCAGTCATGTTAAGTCTTGTATTCCTTTTGTGCTGGTTCACTGCTTTTGCTTATTATATGATTAACTATTTTATCTTTGTCTCCACATGATCTATACTTACTATTTTGTTGGATATCATCTATTTTCATCTCGATATAATTAGTCTTGATAGCATCATTATTATTATCAATACAGTTCAGCCAAACTTTTTATTTTAGGTGATAGTTCTGCTTAACATTCCTAGAAAGATAACTAAATTCAACAGTCACCTAAAGAAGACTGGTGATTAGAGCGATCAAAACGAGAAAAAAGACAATGAAAGTAATCCAAATAAATTATAGCATAATTCAAACGATTGAACTTATTTTTTTCATTGCTTATGTTGGTGCTAACACATTTCAGCAGATCGATTCAACAGCCTTCTTCAAGTTTATATTTCAGAAGAAGTCCATTTTTCATAGACAAAAACAAGATCCCTCTTGCCCAGTCGGCTGAGGCTGTAGAATACACCGACTGCACCTCTGCAGTGGGGTGAAACACCCCACCACCCCACCAATGAGTGTCCTGGTAATGACACTAAACAATCTGATCGTGAGGTCCCAGTAATGCTGGGGCCTTGGGGAATACGGAGCACTCCTTCATTGCCATTGCTCCCTGGTTTACTCTGGCCTGGTGTGGTAGCACCTGATAGGGCCCTATCTATGAGTTAAATAGAATTAACAGCATACTTATGCTAAACTGAATTGTTTGATTAAACAGAATAACTTGAAATAGAAATGTTTTTAACAAACCGTACTTACATTTAAACTGCGTGCTTATGCTAAACTGAATTATTTGAAAAAGAACTGTTTTTTAACATTGAAACTGTATTTACACTAAACTGAATTATTTAACATAGAACTGTTTTGACATTTAACTGTGTGTAAACAAAATCTATACTTATACTAAACTGAATTAGCTGAATTAGAACTGCTTGACTAAATTGAATAGCTTGAAATAGAAATATTTTTCACAATTAAACTGTACTTATGCTAAACTGAATTATTTGAAATTGAACTGTTTTTGACATTGAAACTGTACTTACACTAAACTGAATTGTTATATATAACTGCTTGAATAGTTTGAAATAGAAATGTTTTTGACAATTGAACTATGTACTCATGCTAAACTGAATTGTTTTAAATGGAACTGATTATTTACATAAAAATGGAATTGGTGATAATAACCTACAAAGGTTGATGTGCCATAAAACCCAACCAACAAGATCCCTCTCTCTTCTTGCAGATTGCACATTTGAAGAAGGCTGTTAAATGAATTGCCTGGAATGTTGTCAAATGTTACTTTCTCTCAAAAATAATCATAAGAACAATATATATATATATATATGCAAGCAAGTGTGTGTGTGTGTGTGTGTGAGAGAGAGAGAGCTACATATTTTAGAAGTATTCTGTCATAGCTGGATGTGTAGAAATAACAAATGTGCTTGTTGGTAAGCAAGTAAGCTGAGTGAATTGTATTCATTGAGAACTTTTCATTAAAACTAGGTAGGAGTTCCCTGTTACAAGAAATATTTTTAACATCCTTATTCCTTGGATGGGGCTGTAGAATACGCCGACTGCACCTCTGCAGAGGGGTAAAAAAAGAAAAACCAATGAAGCTACCTGTTGGCCATGGGTGGCGACCCCTAATGCTTAAGGACGGGATCCTGATGGCTGAGCAGTCCTTGATCTGGCAACCAAAGAGGTCATGTGACTTGCAACATTTCACTTTGGCCCTTACTGAGCTAGACGGACGGTTGGAGAGGCCCGATCCAATCAATCGGCTGGTCATGTCAGCCCTCTTTCAGTTTTTTTTGCAAAAATCTGAATTAGAGGGCGATGTCTGTAGGGTCAATCATGCTGAGGAAAGACCTATACTCCTTTCTGTCCCTAGGTGAGTAATCATCTTGGGAATGAAAACCCAGGGACAAAACTAAATTGTCTACCACCAGCATGAGTATATTGACTATGTAGCCCTGATGTTACTAGGCGAATGGGTTTCCCTCTAGGCACATGTGGGACTCCGTGGTGGGTGGGTAGCATAGTCAATGAAACTCGGACCTTCTTTATGGCTTATGAAAATACAACCCCAGCAAAAACTGAAAAAATGAAAAGACCTCTCACAGAATCAGAAAGTGAAAATGAAATGGATGAAAACTTCTATCAATTCATAGTACTTGAATCAATAGAAGAAACCCCAATCACCAAACTATCCCCTTTCCTAATTTAAAAAACAATAGAAACACACTGTAAACCAATCAATATCAAACAAGCTATGAACAACACCATTATTATACAAACAACAAATTAAAAACAATCAGAAAAAATTCTAAAATGGAAACAATTTGGAAAACCAAACATAAAAACATACCCTAACCCAACCCTAAATTTCTCGAAAGGAGTTATAAAATCCCCAGACCTCGCATCATGTTCCCTTGAAGAACCACAAGGCGTAACAGATGTGAGGAGAATCTCCATACGCAAAGAAACAAGAACCATAGACACAAACACCTTCATACTAACATTTAATTAACCCACAACTCCAACCAGCATTTTAGAATAGGTTACATAGATACAAAAATAGAAACTTATATACCAAACCCTCTAAGATGTCAAAAATGCCAAAAATATGGACATCCTAAAGATAAGTGCACTAGACCATCAATATGTGCAAAATGTGGAAATTCAAATCACGCAGAATTAGAATGCAAAAATCCTTTTAACTGCATCAACTGCACAGGAGAACACCCTGCGTATTCACGGGAATGTGAAAAAAGAATCACAGAAATAAATTATACAAGAAACATCTCCTTCCCTGAGGCCAGAAAAATAGTAGAACAGACACAAGAACAACCCAGTTATGCATGTGTAACTAAAAAAGGAAATGAGGAAAAGGAAGATACAAAACAAAAACAGGAAGAACTGAACAAACTGATTAATGAATTAAAAAATCTAATAGAAATACTAAAAATGATCACAAAAGAGACAATCAAGGAACACATTTCAACAGTTCCAGACAAATATGTGGCACACAACCAAAATCGGGAAAAAAAACCTAAGCAAAGAAAAGAAAAAATCCAAACTAAACAAAAAAACCCTAATAAATGAACCAATCCCATTATCCGACAGATTCAGCCCAATGGACATAGATCCCGTTGAAACAATCACAGAAGATTCTGATGAAGCAACCACCCACATCAAAACAGACTGCATAAATCTCTAAAAGAGACTTAATAAAGAAATAAATATCAAAGACAACCCAACAGAAAATGAAACAACAAATCCTACCCAAAAAAATGAAACAAGCTACAAAAAGTATATATAGATCGACTTCAAGATCAAAGGAAAAAGAAAAAATCAAAAACCAACTCCAAATCCCCCTATAGAAACTAAAAACAAACTTAGAATTGACTCAACGCCCACATTCAAAAGGCCAGGGGAACTTAAACAAAAAGCACAGGCCCCCATTGGCCAAGCTGGAAGAGTAAATACGAACACAGAAGTGTTCAGTGAAAGACCAGGAGGCACATTTAAACTACCCCCAGCCAAATTTGACGCAGTCCCTTCATCATCAAGAGCCAAGTCACCTATGGGAATAGATAAACAGTCCAATGCTCAAGGAACATCAAAATCCCTACCAAGATAATATAGTATGGAAAGCATGGACAGCGACACAGACTGCATAGTTGCCATCCTCGATCTGGAAGGTATTATGAATAACTATAAGACATGAAACCATTTAACTGTGTGCAAACAAATGAACTCAATCCTTTTTTAAATATTACTTACAAATCATCCACTTAAAAAGTAAAAACAAAATTACTGACAAACTAATCTCTCATGTATCCTATATATTTATTTGAATGTGTGCAAGCAAGTGAGTGATGTTGAATTGCTGGTGCATAGCAGTATTCAAGACAGTTTGACTGTGTGCAAACAGATCAGGTGAATAGAATGTTTTGTATAGGATGAGATACTTGAAATCATTTGGCTGTGAAGAAAAATAAGCTTGAGCTTGTTGAAAATATTATTAGCAGAATGTTTACAAATTATGTATTCGCTTACAAGTCATGTGTATAACTATTTAACTATGTGCAGGCGGATCATTGATGTTGGGTTGAATTGTTGATGTTGTATAGCAGCAATGCTTGGAGCCATTAGTTTTGTGTCCAGGCAGGTGGGCTCTGGCTCATTTGGAATATTATCTACTAAGTATTCATTTGTAGATCTTTGGTTTAATATGCGTATAAACGAAGTTTGGCATTGTGTGGCCTGCAGGGGTTTTTATACCATAAAATCAACCAAACCAAACCAAACTTGAGAACATTTTGAGACTTCCAAAAAACCTCACCCTTTCACTGAAATCTGACAAAATCAGCCTTTTCACCAGTATCTGGCCAAATAGAATCAAGAACTATTAATAAAAAAAACCCATGCCTTAAAACCCACGTAGAAGACAAAACCAACCTAACCTTTCTTGGCATTAAATGACCCACAGAGGTTGATATGCCGTTAAACAAAACACAAACTCCTTGGATGAGAAGCCAACCAAACAAATTAGTCGGGTTAAGTTTAAAGATTTATCCATATAGTTCTTACTTAGAGTTTTGCAAAATTTCCTCATTAACCATTACTCTACAGCAGATCATAGACCAGGAGTCCCCAACCTACAGTTCACAAGCCACATGCAATCAAGGCTCATCTATGAAGCTATTCACCTGACTTGACATTTTCAGATGAAATATTTACATTATATATATAGATTGTTACCTTGTGAATTTAGATGTTTTTTCCTGTCCCTTTAAGATCCCAACCCTGGACTCTCCTGAGTTAAGTTTTGAGAACCCCCCCTCCCATCATAGACTTATAGTATTAGTGATTTAATGTTATTTTTTTTTATATGATGGCTCTTTCAGCATGTAACTCTATTCTCTGCACAGTTTCAGTGAGATATGAATGTATATCATTCTCAATTGACAATTTTACACAAACTATTTTTCAATGATTTGATTGCTGAAAAATCTTGTTGAAATGGTTGTGCCCTGTTGGCTGGGGCTGTAGAAATATACTGACTGCATCTCTACACATGGGTTAGACTCCTTCAATGAGTATCCTGCATATGACGTTAAACCATCTGATGGTGAAGCTCCAGTAATACTGGAGCTTTAGGGAATGCAGAGTACCCCTTCATTGTCATTGCTCCCAGGTCCACTCTGACCCTGAGTGGTAGCAGCTGATAGGGTCCTATCTATGGCTCAAATATAACTAAACCGTGTACTTATGTTGAACTGAATTGTTTTAAATAGAACTGTTTTTACATTTAACTATGTATTTGTATTAGATATAAATGAAACCATTTAACTGAAAAAAAGGAGCTCAATCTCATTTAAAAACATTAATCATATCTTTAATATATATGTATAAAGAAAATTTGGTGTCAAATAATCTACACTGGTTGATATGCCATAAAACCAAATCTTCACTTTGTGCAAACAAATAATTTATATTGAATAGAATTAAGTGTTTGATAGCAATAATTGAAACCATTTAACTCTGTAGAAATAATAGCTATATTAGTATACAAATAAATTAGTTGTGACTCATTTGAAAATCAAATTACCAACAAACTAATTTCTTACATATCATGTATATCTATTTAAATGTGTGCAAACAAAATGCCTGCTATTAAATTGTGACTGATACATAACAATACTTGAAACCATTTAATTGGGTGCAAAGAAAATAAAATTGGGCTCATTCCAAAATGTTATCAACAAAATGTGTATATCAATCATATATATATATATATATATGAGGGTTTGGTATTAAATAACCTACAATGGTTGATATGCAATAATTGATATGCTATAAAACCAAACCAAATGGATGTGGGTCCGTGTGCCAATTATTTTCTGAACAATACTCATCAGATTTTAAATTCAGTATTGTTCCTATAAACTATTTGCTCCACCAAAGTAAGAGAACCCAGCCTGCCCTACTATTTTATTCATAGCTCTGTGTGTGTTTGTGTATGTATAGATATATAAAGTGGAGTACTCTTGTATTGTAAAGGTTATTTATCTCGGAAATGGACACTGTGAACTGTCTTCAGATGAACTCTATCAACACATTTTATGCTCTTTTAGTTTATAGTTGAAATAACACGATATATCTCTGCATCTTTTTGTGTGTGGAGCTCTGGATTTTAGTAATTTAAAAATGGTTGTAGCAGTAAATTATAATTGTGTGTGTGTATGTGTATATATATATATATACACACACACACACATACACTAAGAAATTAGTTTGTTATACTTGTAAAGTGTGCAATATCAGTAGTTGTAAATGCAATAGTGTTGACACACAGAGTCAACAGTGCTTTGTGTCTGTTAATTTCTTGTTTATGTGATCATCAGACCATGGGTGGGTAGGCGATAAAATGTTTGATAGAATTACCTATGTGAGTATACTCAAGATTACTGTCATATATATAAATGCCTAGTTAACAGAAAAAAATAAGAAATTTGTTTTAAGCAAAAGGCTTAGTTAATAAATATAAAAAACATTGTTATATTAACTTTATGAAACATTCTTTTTTAAATTTTACTTATTTATTTTATTAAGTCTTATTATATATCACATCAATTTTTTAGTCTTTATTATATATCATATTAATGATAAACCACACACACTCGTGCAGGATTTACTGTGCAAAATTTAATCATGGCATCAAAGTGAACTTCATCTTTTTGTTGAACTTCCTGACTGTAAGCTTTGGCAAAACTTGGTAAGATTCTCTTTTGAATGGTATCAAAATATTTTTCAGATAAACAATGTCCTAGAATAGCTAAGAGCAATTGGTGCTTTTTTTTATCTTCTTGGTGGAATCCAACTTGCTTTAACATGTGGTTGTGTTTGGTTGCCAAATTGGAAGGTACATTAGTGTATTTGCCCTGAAACCCTACCTGACAATCAGGGTCATCATCTATAAAATGGAGAATGTTGTTTTAGCAGCATTCTATCTTTGTCATTTGATCAAGTAATTCAGATTGGTGATATTGTGCTTTTTTTGATAACTTATTTATTCACATCCTAGTACTGTTCACTTGTAATCTAAATCATTTTCACATAGCACTAATACACTTGAATCTGACTATGATCCCTCTTAGGTATGGGTAAACAGAAAGGCAGAAAAAAATTCTTTAATCTTTGTATGGCAACTGGTTTAGTAGGAAAACTCAGAGGATTTTTGGAAAATGCATAAAATGATGATAAAGACAGAAGCTTTTATAAGAGACGGCTCTAAAAATGGAATCCCTGTCATAAAATAAATGTTTTTATTGTTTTTTTTTGTTTTTTTGTTAAGCTGACAGAAGTGATGGTTTTTAGTATTGACTGGAAGTCAGTGTTAGCAAAATCCGCTTATAAAGATTAAAATACCTTTTACATATACAAGAACCACTCAATAAATAAGGGACTTTTTTCTTTTCTTTTTTTTTTTTTTTAAGCAAATAATTTTTCTCCCATCAATGTAAATATTGTATTGTCTGGAATTAGTTTATAGTAAAAATCATTCTAATCTCACAGAAAGGTTTAGTTTGAGACTATTCAAAATGGCAGCAAATCAGAGTACTCCAGATTTGAACAGAGGTCTGTTATCAAATTTCTAGTCATTAAGAAGTACAAACAATGTGAAATTCATTGAAGAATATATGTGTCCAAAAAGCATATTTTAATTTTAAAAATCTTTGCAAATATGTGAAACACTAGTTTGTCACTCCAAGTTTGAGTTTTAAAGACAATCCAGGAAGTAGAACCACACTGACTCTCCAGTAAAGAAATCATTCTGGGTGCAGTGCTCAGTAAAGAAGTTGATATATATGTATACATATGGATAAGGAGCATGCAGATACTGCACTTTAATCCTAGTGTTTGTTTATTTCTCTACAAAGGTAAATTCAAAACAAGGTTGATTTAATGTGATGTTCCACATATGTATATGAGGGTGGTTGATTATGGTAATTTTTCAGCCCCTATGTCCTGTGTCATGACACTGTCAGACTACTCTACCCCTTCTCTTATAATTTAACAGGTGTTGTCACTGTGTTGGAATCATTTGATTCATGTTTATGCCACATCCTGCATAAAGAACCTGGCAGAGGAACAGATTCTACACTTAAATCCTCGGCAGATGTGTTACTCCATAGTTAGTGTTAACAGTTTTGACAGAAACTATGAAAGTTGCGTAGCAAGATAACCTGTTTTAATAATATTTCAATTTGAAGAATGAATAAAACTTTTTGAAAATAATTATTGTTGTTCTTCTTATCACTTTTTTATTTACTTGGATAAACTTGTCTTTAATTTGCCCAGTCGGGGGGGACTGTAGAATACACTGACTGCTTCTCTGCTGAGGGGTGAGACCCCCCCCTAACGAGAGTCCTGGGTATGACACTAAACAATCTGATGGTGAGGTTCCAGCAATGCTGGATCTTTGGGGAATGCAGAGTACCCCTTCATTGCCATTGCTCCCAGGTCCACTCTGGCCCGGAGTGGTAGCACCTGATATGGGTTAAATAGAAATAACAGCATACTTATGCTAAAATGAATTGAGTAAACTGAATAGCTTGAAATAGAAACGTTTTTGACAATTGGACCGTGCTTACACTTGAACTGCATGCTTATGCTTAACTGAATTATTTCAAATAGAACTGTTTTTCGACATTAAAACTGTATTTACACTTAACTGAATTATTACATATAACTGCTTGAATAGTTTGAAATGGAAATGTTTTTGACAATTAAACTGTGTACTTATGCTCAACTGAACTATTTTCAGTAGAACAGATTATTTACATAAAAGTGCATTTGGCGTTAAATAACCTACAAAGGTTGATATGCCATAAAACCAACCAAACCAAACTAGAAATGTTTTTGACAAGCTCTGTACTTATGCTAAACTGAATTGTTTGAAATAGAACTTATTAGTTACATAAAAATGGATTTGGTGTTAAATAACCTACAAAGGTTGATATGCCATAAAACCCACCAAACCAAACCTTGTCTTCAACTCAAGGCTCTTTAAAGTATAATGTCAAGATACTAAGAAAATATTTTGTTAAATTGAAAATTAGTGATCTTCTCTCATTTTCATACTGATTTTTTTTTTTTTTTTTTTTTTTTTTTAAATTTTGTTTCCATTACACTTGCTGGGTAGGAGTGTTACTTTGTTAATACTACAGCACTGAATGCCACATTTATTAGAGAACTCTTACAACAAGGGAGGCAACCATATATAGAGAGAGATACCAAATTAGATAACTCAAACTTCAACCAGAAGGGGATCTTGTTTGCTTATAAATATACAATATAATTTTTCTCTCAAAGAATGAACAATTTATCATGGTTAAATCATCAAGCATCACTGGCAAGCAGGCTGAAGCTCATAAACTGGTTAGATACTGAGGCAATAAGATGGATTTATTTTCATCCCTGACAATTGGCCTAATGAGTAGTGTTCGTCAATGGTCTGGGAGACAGAGCCTCAATCCCAGGTCGAGTCATACCAAAGACTCAAAAAATGGTACTTGATGCCACCTTGCTTAACACTCAGCGTTATAAAGTATGGAGCAAGGGTAAAGTAGAGCAATCCAAAGAAAGGAGTAGTGCCCTTCCCTTTACCTCAGTGTTGTAGCTATTGAAAAGGGAGCATTTGGGTAACATTTGACTGCGGTTGCCAACTTTACTTACTTACTCTTTTCATATCTGTTGCAAATCCTCGGAGAGGGGCTGCAATGCAGCCTCAAAGTAAACAAGTTTGTACTCCAGTCATGCTATTACGTTCACTTTCAGACTAATACTCTTGAGAAAGGTGTAAACCCTCTTATTTCTCCAGCTCTGAGTTGAATAATATCACTGCTGTTGTTCTAAAAAGATGGCTTTAGCATTAAATAACCCACAAAAGTTGATATCCCATTAAACGAAGAAATGAAAACCTGAAAGTTCTGATGTCCCAAACCCTCAAACAGTCTCTCTAGTCTGATAGATTCATTCTAAGTCTATGTGTGTGTGTGTGTCTGTGTCTGTGTCTGTGTGGGATTGATTGATTGCTTTTAACAGCATGTCAACCTAATTATGGTTATTTTATGCCTAATGGTTAGGGAATTGCATTCATTGTACATATACATTTTTTGTATATTTGTTTCTAAAGAGTTTTTGTGCATAGTTGTATGGTTTCAAGTATTCCTATCTAATACTAATAATTATATGCTTTCAAGTAATTATTTCAATTTAATAATAGTTGTTTGTACACAGTTACATAGTTTCAAGTAAATTGTTATTATTGACAGTTATACGGCATCAAGTATTGCTATCAAATAGAGATCATTTTTAAAATGATTTACTTGACCCATAGATGTGACTTGAATAGGTACTACCACTCCAGGTATGGACCCCACACATGGCCGTGCAAAGGCAGGACAACCAGCATGAACATACATTCAGCAACTATGTGAGGATACGGGATGCTGTCCAGAAGACCTGCCTGAGGCGATGAACAATAGGGAAAAGTGGCGAGAGAGGGTCAGGGATATCCGTGCTACCAGCACGACATGATGATGATATATATATATAGATAGATATATGATTGAATGAATGTTATCAGTTCATATTTACTGTTGAAGATTTGCCCAGTCAGCTGGGGCTGTAGAATGCACTGACTGCTTCTCTGCAGAGGGGTAAGATCCCCCCCCCCTTAACAAGTGTCCTGGATATGACACTAAACAATCTGATGGTGAGGTTCCAGCAATGCTGGAGCTTTGGGGAATGCGGAGTACTCCTTCATTGCCATCACTCCCAGGTCCACTCTGGCTCTAAGTTGTAGCACCTGATAGGGTCCTATCTATAGGTTAAATAGAACTAAGAGCATACTAATGCTAAACTGAATTGTTTGAATAAACTAAATAGCTTGAAATAGAAATATTTTTGACAATTAAACCGTACTTACATTTAAACTGCGTTCTTATGCTTAACTGAATTATTTGAAATAGAACTGTTTTTCAACATTAAAACTATTTACACTTAACTGAATTGTTACATATAACTGCTTGAATAGTTTGAAATAGAAATGTTTTTGACCATTAAACTGTGTACTTATGCTAAACTGAATTGTTTTAAAAAGAACAGATTATTTACATAAAAATGGATTTAGCGTTAAATAACCTACAAAGGTTGATATGCCATAAAACCCAATAAACCAACCAACTGATGATGATACAAATGTGACAATGCATATCAAAGTTCTTTGTTATAAGTGTCCCCAATGAATATTCCAATTGTCCCTTATGACAGTCAGATAGCATTGATCTTGAGCCTTTATATATGTACTCTAGTTGAAATATAAAATTTGTTGATGGTTGTTATTTTTATTTTAATAAGTTTGTTTATGTGTTGCATATTTTTTTTTGGATTAAATAACATTTGTTATATTTTGCATATTGAAATTTACCTCATTTAACTAAAAATAAAATTAGTTGTCTAAATTTCTGAGATGAATCTTGGTGATTTTTATTATTAAGGGTTTTTGGTCTTCATCTTTATTGTTATTTCCACATTGTTTCGGCCAATATGTCCTCCGGCCTTCTTCAGGTGTTTGTCAAACTCGGGGAACCTTCACGGAACTTTGAACTACATCCTTTATTGAATCCACGGGGGTCACCTGTTCTGATTCCATTAACACTTGTACCCAGTTTTGGCTAAGTATTCTTGTATTGTTATTTGCCTGCAGTCAGGATTGAACCTGCAACCTCCAGATGATTGTCTCCTTAGAAGCTTAGGGAACCAACGCCTATAATTGTTAGGCCATGTGTCCTGCTGGACAATTCTGAGTGAATTTTGGGACTTATAAACTTAATGTTCTTACTTGACTAGAATTACTACTATTATGTATGACTTTTTACCTGTGCTCATATTCAGATCCCCCCCACACACACACACACACTCATTCAGCAAACACCTGAACAAGGCCAGAGGACATATCGGCCGAAATGTTGTGGAAATAACACTAAAGATGAAGACAATAGTCTGAAAATCCTTAATGATTAAAATAAAATCTTTTAAAGAAAACAGATTATCTATCTTCTTGTCTATGCAGTTTGTGCACTTGTTCGTTAGTCACCTTCTCGACTTAATCTTTACCTTTAAGACTAAATTTGAAATTGAACCTAAATATTTACTGTTGTGATTTACCTGAAAATCTAGTCTTCCATCTGTGTGTCAGCATAAAGTATTTAGGCTTGTTGACAATTTACAGAATGTAGGAAAACTTGCCTAACTTAAATTCACTTCACCCTCATCCTTCACCCAACCCCACCCACAGAAATTTAAAACTCTTTCTCTCTCTCATTACAAAAGGAGAAAAAACTGAAAGTTTATTTTATATATATTGTTAAACTAATTTATACTTAAAAACTCTTTACTCACTTTTATACTTTTTCCCCTACCATTATGTCATGCGATATCCCACTGGGAGGAGGGAGATAAAATTACTACTCCTCGTATTTGAATTGACAATATCAAGCCGTTAAGGAAGAATGTAGGTCACAGAGGGGATAAACAGGTGTTGGTACTTAGTAACCTCAGGTCGCCGGACACCGGAAGAGGAAAGAGAGAGAAGCCAAATGATTGGCTGGGACCCCAAAACGGAAGTGGGGCTCCCTTCCCCTCAGTGGAAGTAAAGGATAAGAAAATTAGTTTTTGAGCAGGGTTGGTAGCGGGCAGACGAACCATAGCCATTTTACTCCAGGTGGAAGACAAAAGAATTACTGAGACACGAAGGACCCCAGGTTCTTCAAGCCAGTGTAAAAAAAATAGAACAAAGTCTATTAGCCCGTGAAAGAAGAGAGATTCTCCAGTGGAACCCCGTCGTAAAATAAGATAAGTAACTTTGGGGCCATTTCTCCTTTATACCCAAACTTTGTATACCACTCTCTCTCTCAACTTGAAGAAAGACAAAAGTCAAGAAAAGACATTTATATTCGTGGACTGCCCAATTATTATATGTTTTGACACTTTGAAAGTGTATATAACTGTAGTAAAGGAATTCATGTATTTTTATGTTACCACCTGGTCTAAGTTGTTCTTTGCCATTCTACTACGAATTTGTTGTTGTCACATTTTCTTTTCAGCTTCTATTCGCCTTATGTTATCTTGCTTAGAATTGTCCTATTAATTCCTTTAAAATATCACACAGGAAACCGGAGTTGCCGACTACTACAATATAATATTATTACGACTAAGACCTATAGGCCCGTATTCTTCTGTTATCTAAGGGAAAGAAGTTTAGCGGCCTGGTGGGTGTGTGATAGTGTGAAATTTGGAACCCCTTGCCAGCGGCAGTCAGTCTAGCTCTAAAAATTGATCCCTCACGTAATATGCCAGGTCTTATATGCCTGAGAGAAAAACTCTCAACGAGGACTTATTCTGTAGGGGATCAAGTGCCAACCTGCCCCGTCTTCACACGTGCGAAAATAAAGTCCCGTTTTGGGATTCTAGTCAATTTCGCGTCACAATTAGCTTTTTCATTAGTATTGTTAGTATTTGTTATATGCTTATAAAATATAAATGTCAAAATACAACTGCTTTTAAAACCATCATCATGTGACCAATGTGTTTATATTCAATATTTGTATTATATGGATGAGGAAGGAGATTATGTTGAAAAAAATGTTGTTTACTTATATATGTATTTAAGCTCCCACTAAATCTAAGGAGGATTACCAATTAGTATATGGATGAGGAAGGAGATTATGTTGAAAATCATATATTGCTGTTGGTGTGATACTTCAGGAGAAGGTTATTTGCATTTTCTCTTGTCAGAAATATGAATATTCTGTTAACTCTTCACTTGCTGTAAAGAATTTCTAGAATAAAAAAAAGATTTTTAAGGATGAAAATTAAAATAAGTGCTTTTTTAAAAATTATGTATAATGCCATCATTATTATTATTATTATTATTTGAAAGTGATTAGTATTTGAATAGTAATAATACTTTGGTTTTATCAACAAGTAACTGTATTGAATGAAATGAGATTGAAGTGTAATACAGAAAGCGTTAATATCAAGCATGAATCTATTTATCCCTGCTATGGACAGATATGACATAAAGTCAATTTTTAAGTAGAGTATTGCTTGTTTGAATTCAGAGTTTTCCTTCAAGACAGGTTGCCTTATCAATGCTAAAGAACCCTGTTTGCCTTATTAATTATCTATCGGAGAGAGAACAGAGGGATTCATACCTTTCCCAAGGGCATTAACATAAAGTGAAATGCAAACATCCCCATCCAGGATTTTAACTCAAACTACCAAATACATTTTCTACAACAATAACCATTACGCTAAGCACTCCTCATTGTTTTTTCTTTTTCTTTAATTTCTCCCAAGTATTTTCCTAACCCCTCCACCACAGGCGGGATGTGACTCAAGGTCAAATTTAAAGTAGAGTAAAGCAGGTTTGAATTGAGTTTTTCCTTTTCCTAGACTGATTGCCTAAACTAAAGAACACCGTCTGCTCTGCTATTTTACCCATAACTAGAGAGTTAGGTTCTCTGTTGTGATTGTGTCAAGTGACTAGCCAATAGTCAGTAACGTTGCATGGCTAATAACTAATTTTGAAGTGATAGTTGTAAACTTGCTCAGAAAGTAGCTTTTTTCTTTCTTTCTTTCTTTCTTTCTTTTTCTTTCTTTCTTTTTATATCAATGTGTCAATGGTTGTTGATAATTGTAATTTACTAAGCTTTTTGCTTAGATGTAGCACAAGGCCGCATGAATGGGCCACCCAATGAGAATCGAACTCACTCGTGTAGGTTTGCTAGTCTAACATGCTAACCATTACACCACCCTGTGACAGAGTTTGGTGAAGGACAACTTAAAAGTGTGCATAGTAAATATATTGAAGAATAAAAACATTTAATATCATAGAGTACAAATATAGAAAAGAATATTCATAATTATCAACAAATAGAAAAAATAAAACTAAATAGTAAGAAGCCTGTTAGATAGTTTCATTCAGTAAATACAAAGTGAAATGAATTATAAAGGTTTATCTTGATATATAGCTTCACCATTGCTTTGAGTAACAATGAAAATAGACTTTATGATCAAAATAAAATTGCAACACTCTTGTTTGCCAAGATAGAATTGTGTGTTTGTGTGTAGTCTCTATGATGTAATGGTTATCCTTGTTGGAAATGAACATGGGGAACCAAGTTCAAACACTAGATAAGGCTGTTTTTATTTCACATATTGCTAATACCTTTTGGAAAGGTATGCATCCAACTATTGTCTCTTCAGCTATAGGTAAATAGTAGGGTAGATTGTGTTTTATAAAAACCTTGCAATGGCAACCAGTCTAGGAGAAGGAAAACTCTAAATTCAAACCTGTTAAACTCCTCTTAAAAATTGAACTTGTGTCACATCCTGCTTGTGCTAAGGGGTTGGTAAATTTTATTTTTGTACTACTTCATATATTTTTATTCCTGGAGTTTCAGTGCTGTTAAGTTTGGTTGTAAATAATGCCTAATAATAACCATTTCAATTGTATATATTATTCAATCCATAAAACTTCAGATAATTTAAGATTATGTCAACAAAAATATATTATATCATCACCATCATCATCATCTATTACCTTCACATACACATTCCATCATCATCATCATCATCATCTGTTACCTTCACATACACATTCCATCATCATCTGTTACCTTCACATACACATTCCATCATCATCATCATCTGTTACCTTCACATACACATTCCATCATCATCATCATCTGTTACCTTCACATACACATTCCATCATCATCATCATCTGTTACCTTCACATACACATTCCATCATCATCATCATCATCTGTTACCTTCACATACACATTCCATCATCATCATCATCATCATCTGTTACCTTCACATTCCAGACCTTTACATGTTGTCAACATGTGTCTATATATGTGTCTGTACATGTATACATGTACACTTGCTTGGGGTATTTTTCTCTAAGGAACTGTTCAAATCTCTGGTAGTGGGGGAGTTATCTTTATTAGGTTCATGAACTACAAGAGGCTTCAAATAGTAACCTTGGATCTTCATCAAGATTTTAGAAGTCTTGAATACATTCTGAAATTTCGACCATTCATCAACTAGATTTACAAATGTTGAATGCTCCCTCTCCACTAAGCACACAGGCTTAAAACTATATTTTGTATTCCAGAATATTAGAAACACAATGTTACTTCAAATAATGAATAATACAATGTTTCATTGAAGAAACAACCACTTTACCCCACAGATTTTTTTTGTTGTTGTTGTTTTTTTTACCTGTACTCAGACTGATAGGTAAGATGTTTAGAAAGGGTGCCACACCCTACTTTGTTCCTACATTTTCATTCAATTCTAAATTTTCACTCTTTTTCAACAGGACACTGATCTCCAACAGAAGATCGACCATGAGATTAAAATGCGAGAAGGTACCACCAAGTTGCTGGCCGCCGCCAAGAACCCATCCCAAAAACTGGAGGCAGCCAAGAATCTCATCACTACCAACTCTCGTATCATCAGTTACATGAGGGAACTGCAGAAACGTACCACTGCTGAGGTGATGGGCAAAAATATGTAAGTACGACTTTCCTCTGCCAAGATAAATATAACTTTATAACTTTGTGTGGGACAGGTGTGCGGGTAGAGTGTAGTGGATTTTATACCAATGAAAATAGATTTATGCTGCTTTTATATCTTTTATAATAGACTCTACAAGATGTTTTAGTTGGAGAAGGAATAAAATCTGCTGAAAAAGTTGATTTCTAAATAAAGCTTTGTTATTTGCTGAGTGGACACAGAAATAAAACTTGTTTATTCTAAAAAAAAAATTTTGAATCAGGACTTATCGACAAGAATTTATTTTCTGGTGAAAATTTTCAATTTTTGTACGATGTTATTAATGTTTGCTTTGCTTTCTTTGTTGAATGGCATATCAACCTTCATGGGTTAGGTAATGCCAAAACCATCCTTGTTGAAGAACAGCAATGATACTATTTAACCCATAGTTGAGTGGCTAGTAAACTGCGTACTAATGTTAAACTGAATTTGAAATAAAACTGTTTGATATTTAACTCTGTGTATTGCCCAGTTGGCTGGGGCTGTTGAATACACCGACTGGACCTCTGCAGAGGGGTAAGACCCCCTCCCCCACAAGTGTCATGGCTATGACACTAAACAATCTGATGGTGAGGTTCCAGTGATGCTGGGGTTTCGGGGAATGTGGATCACCCCTTCATTACCATTGCTCTCAGGTCCACTCTGGCCCGGAGTGGTAGCACCTGACAGGGCCCTATCTATGGGTTAAATAGAACTAAACTGCATACTTATGCTAAACCGAATTGTTTGAATTAGAACTCACGAAACTGAATAGCTTGAAATAGAAGTGTTTTTGACAATTAAACTATGTACTTATATTTAAACTGCATACTTATGCTAAACTGAATTGTTCGAAATGGAACTGTTTTTGACATTGAACTGTACTAAACTGAATTGTTTAATATACAACTATTTTGACTTGTAACTGTGTGTAAACGAAATCTTTACTTATACTAAACTGAATTGGCTGAATTAGAACTGTTTGAATAAACTGAATAGCTTGAAATAGAAATATTTTTGACAATTAAACTGTGTACTCATACTAAACTGAATTGTTTGAAAAAGAACTGATTATTTGCATAAAAATGGATTTGGCATTAAATAACCTACAAAGGTTGATATGCCATTAAACCCAAACAACCAACCAACCATAGTTGGGGGGAAGAAGAGGTTCATGCCTTTCTCCAAGAGATATTAGTCTGAAAGTGAACATAATAGTGTTACTGGAGTTTGAACTTTCTTACTTTGCAAAGAAGGTCCAGCTCTTTAACCATTAAACCATGGGGACTCCTCCAAATGTACTAGGGTGAGTTAAAAGTTTTGCAATATTTTGGTAACATGAGGCACAATTCAGTGACACTATTCAGTAACACTAGTAAAATTTCTTGAACCATCTGGTTACTGCTCTGTAATCACCTACACCTTTCACGAAACAAATGTTTTTGGTTGTTTCTGCCAAGTTCCGACTTGTAAAACATAAATTCTTGAATCAGCCTACATTGCATGTTCATCTGTGTGGCTTTCAAATTACACATGGAATGGAGCAATGCACAACATGTCAGTGTACCTACTACCACTATACTACCAATCATAGTGGTTACCTACCATGGCTTGAACTGCTTTGGTCACTTGATATAGTCACTGCAAATTCATCCTTGTTCTAACCAAAGTAAAAATTGAAAAGTTGATGTTAATAATGAATGTTGTTGAGGTTTCTACACAACAAGAACAAGTGAAAATTTTAAGACAAAACAAATCATTCGAAATGATTTCACAAATTGACTTCATATATAAAGAAACAAATTTTGCCAGAAAATCTTAAAATTCATTATTCATTCTCTCCAACGTTTTCTTGTTCTTTACAAAACCTCTTGTATGACGTGCATTTTTTCCATAAATTTCAGTAACCCTTGTCAGTGAGGCTTAGAATATATTGACTGTATCTCCTGAAGAGGGACAACACCTCTCCCCCCCAAAAAAAAAACAGCGTGTCCTGGGTATGACAATAAACTGCATCTGGTGTAGAGATTCCAGTTCTGGCAATCTGGAAAGTGTGAAGTACCCCAGATTCACTCTGAAATGGAGTGCTTGTATCTGTTAGGGTCCTACTATGTTTCAAACAGATCTATTAAAAAATTATTCATATTCAATAGCAGTACTTGATAGTATATAACTGTAAATTATTTGTATTAAGAATCCTTACTTGAAGCAATGATTATTAGTTTATTAAAACTATATAACTGTTTGTAAACAAATGACTTATATTAAATGGAAATAATTTCTTGAAACCATATAATTATTTGCATTAGATATGAATACTTGAAACCATATAACTATGCAAATTACTTGTGTTAGATAGGAATACTTGAAACCATAAAACTATGCAAATTATTTGTGTTAGATAAGAATATTTGATATCATATAACTGTGGGCAAAAAAATTCTATAAAAAAAAATCATCTTAAAAAGCAAGTATATAAAAAATGTGAATATGAACGGGCAATGTACATGATTCCTTAACCTGGAGTGGGTTGATATGATGTCAAAATCAATAAGTCATATTTGACATGCCTTCTTTTTCATAAAGTTTAACTTGCATGTAAAAAATTCAATTTCACCAAAAATTTCAAATTGATTCATTGATTTTTGAACCAAGTATTTTTTTGACACATAAGAAAAAAACATTTAAATGTGCAGATTAAAGAGATGATTTAGACTTAACAATTGGTCCGTACATCTTGGAATGACATGATTCGATTTTTCTAAGTCTAGTCACATTATTTAATACTTGTTCATCATCATACCAATAGAAACCTTAACAAAAAAAAAAAAAAACAATTATTAGCTTTTAATGTTTTTATTTGGGTTAAATAAAGTGATTTTTGTAAACAATGCTTGATACTAATACCGGACATTGGTATAATGGTTAGAGTGTTCGCCAATGGCCCGGGAGACCTGGGTTCAATCTGCTGGTCAAGTCGTACCAAAGACTCAAAAAATGGTACTTGATGCCTCCTTGCTTAACACTCAGCATTATAAGGTACGGATCAAGGGTAAAGTGGTGCAATCCAGGGAAAGGAGTAACACCCTCCCCTACACCTTGGTGTAGTAGCTATCAAAAAGGGAGCCTTTGGGTCACCCTCGACTACAGTAGCCAACTTTACTTATAATGGTTAAAGCACTGGACTGTGGGATTGTAGTGAGTGAGTTCAAACTCCAGTCGCACTATTTCATTCACTTTCAGACAAATGCCCTTAGGAAAGGTATGAACCCCCTTATCTTCCTAGATATGGGTTAAATAGTACCACTACTGTGTTTTTGTTTTTTTGTTTGTTTTTTTTGTTTTGTTTTGTTTTGTTTTTTGTTTTTTTTTTCAAGGATGGCTTTGGCATTAAATAACCCCAAAAAGTTTATATGCCATTAGACAAAGAAACCAAACCAAATCTATATACTCATTAAGGCTAACTCCTATCTTCCTACAATAACCTTATCAGCAAGTTCTCTTTACACACAGTCCTATGAATTTGCTCTTATGTATGTGTGTATGAACAGATAAGAAAAAACAATTATAAAAAACAGTCGATGAATCAAAAAGTGCTCAAATGCTCACCTGCAGAGCAGTATAAAAACCAAAAGAAATTAAAATCTCATCTTCTTACTATCATTTCATTACTCTAAGTTCCATATATCAATTACAGAATAAAAGACACAATCATCAGATGAAACTTTTATGAACTTTCATCTAATGGTTGTTTCTTCTATTTTTTTTTGTCAAAATTTCTTGTAATGAAACTATTTAGTAAGAAGGTGAGATTTTATTATGGTCCCGGGGGAAAAATGTGATTGTGTACAGAAAAAAAAAGTTGGTAGGATGAAAGATGAACAGTTAACAATACTCTTTTTGTTAGCCTGACTGGCCTAACAGATTTTTAATTTATATATAATGACCATTGTGAGATGATGAAAAACGTGTAGTAAGGAAACTACATAAGAGATGCACAGATTACTCTCTTGGGATTCTTGGCTTTGTCTTATTTTGTGCAACAGACACTTATTTATAGGATATCATTATAAGTCTCAAATGATCTTGAAGGTCAACAACAAATAGTCTCTGTTGTAGCCTGGGGTAGTCAAAGTCACTATCTATACAAAAATTGTCCCTCGGGCTTTCTGTTAGACCATGATGCCTGGATGCATGTACTAACTCACTTTCGCATAATGATATATAAACAGATAAATCAAGATATATGTGTACCATATTCACAATTAACGCTATGTGCGAAATGGACATATAATGTTCATAACGATAGAACATAGGAAATTCGAAAACGCATAACGACTTCTTGTTCAGGTATGAAACCTTTTTATTAACTTTGAGTTAAAGGTTTCGACGTAAGGAGAAGAGACACAATCTTCTATGCTGTCTTATTCATTTGGTCCCCGTCTCGAGCGGCCCCCATAGGGCGCAAGTTCGCCTCACGTCTGCAAGCTCCAAAAGTCGACCGTCTTCGTCCAGTGTCTAATCTCAACTCTCTAACTTTCTTCAGATTTTCACGAAACCTCCGCGCGCTTCCGGTGCATGACGTCACCCGCACCCTGTCACCCTGTTTCGTCTCGGACTATTATGACATCTGAGTGACACCTCCATCTGCCTGCGCATGCCTGCGTTAACACCTGCCTCAATGTTGCACCTAACTAACCCATGTGCTGAGCCGAAAGGTTCTCAGCCTAACTAAACTCAAAGGCATGAACCGAAATCCCTCGGCTATTATATAACATATGCAACATATCTTTATTTGTATGTACAAATTTATGTACGTATATGTTATAAGTTTTATTGCATTGCATCATCATACATGTGTTGTTGTTGTTTGCTGTATAGTATACAAATCAAGTGTTGGATTAAAAAGATATGTAGATCCATAAAAATGATATTTCACAAGTAGATCCCATTAAGACTGTGTAAAATTCAAGCCATGTCTGAAGACACCAACTGGGTTTAAGAGTAACTTAAAGTTCAAAAACAGGAATTTGTTATTAATAAGGATATTTGAATAATAATTTTGCTGGTAAAGATGTGACTATCATCATATGTATATGTAGTTATTTACTAAGATTAGCTTAGATGTAGCACAAAGCCAGAAGTATGGGGCACCCTGTGAGAATCAAACTCACTGAAAATGGTCTGATGATCTAGCTTTGTACTCATTAGGCCATACGACATGCTCATATACGTGTGTGTACACAAACTGATTTTTTTTTGTTTTTACAGAAATAGCATTTGGTAGAAATGATTTGAATGAAAAAATTTTAGGACTTTTTGATGTGATTTTGTTTTTGCCCTTTTTCTTAAAATGGTGTTTGTGTGTGTGTTTGTGTGTGTGTGTGTGTGTGTGTGTGTGTGTAGATAAAAGCAATGTCATTAGATAAAAAAGCATTTTCTCACTAATGTTTTTGTTTGTTTTGTTTGTTTTTTTCTCTTAGGTCAGTCGAAGGCAACTTGACCCCCTGTAAAGCTCAAGTAAGCGTCTCAGGTAAGCATGTTCTCTTTTATTGTTCTGTCACATTTCAATGGAGTTAGATTTTAAAATGTTTAACTGTTCAGATGTATCATGTTGTCTAAAAATGATATTTTGAAAACACAGACACTGTTTTCTCCTTTTCTGTCTAATAAATTCACTTTGATACACCTTGTATAGGAATTGGATACTTATAAAATTTGATTATATTTCACCAAATGTCCATTTGTCTGTATAGCTAAGACTCAGCAATGTTTAACCTGATTTCAATGAAACCTTCAAGTATTGTTAGATTCATGCTTAGAAAGGTTTTAAACTATACAAAGAGATTTGTCTTGGACTGGTTTTTAAGCAAGGTCTGTCTCTAACTCTGTCTTCTCTCAGTGTAAAAGAAAGAAATTTCCATAGTGTAGTGGCTAACATGCTGGAGTACAACATTGTAGGAAGTGAGTTCAAACTCCAGTCACGCTATTATATTTACTTTTAGACTTATAACTTTGAGAAAGGTATGGCTTAAAATGTACCACTATTTTTTTTACAAGGATGGCTATCTTCCTTCAGCTATGGGTAAATAGTAGGGCAGATTAGGTCCTTTAACCTTGGTATGGCAACCAGTTTAGAAGAAAAAAAACTGAATTCAAATGTGTTAAACTCTACTTGATCTTGTGTCACATCCTGCTTATGGGGAGGGGTTGGGTAAATATATATACAGATGGCTTTGGCATTAAATAACCCATTAAACAAAGAAACTGAAACCTCACTGCAAAAAGGTACCAACCAATCTTACAGTAATTGTAGAAGCAAATGGCTTATTTCCTTTGTGTATGTACTCAGCCTGCCGTTTTTTTTTAGGCCAAGTGTTCATTTCAACACTTGAACACAGTATCCAAAACTTTTTGAATATGCTCTCTCTCTCTTTCTCTGTGTCTGTGTGTGTGTGTGTAGAATTTCTTTTTCTTTAGGTAAGCAAATTAAAGAAATTTATATGTTGATTCAAAAGTTTTTAGCATTATTTTATTTTTTAGACTTTTATTCAGATCAATTTATATCTTTATCAATGAAATTATTTTCTTTTTTCCATCACCTTATAGGTAAATTGTGTATTCCACTATAAAAGAAGGAATCTGGTTTTTATTAAATGAATTGTTGAAGTTTGGAAGAATATTTCATGAGACTAAACAAGTCTCAGAAATATACCACATGTGGAGGAACTTCCCATCTGAGCTCTTTGTTTATTGTGTTGCAAGACTGAAAATTATCATGAAACAAAATTGCTGCTAGTTTCTTTCTCTCTCTCCCCCCACCTCATTTTTTAGCCATTCCAATTGCTCATTGTAGCATTGCACTTGAAACGGTTTCACCAAGTCATAATGAAGGATTCCTTTTAAATTCTCCTAAACAACAAAGATTCCATTTAAGTGATAATATTGAAAGGCTGTTCTTTCTAGACACAATTTTCTTCATTTTGGGTTCTTGTGATAAATTCACTTATGATTGTCTTGTCCAAAAATGACTTTTTTTCTGCATCAAATGAGAGAAAGACAAGTATTTTGATTCTGATGACCAATGTTGCTTTTTGGAACTTCAAGTGGAACTCATTTTCCTAGATTCTGAATTTTTCTCAGAGCTTGACAGTTAACAAATTATACAAGCTTAACAAAGTTGGAAGTTCTTAGATTTCCCCAAACACTGTGCAAAAGATGATTATAAAAAAAGCAAACTTTAATACCTATTTTATAAGTTTCTGTTTAAGCTTCTTTGTTTTTATTCTTCCAACTTAAAAACAGGTTGTTTGGGGGGGTTGTAGGCGAATTACCTTGTTACATGAAAATGAATTATGAAATTTGGCTTTAAATTATATCCTTACAATTTTTAATTTCAGATATAAGGATTCCTCTCATGTGGAAAGACACAGACCATTTTAAGAATAAAGGAGGTTTGTTTATTCTTTGTCTTACAGATTTAAACTTTGTGTTTTATGTCGAGAGTAAAAATGAAT
Source organism: Sepioteuthis lessoniana (assembly GCA_963585895.1). Classification (NCBI taxonomy): domain Eukaryota; kingdom Metazoa; phylum Mollusca; class Cephalopoda; order Myopsida; family Loliginidae; genus Sepioteuthis; species Sepioteuthis lessoniana. The sequence continues at coordinate 132,605,519 of OY757908.1, forward strand.
TGTTTCTTTAAAGGGAATAATTTGTTTCATGCTTTCTGACTCATAAAAAGTTATGTTGCTTTTTGATGTAATCTATCTTGCCCCTCTGCATCTTCACTTGCAGCTGTACTCGAGCCTGTATTTATTCAATAACATAGTTAAACATTTCTTTGAATATGAATGCACTGCAATTTGAGGTTTGAAATGACCTAGAGTTTCTTTCCAATATTTTGATTATGAGTAAATTCATTCAGCTATTTTTGAGTAGCATCACATTTTGGGGTCCACCCCTCATAAACTTGAATCTGACTAATGTATCAAGTGTTTCTTCTTACATGACTCTTCTTGTATATTACTTACTCAAACCAAATTTGGCCACTTCAAATATTTAAATTCCTTAAATTAGAATTCATAAGAATATGATGATGTGTTATGTAAACCATTATCAAGAAATGTATTTATTGGCCATGTCTCAGCCCAGTTGGCTGGGGCTTTAAAATACACATCTCTGCAGAGGGGTAAGCCCAGTCCAGCCCCCACCCCAAGTGTCCTGGATATTACGCTAAACTATCTGATGGTGAGACTGCAGTCCTAGGGAATGTGGACTTACCTTTTCATTGCCATAACTTCTTGGCCCTCTCTGACCCAAAGTAGTAGTAACTATTAGTATCTCATCTATAGTTTAAATAAAACCATTTAACTATTTGTGTACAAACAAATGTCTGATGTTAAATTGAATTGTTAGTGTTACATAGGAATACTTGAAACCGTTTGACATGATTAATACTAAATTGAATCATTGATGTTAGATAGGGATACTTGAAACCATTTAACTAAGTGCAAACAAATGAGTGCTGGATCATTTAAAAATTGTTACCTACAAACTATTCATTTACAAATTGTGTGTGTGTATATATATATATATATATATATATATATATATATATATAGGATTTGGCATTAAATAACTCACTTGGGTTGATATGCCATAAAACCCAGGCAACTAACCTAGGCAAGTCTGTTTTGCCTTGACAGTATTTCCAGGTCTTTTAATTTAATAGTATTGGTAAGATAAGTGATTACAAAATGTGTATGTCGTGTTGGACAAAAGAAACAATGTGTAAAGCGTAGTGTTCATTTGACTGATTTTTCAGTATCTGATTATAAACTTTGTGTTTGGTTAGGATAAGTGATGCATTGTAAATACTTTTATAAGCTGTTTGGTACCATCATCTACTTTTATAAGGTTGACTTAGATTAAAATATAAATCAAGTAATGGTTGTCATCAAAGAAAATGAATTTGGCAGACCAAGTTCAAAACCCTGATTGAGCTATTTGTAGTTCTTGTCACACTAATATCCTTGAGGAAAGGCATGAATCCATAATAGTAAGGCAGACTAATCTCTAGCATTGTTAGGACAACCAATCTAGAAGAAAGAAAGACTCTGAATTCAAAACCTGAGAAGTGTTATTCAGGAAGTTTGTGGTACACTTGTGCAGCATTCTTCTGTTATCAGCTCATCCAAACAGTATGGTTCTCACTACTATGAACCTTTTGTAATTCATTTGCTATACATTCAACTTTGTCCTTTGGTAATAATAATCAACTAACATTATTATTATTACCTGTCTAAATTTCTGAGTTGTAGAGTGGTTATTATTCACACAATTCAGACTATTGTCTTCATCTTGTTATACTCCTAATGTTTCAGCTGCTGTATCCTCTTCCAACCTTTTTCAGGTATCTTCTTTTATCTTAGTTGGTAACTTTCTGGGAATTTTGAACTGAATCTTTTAATCAATCTGGGGGGAGGTGCCCAAAAAAGCAAATAAAACTGGGATCTGCAGGAGTGCTTTCTTCCCGGGATGCCTGAACTTTTGGAAAGAAAATTACTCCAATGTCATTTTACCGAGTGACACATTAGCTAATGAGTTAATTTTAATGAAACTTGGCGTATGAACTTGCTTAATCTGAAGAAGTTTTTAAAACATCTAAAAGAGGGAAGAGGAGTGTGTTTAACAAAATATACTTTTGTATATTATTTTTATCTTTGACAATGCTGGATTCTTGTATAATTATCTTTATTATATGTAATATTCAACATTGAAAATGCTAAGTTTGGGAGAGGGTTAGAAAGAAAAAAAAAAGAATTTGTCAAAAAGGAGAAAATAGTTTTTATGTAAGAATTGAAGAATCTGTAATATTATTTAACTTGTCTCTATTTACGTGTGTTTGAAGGTTTTTTAATAAAATGTTCTTTTTGTATGAATAAACATTTTACACTTTTTGACTGAGAATCTCCCTGGATAATAAAATTTATGAATCCTGCTGTGATTTGAAACTCTTTTCAAAGCCAGCCAAAGACATATTCTTTAAGCTATCATGTTCTTTTATTAAAGGAAAATGACTTGAAAATACTAAAATTATAATAATGATTTTATCCTGTATTAAAACAGTGTCTGTTCATCCTTATTTACAAACCCTTCTGCTCATTCAGGATATGACACAAGGTCAATTTTTTTAAGCGGAGTTTAACAGGTTTGAATTCAGAGTATTCCTTCTCCTAGACTAGTTGCCTCACCAAGGCTGAAGAACCCAGTCTGCCCTACTCCTTACCCATAACTGGAGGGAGAATAATTGGATCCATACCTCTCCCAAGGGTATTAGTGCTATGTGAAATGCAATTAGTCTCGTCCAGGATTTGAACTTGTGTCGCCGTGTCCATTTCCTACGACAATAACCATTACACCACAGGCACCTCCATAAGTGTCTGTTCATCACTAATTCAGAAGTTCAAATACCCTTAGAGTTTCTACAGGTCCACTAGTGTGTGTATATATATATAGGGTGATTTGAAAAATTTTAACACCTTTACAAGAGTACCTTTATAATATAATTTCAAAGTCTCCACATGTTCACTATTCCTGTCTACACTTTCTTGGAAACTTGGAATTTCCCACAAGTGACTTTAAAAAATGGATACTATTTACCAACCCCTCCGCTCAGGCAGGATATGACACAAGGTCAATTTTTAAGTGGAGTTTAACAGGTTTGAATTCAGAGTTTTCCTTCTCCTAGATTAGTTGCCTAACCAAGGCTGAAGAACCTAGTCTGTCCTACTATTTACCCATAGCTGGAGGGAGAATAATTGGATTCATACCTTGCCCAAGGGTATTAGTGCTATGTGAAATGCAATCAGTCTCGTCCAGGATTTGAACTCGTATCGCCGTGTTCATTTCCTACGGCGATAACGACTACACCACGGGCACTTTAAAAAATGGATCTTCATTAAAAAAGCAGAACTGAGCAATATTCTAATAAGGTGTTGAAATGGATGTTGATCAGGGAGAGACTTGAAAATCATAAGACCATAAAGCAACTCTCATAAAAATGTTTGTTCAAACACCATTTATATATTACATATTTAGCTATTTTAGATGAAATAACTCAGAATCAAATCTGAAGACTACAACAAAGTAATTCTTAAATGGTCATGAATAAGATTCACCATTTGTAGAAAGAATAAAAAAAAAAACATAAAACCAACAGTAGAAAAATCAAAAGATAAATGGTTAAAACATTTATAAACATATGTACCATTTGATATGAAATTGAATCAGTTTGTCCTGAAATAAAACTTAGCAGTCATGAACAATTAAACCAATTGGTCATAACTAATTTAAAATGCACTCCTCCCAAAATCAATGAAAAATTCATTAGCCAGGTGCTTTCATTACATACATATATATATAATGGTCAGTTGAAGATACTTGGATCACGGGAAAAAAATTCATTCAGTGAATGGATATGCTAGATCATCAGTGCATTTATTTATTTATTTTTTTCATTTTTTTATTCTTATTTATTTATTTATTTATTTACAGCAGCGTATTAACATCTTAGAAAATCATTTTTCCTCAAAAACTTTTCTCCTAATGATGACCTAAGATCAAAACTTGTTGTGAACATTCGAAAAATAATATAAATTCCTATTTGTCTTAGCTTTTTTATTCACATTGTGTGTGTGTGTGTATTTGTGTATTTGTGTGTATGTATTCAGTTTATTTCTGAGTCAATATCAGCTCTCAATTTTTATTTATTTTATTTTTTGTTTCAGATCACCGACGTTATGCTGTTTTCTGCCTGATAAAAATTGGTACAGAAATTTATGACACGAGTCTGATATCTAATGTAGATCGTAGCATGACAGATATTTCATTTGAAGATGTCATTGTATTGTGAGTATTTTTTTTTTTAATTGTATATGTCTGGAAATTCCTTTAACTCTTTCCATGACAAAAATAATAAAATTATTTTTTATTAATTAAATAACATATAACATTAAATACTATTAAAAATGTTTATTAAAATATGATTTAATATAGTGTGTCAGGCAAAAATATTACTGCAGAATTAACACAAAATTTTCATTGACTGGCTTTTCTGGACAAACAGAAAATACTTTAAAGAAATGATAGCCTTGTTAATGGGCACTTCATCCCATTTATAAATGTTCATATTTTTATTTTTATCAAGTTACATAAAATCTTTAATGATCAGTCATTTTAGGTTCAATCTCAATTCTCTGTGAGTTTTTATAGATTTTCAAAATTAAAAAAAGAATTCCAGTTTTTTTGTATCTGTTCACTGAAATTCCCACATTATAAGTTTCTGACATTTCTATTTAATCTGTTATTTTTAACAATGTTTTGGATGATTCATTCTTCAACCTTCTACTAGAGTGAGTCAAAAGTTTTGCAATATTTTAGCATATGCATCATGTTACTGAAGCCGTCCAAGCTGTGGTAGGTGGTGTGCTGACATGTTGTTTTACTTTGTGTGTGATTTGAAAGTTACACAAATGAATGTGTAACATAGTCTAATTTGAAAACTTATGCGGCTACAGAAGCAATCATAAACAATTGATATGTGAATGGTTAAGGCACAGTTGATTACAGTACAGTAAACCAGATGGTTCAAGAAATTTCACTCAGGTTGCCAGAGTGGGGGGGTCCTCCTCCTCGTGGTGTATTGGTTAAAGCAATGGACTGCAGAATCGAAGTAAGCGAGTTCATACTCCAGTCATGCTATTTCGTTCACTTTCGGACAAATACCCTTGGGAAGGGTATGAGCCCCCTTAGCCTTCCAGCTATGGGTTAAATAGTACCAATACTGTTCTTCTAGGAGAATAGCTTTGGCATTAAATAACCAACAAAGGTTGATATGCCATTAAACAAAGAAACCTAACCCACATCAGGTTGCCAAACGTTCAACAATCAGTCAAAGTCAGGTAGACATAAAACTCTGGATTATAAGATTATGCTTCAATCCATCTGTTGAGTAAATTTATAAGATCAATATTCTTTTAAAAGTTTCATGCATGGGAAGTGGGAGGGGATCTTATAAATACCAAATCTACTGTTTGTTTTTTGTTTTTTTGTTTTTTTTCCCCTCTCATCAGATTACTCAGATAAACTATAAGAAAAAATGCTCTAGAATTTGATTATTAAAAATACTTGTTCTCCCAGCTTTTGAGAACATTAGGAAGATTCATCCAGAATATTTTAAATGCTTAACAATGTTAATATCTTTCTAAACAAACAAAAAAAAAGAAACCTTTTATTCATTTTTCTAGTTTTTATTGTAATGTTTTGGCTGATATTTTCTTTGGCTTTCCTCAGGGGTATGTTTCATCTTGTGGTCTTTTAATTTTTTTTTTTTTTTTTTTTTTTTTGGACTTTTTAATCTACTTAACAAAAAAAAAAGGACAATCTTAACAGAATTACAGGACTGTCAGTTACTGTCTTTGGTTAAAACTGGCAAGATTAGAAAAATACTGATTTTATTTTGTACTTGAAAATATAATGGATGAAGAGACATTAGTTTTAAGTTTCCTAAATTCTAGGAGCTTAGTGAATAAAAGTTAGAATATTGTGACTGTAGCTGTCAAAATGAGGTCACTGGTTCAAATAGATTAATGTATCATAATGTATCTTTTTTTCTTTCTTTTTTTTTTTTTAGTGAAAATGTCCCAAATGATTATAAATGCACCTTGGAGGTTTACTGTCATAAGCTGCATGAAGATCTGACGATTGCAAGCACACCAAAAAAGATTCGAAAGAAGATCAATGATTTCTCAGGTTCTGTTGGCAGAAATGTTGGCAAGAGATTGTCTGGTCTGGTGAGTTCTCTCCCTTTTTTTATCATCAGAAACATTTCAGTTATTTGAAAAAGATCTAAAATTCATTGATTTTGTTAGTATAAACATGTTTGACAAATAAATTTTTAATTTCAACAACTTAGCTTTTTTCCCATTGTTATATTTTGTGACTAACAATTTGTCTTTGAGGCCAGCTGTGTCGGCAGCCTGTTAAAATAAATTTAAAATCGCATAATGACTGTCCAATGAGTTTTCTTTCCGCTCATACTATATATATTTTGGTGTTATTGATTCATATCAGTACCCATAACAGGATGGAAATAAATTTATAATCCTAATATGACCGGTTTTTTGTAAAGGAATTATTGCTCTGTAATGTCAGTTGCATTGAGCTCTTTATCAGGAAAATTTAAATGTTCATAGTTGAATGATTTTTTTTTGTCCTGAAGGAATTATTCCTAACTCCAGTTTAACTAGACTGAAATATATATATATATATATATATATATATATATATATATATATATATATATATATATACTGTGGTGGGTAAACTGTTTTCTAAATAATGCAATAATGAAAATAACACTGTTATCTCTCTTTATCAGATATATTTACGAAAATTATATAGAAATATCTTGAAATACTGTAGATTGAATTTATTCAAAGAAATCGCCATTGGTTTCAACCACGGTCTCTAGACAATTTCATAATCTCTCGCAAGCCTTTCCGACAGTGTACTTGTTTACATTGGTAAATGCTGCTGTTTCCCTCGTTCATCTTTGAGTTTTGTTGGTTCCTCCCTCAACTGCATCCCGCATATAATAATCAAGGAGATTGTAATCTCAAGAGTTAGTTGGCCAGAGATGATGTGGTTGCAAAAATTTTCTGACAGTCAATATGGGGTTCTCCTGCTTATGTGGCATAGCACCAAGTTCTGTTGCTAGATGTAGTCTTTTAGCAACCAACCACTCAATCCAGGGCAGCTCTACCTCCACCAGGCATTTGATATAGACCTCTCTGCTGAGCATGAGGTTATGTGGGGAGATGAATGGAGGCATAACGTCACTTTTGCTCTTGACCACCCCAAATACCATTATGTGAACTGAATGTTTGGTTTTCATTATTAGAAATATGAATCTATCTTCAGATTGACAACCAAACATTCTGAAATCTTCATTCTGGATCTTCCAGTGTGAATGGTAAGCTGTGCAATATGCTGTTAGCAAATTTTTGGAGAAGTGAATTGCATTTTGGTATTGCTTTCCTCTCAGACATTGGCCAACTGACTCGAGTGAAGGCAACCCCTGATGATGGCCTATGAAGTGTCCAAAAGCGCTCAGGACAATTTTGGTAAATTCATCTGCCAATTCCAACCTGAGACTAAGACACTTATCAGGAAACTTGAAAGGATCTTAATTAAATTATACAGACTAAATGAGTCTTTACTATTTAATGAAACATGCATATATATGTGTGTGTGTGTGTGTGTGTGTGTGTGTGTGTATATATATATATATATATATAAACTGATAACAACGATCCAAGTGGAAGGAATGATTTATTGAGGGATCAACACTATTGCATTTCGGTTCTACTGAACCATCATCTGGACCATGAGGGGTGATATTAACAATTTTAAGTTAATGATGGATGTTTAGAAATGTGAAATACAAAAACCTAGGGGAAAATATGTATAATAAGAAAAAGTTGGCCATTTAACTGGTGAATCAGTGTTTGATGTTTTAAATTACATCATTTGACTTATTAGGAATATTGTATAGAATTTATGTACGTTTGTTTAACGAGAAAGATTTTTATACACATTTACTGTATAAGGATATATTCTACTAATATATAGTGGTGACCCCTAAATGAAAATGAATAATCTCTCTTCTATCAATGTATAAAACCAAAAGATGAGATTCTTAATTCAATTAATTCTTAAATATTCATAATGTGATAAAATAAATATAAGTTTTGGTAAGGAAGAATTAATGAAAAGGTTATTTATGTAAATTTAACACTATGTAAGTTAAATAAATACACAAGCATTGCAGTCCTCAGCTTCTTATCAAGATGAACATTCTGGCTAAAAAAGGCATCAAATTAATGTAAAACTCAATTTCATTAGTAAATGGGAATTGTTAAAACATGAATAAAAAATTATGGGTTTAATAATCTTTTACTTCACTGTAGATGTTATAATATACTTCAAAATATCTTAAATGAAAGGCTTCATTCTATGCAGACCAGAGTTGTCTTCCCCTTAAATTTCAATTTATCAAACGATGAAAAATACATTTAAAAATCATTTTTATACCTATGAACTAAACAAATTATATTACTTATTTTAGTAATTCTTTTTATTTTATTTATGACTTTAGATATGACCAATTTTTCAAACACTTTATTTTAAAAGCATTTTTAAAAATATAAAAAGTTTGTTCTTGTTTTTGGTTTTAATGGTTAAAAAATAGTGCCAAAAATATAAATAAAAAAAGTATAAATTATGAATAATGAAAAAAAAAGTAAAGTTGGCGACCTTAGTCGAGGGTGACCCAAAGGCTCCCTTTTCAGTAGCTACTACACTGAGGTGTAAGGGAGGGTGCTACTCCTTTCCCTGGATTGCTCCACTTTACCCTTGATACATACCTTATAATGCTGAATGTTAAGCAAGGAGGTATCAAGTACCATTTTTTAAGCCTTTGGTATGGCTCGACCTGAGATTGAACCTCGGTCTCCCAGACCATTGGTGAACACTCTACCCACTAGGCCAATGAGCTGGTATGAATAATGAAAATGAACCTAAAATTCATCTAATAATTAAAATTTGTTTTTTATGTTCAATTTTTATTTTTCAAATATTGCTTCTATTCATAAAAGAGAAAAAATTCAGGTTAAATGTTTGTTTTTTTGGGGGGGGGGGGTAATTAGAGGTTTAAAATTGATATTTGTAGATTAAACTCTTCCATTCACTGTAGGTAACTGGGATTTTGTTGATTAATGTAAAAATACTAAATAAATAAATTTGAGTTCAATACGATCATTTATTTTTAAATAATATTAAATGCTATTTTTATTTTGTAGCATTGGCCAATATTGATATTTCAAAAATATTTATACTCACAAAGCAATCCAATGTATAATTTTAGATAAGAATTAAGATAAGTGTAATCTTTTTATAGAGATTCTTCAGTTTTGTTAGGCTTTCTAATTCAATATTTTATTATATCAAAACTTACATCCACCTAGAAACACCTATTTTTGCTGATATTTATAATTGTGTTATTATTTTATTAAATTGTCTTATTTTTTGCTACCTTGTAAATATTTTCCGTAAGTGCAGTGCCCCACTTTCTTCAGTCTAGAGCCACCATTATATCTATTTTTCTCTCTCTCTAATATATATATATATATATATATATATATATATATATATAGTGGAGTGAAATAAATATACATACACATGAAAATTTTTATTTTTTATCTTTCAAACATTGCCTGATCAAAATTTTTATATACATTTACTGTATAAAGATATATTCTCCTAATATGTGTATAAAAACTTTGGTTACAATTAATTTTACAGAAATTAATGACATTTATTCATTTTCATAAGTGAAAAAAATAATCGTACAGTACAACATTGTTGCAATATTTTTCTAGATTGTTCCAATAAAGCTATCAGTACCCATAGTTAGCCTTCTAGAATGTTCCAATAATGTCATCAGTAACTATAGTTAGTCTTAAAATCCTGACTGGAACTTTCTGCAATTGCTTGTCGTACGAGAAGTTTCTGATCATGGCAAGAGGTAAGGAATTGAGTAATTCACAAAAAACACTGATTGTTAAGCTTTAGAAAGATGGAGAAAGTTATAGAAATATCTCAATCAACCCGAATATTTCTTTTACTACGATAAGTTCATTCATTGCAATGTTTAAAAGATGTAACACAGTTGAAAACAAAAAAAGAATAGGTGCTCCAAGGAAGGTTTCTCCTAGATTATCAAAGAAAATTAGGACACCTGATTAACCAAAATCCAATGATTACGCTTGAAGAGCTGCAGGAAGATTTGCGTTCATCAGGATATAGTGTAACCAAATGAACAATGAGAAATGAAATGCTGAAGAATGGTCTAAGGTCATGGAGACCAAAAAAAACTTCTCGCCTATTGAAATGACATAGAAATGCAAGATTGAAATTCGTAAGACAGAATAAGGAAAAGAAAAATTCGTTTTGGGAAAGAGTATTATGGACTGATGAAACTAAAATTGAGTTGTTTGGTCATAATTATTGAAATCATGTGAGGAGGAAAGATGGCGAAGACTACTCACCAAAGAACACGGTACCAACTGTCAAATTTGGCGGTGGCAGTATAATGATTTGGGGATGTTTTTCAGTGAAAGGTGTGGACAAAATATCAGTAATGGATGGTAAAATGAATGCCCAAAAGTTTAAACAGATTTTGCAAGAAAATTTTATATCTTCTGTTGAGAATCTTGAGCTACCTTCTGATTACATTTTCCAGCAGGATAATGATCCCAAGCATACAGGTAAATCTATGAAGAAATGGTTGTCTGAAAATAATGTGAATGTTTTGCAATGGCCAAGTCAGTCCCCAGATTTGAATCCAATTGGGAACTTGTGGCGATTTTTGAAAATTCAAATCCGAAAAAGAGCACCAGTAAACATCAATAATCTGAAGACAGTATGCCAGGAAGAATGGTAAAAAAATACCTACTAATTATTGCAAGAAATTAATTGAGAACAACAGGAAGAGATTATTGGCTGTTAAAGTGAATAGAGAGGATTCTACAAAGTATTAACTGAAAATAATGCGTTATTTTTTGTACTGTACGATTATTTTTTTCACTCGTGAAAATGAATAAATGTCATTAATTTCAGCAAAATTAAATGTAACCAAAGTTTATATACACATATTAGTAGAATATATCCTTATACAGTAAATGTGTATAAAAATTTTGTTCAGGCTATGTTTGAAAGATAAAAAATAAAAATTTTCATATGTACAAATATTTATTTCACCACACTGTACATTAAAAGATTTCTCCCATTTATATTAGATTTTTTAACTTGATGCACTAAATTCGCTATATAATTGAGTAAGTGGTGTTTATTTTCATCTTAGACGGACATAATTCTCTTGTGCCTTTCAAAATCGGTACATACATGCCAGATATGTTTATATATGACATAATGCCTACTCTTTTGGCAATATTTTCTCTTGCCTTTCAACTTCTTGTAGATGTTACTTCAAACAAAATTTGATAATTACCATTCACCATTAAATGAGGAGTTTACAGCTATGTTAAATATCCAAAAATTAAATTTTTTTTTTTGGGGGCGGGTATAAAAATCAAGTCAAAATTTTGTGAATGTTTACAAAATTTCTCTTCTGCCCAATATCAGAGCATAAATTAGATTTCACTTCTTAACCACCGTATAAGAGGATAAGTTAAATTTCACCTCTCCTCCCCAATATTAGAGTATTAGTTAAATTTCACTTCTTCTTTCCCCTCCCCTTCCTATTAGAGTATTAGTTAAATTTCTTTTCAAAGTGATAAACGTACTGTTGACAATTTCCTTTATAATGATTGATTTAGTGTTTTCCCAGTAATTATTCACAATACATACCTGATGCGCGCACACACACAATATTTATAATACATTCCTGATGCATGCGCGCACACCCCCCCCCACACACACACACACAATATTTACAATACATACCTGCTACATGCACACACACTCTGTCTCACACACACACACACACACACACAATATTTACAGTACATACCTGATGCACACACACACACACACACAGTTCTCAGTGAAGGCACTTAGTGTAACAGTTATCAATAAAGAAAATGGTGACCCAAGTCCAAATCCTGAACAAGGCGATTTACATTTCACTTCATGCTCTTTGTAAAGGCATGAATCCATTTTTTCTTCCCCCAACTATGGTTAAATAGTAGGGTAGACTGATCTTAAGTCTTGGTATGGCAACCACTTTAAGATGTACTCAACTTAAAAACTGACCTTGTGTCGCATCCTGCACACAACAAAAAGGATGAATAAATAAACACTGTCATCAAATTTGCTACTTAATAATGAAAATCATTTGTTTTACACAATTTATTTTTTAATGTAATCTCTTTTTGTATCTCTGCATTTGATTAATTAGCCAAGAACTTTGTGTCAGGCTGTGGATTTATTGAGCCACTCTCATAATCATGCACATACATATCTTTGTGTAGTGAAGTGGGGGTCCAAACTTAGCAGATGTTAAGTGTCCTTGAGGTTTGATTTGTTCTATCACAGCCACCATTTGCAATTCCCTCACTGCACATAAGTGAAGAAGACCTTTTAAGAGCATTGGTGATTTGCATGCATGAGCAAGTAGCTCAATAAAAAGCAAGTCACGTGAACAAAGGGCTCTGTGGATTTGGGAGTAAGAAAAACAAGACAGGTTTGTAGGTGAAATCACCTGCTGCAACTTAAACTATGTCTGTTAAGCTTTGTCTTTCACTCTCAACTGGAGTCAGACAATATTCAAAATGATATTTTAAGTTTAGGTAACAAACTGATATAACTTGACGGTTAAATGTCCATTCCTTTGTATGGATGTTCTTGTACAAGGTTTTCAGAGGGAAGGGGTCATAATTTTCCATTTTTCTATGGGTTATTCTTTTGTTAACCTAAAGAATGATAAGTTGTGTTTGCTGCAAATAATATCTTAGAATTTTTTAAGGAAAATTCAGATTTAAATATTTTTTTAAAATGTTGTGGGTTGTGTGAAATTTAATCAAAATGTCTTCTTTTTTTTTTTTTCTTTCAGAGTGATGCTGATATACTTGGAAATATGGTGTTGTAAGTAGAATTAATCTTCGCCCCGCCCCACCCCTGGGTCCATATAGTCTGTCCCTATTTCCTTTGTGTTTATTTCCTTTTGTTGCACAGTTGGAAAAAGAAAAAACATTTTTTTTTTTTAAATTTTATCTATTGAATTCTGGAATATAGCTTATCCTTTATTATTTCCAAGCCACACTGTTCCTCCATTTCATAGACTGACAGTTTGAATAAATACCAATTAAAAAAAATGAAATTTAAATAAAGATGTTAAAAGATATTAGTCATAAATTAAAGATAAAAAAATTTGTTAGGAATTTTCATTTGATCGAGTTTTTTAAAAAGAGTAACATTTCAATTTGCAGCAACCAGTTAGAAAAGATGTGGGTTTCAAATGAAGTCAAAACTTTTGCAATATTTTAGTAATGTGAGGTACAATTTGGCAGCTCCAGGTCCAGAAGGTGATGAGGAACACTGGATTGTTACATGCCAAACCCACCTGATACTCTCTAAGTATTACTCACCAGATTTGCTTCTATGGCTTAGAGCACGATTGATCATTAGTATTCCTGCAACCCAAGCAAAATTTCTTGTACCATTTGGTTACTGTACTGTGATCAGTTGTGCCTTCACCTTTCACACTAATTTTTTTGGTTGCTTCTATGATGTTATCACCCAGCTTGAACACATAAAACATAAATTTTTTAATAAGACTGTTGTGTGTTCATCTATGTAACATTCAAATCACACATGGAATGAAGCAAGCTACAACATGTCAGCTCACCAACTACCACAATACTGCCAACCACAGTGAGTATCTAGCACATACAAAAATATTATAAAACTTTTGACACATTTTAAAAATTAGAATGATTAAGGAAGAGGATTGTTATTTTTTAGTTTTATATTTGTTGTCTAAATTGAAGTATTATTATTATTATCATTGCTTGATTTTTAGGGGACCAAAATTTGAACTTGTCACAAAAGGCTCCCTGACCCTGGCTGATGCAGATGATACAGTGAGAACCTATGACCTGACCATGGAACCAACTGCAGGTAAAGAGTTCAATAGTCAAGACTTTAAGATTTACTTAATTTGGGTTTATTACTTAAGCTCAGAATTAAGATAACTTTTTTCCAGTTCTGGAATTCATTTTAAGTCAACTTATAATCAACTAGAAAAATCCTTTCTTTTCCTTTTTATAGTTGTTGTTGGACTAGCTTAATATTAAGGTTTTTCTGGTTGTTACTGGATGTATTACAGTTTATACTGATCTCTAATTTTCAGACATCCCTTGTATAATCTCAAAGTACTTCTGAATTATCTTGATCTTTCTCAACTAGAAATAATTGCTGAGAACATTAAATTTGGACTAAGTTAATTAAAAGTTTAGATTTTGTTGTAAATTAAGTGCAGCCTTATAAGTAGATGATAAATATCAATTTGACTTTTAAACAGGAAAAGGTTTCCTACTTCTGATTGAGTTGTTTTTTATTCTTACATTAAAACAAATCAAATCATTCTGATGTTGATAAATCTTAATCCTGTTTTATTTGTTTGTTTTCTAATTCATTAAAATATGTTGATTGAATTTGAACTTGTGTTATATATATTTACCCAACCCCTCCGCTCAGGCAGGATATGACACAAGGTCAATTTTTAAGCGGAGTTTAACAGGTTTGAATTCAGAGTTTTCCTTCTCCTAGACTAAGGCTGAAGAACCTAGTCTGCCCTACTATTTACCCATAACTGGAGGGAGAATCATTGGATTCATACCTTTCCCTGAGTATTAGTGCTATGTGAAATGCAATCAGTCTCGTCCAGGATTTGAACTCTTATCGCCGTGTCCATTTCGTACGACGATAACCATTACACCACGGGCACCTCCCTTGTGTTATATTAACAGATATAAATCATTCTAATGTAAATCTCTCAGTTTTAAATTTCTTTTAACTTAAGTTTTTTCCTGTAAATATAAAGATTTTTCTTGCTATTGTTCGTTTGCTTTTTACTCGGTAACCACAAGAATCTTTTTTTTTTTCTTTTTTCAGATGGCAATGCATATGAACTTCCATTCTTTGGTCATTACTGTTGTCGACTTGCTGCATTACCTCACTGTCTGACACAGGCAGCCATGACAGGCTACCTCAATTTGCTTGTAAGTCTTTCTATAGTTTTAATTTCTCAGAATTATTTGATGACTTACAAAATACAACTTAATCTGAGCAAGTATTTAGAAATAAACAAACAGGTTTATGCTATGAATGCCTGGTGAAGTGTTTTCCCTTGACGTTCATAGCCCTCCCCGCTATCAAGTCATTTTTAAAGTTTCATATGTATTCAGATCTTATCTAGATTTGTGAAGATGTTTACAGTTTCATTTAAACTGTCAAATATGGTACTTTAGTCAAGTTGCACACCAACTTCTATTGGTTTTTGGTATTATTACACTATGTGTGCGTACACACACACACACACACAGTGTTGCATACAACTGGTTGACCAATAATGGGTAAAATTTTACCTGAAGAAGACCAGTGAATGAACTGGCTGAAATATTGTGTGTGTGTGTGTGTGTTGGGGCGGGGGGTTATATTCCTGGAAGTCAGCTGGATCCCAGCTTATGAATTGTCTGTGTAAACAGTTATTATTGTTTGGATCAATACATAGTCTGAAATAAAGAAAAAATATTTCATTTTAGAATTTAAATAGTTTTTTTTTTTTTTGGTGGGGTAGGACTTGCCAAGTCTCGTCATTTCCAAAAAAATAATAATCAAAAATAAATATAATAATAATAAAAAAAAAGGCTGGTATTTTTACCTTTGCTTCCTTTGCCCAGTCAGCTGGGGCTGTAGAATACACCAACTGCTTTTCTGCAGAGGGGTAAGACTCCTCCCAACAATTATCCTGGATATGACACTAAACAGTCTGGGATAATGTGGAGTCCCCCTTCATTGCCATCACTCCCAGGTCCATTCTGGCTCAGAGTGGTAGCACCTGATAGTGTCTTATCTATGGGTCAAATAGAACTAAACTGTAAACTTATGCGATTCTGAATTGTTTGAAATAGAACTGTTTTTGACATTGAAACTGCATACTTATGTTAAACTGAATTGTTTGAAATAGAACTATTTTAACATCTGTTTGTAAACAAAAACTATACTTATACTAAACTGAATTGTTTGAAATTTAATTCAGTGTTAAATGACCCAAAAAGAGTTGATATGCCATAAAACAAAACCAACCAACCTTCACTCTCCATTCATGTTTGTTTGTAAATTTTTTTTTTTTTCTTTAACAGGTGGACAAAGACACTAACAAACAGAAACGATATTGGTGTGTTTTAAAGAATTTGGAATTGGCTTGCTACCTGGCACCTGAAGAGGTTGGATTCTCCCGCCCACAACTTTGCATCCCAATCACCAAGGTAACACAAAATTTTCACTTGTTCATTTTTTTGAACCATTAATAGTAGTTCAACCTGTCATCCAAGCTTAAAACACACTGACTGTAAGATCCACCCAAAAAAAGGGGTGTCTTTGGTATGACACTAAATTGGATCTAGTGGAGAGGCTCCAGTTCTGGAGAGTGTGAACTACCCCTTGATTAATTGTTTACTAATGATTATTATTAACTGACCCATTGGCATAATGGTTAGAGTGACCAGGGTTCAATCTGAGATCGAGTCATACCAAAGACTCAAAAAATGATACTTGATGCCTCCTTACTTAACTCTCAGCATTATAAAGTATGGATTAAGGGTAAGTGAAGCAATCCAGGGAAAGGAGTAGTGCCCTCCCCTACACCTCGGTGTAGTAGCTATTGAAAAGGGAGCCTCCGGGTCACCCTCCACTACGATTGGCCAACTTACTTATTATTAGTTACTTGAAATGATATGTTTATTTGCAAATAAATGGTGATTATTAAATATGAATTGATCAATTCCATACAAAGTAATTATAAGAAAATAATCTTGGAGGATTTTGACATAGAATTCAAATAAAAACTCTTAAAAAACTACACAAAAAAATGTATAAATATAAAAGCACAAGGTGTGTGATTTCCTCATTTTCAGGCATAAAATAACCCCAGATGGCTTGACATGCCATTAAAATCAATCAATCATTAATTGTAGTTGGTCAGTGAACCCTCCCTCTACCTCATGTAGAAATATTTTTCAGATCAAAGAAAGACTTATTCATATGTTGAAGAAAGTTGATGAAAAAATAAAGTTGGGACAAAATCAAACAAAGTTAATTCAACTCACTGTGAAGATTTAAAAAAACAAACTTTAATTATTGAACTATTTCTATCCCATAATAGTTGTCTCATTTTCATATACACCCCCTGTTGATGGAGTTGAGAATACATTGACTGTATGCACCCCCTCTACAAGGGGATAAGACTCTTTAAAAAGAGGTGTGTCCTGATTATGATAATAAAATGCATTTGGTGGTGAGGCTCCAATTCTTCTTTGCTATCACTCCCTGATCCACTCTGACTTATATCTATTATAGTCCTATCTACAGATCAAATAAATCTCTTTAAAAATTATTAGTATTGAATTGGAATACTTCAAACCATAACTGTGCAAAGAAAGGATTATAGACAAATAAAAAAAAAGTAGAATAGAACATTGAAAATATAATTGTAATTGAGCTTGGCATTTAATAACCCCTAAGAAGTTGACATATCATTAAATAAATAAAAATCATTTTCATATAAATTTCATGCAACAAATGTAGTATAATTAATTCAGCAAGTGAACTGTTCTATAAAATTTTCAAGTTTACAAATTCATTTTCATGAATTCAAAATTTATCTTAATTGTTCAGCATCATTTCAAAAATAAAGATGACCTAAAACTTATTTTAATGGAATCCTTAATCAATCTAAATGCTGAGTATATAAGATGTTTGTGACAGATAAATAACAGTTATCGTCATTGAATATAGAATTGGCAACCCATTTTTAAATCCCTACAAGGCTGTTTGAAATTTATAAAGTACAGAGATGAGTAATCATCTCTCTTAAAAGCATGGTATGTGTAATTCAAAGCTGAATTTTTTAGACCTTATTTTTCAATGCAATTATCATTGGGGAACGAGAAAAGCTTGACTTGTTTAAAAAAAAACAAAAAAACTTTCCTCATTCCCTAATGATATCTGCATTGAAAAAAAAAAAAGTCTAAAAAGTTCAGCTTTGGATTACCCTTACCACACTTTTTAATTGTGACTTGAAGAGGAAAAAAACTTGATTGTCAAGAAATTTCTTGTTGGAAGTGGACAAGGAACTCTCTCTCTCTCTCTCTCTCTCTCTCTCTCTCTCAGTCAATTCAAATTTTACAGCCATTTTTTTATGAAAATATTACAAATAAGCTTTTAATTTGTGAAATGAATTCTTTGATAAAAAGAAGAAATTTTTTTTTTTATCCATTTGATTCTTCTTCTTCCAATGATAATAGCCAAGATGATGATTATTACAATTAAGAAATAATCCCCATGATATATGATTATCACAGTGATATGATTGTGTTTTATGTGACATTAATTTTGTAGGTTATTTAATAACAAATCCTATTTATGCATAGAGAGAGAGAGAGAGAGAGAAATTTGAAAACAAATAGTTTGTAGGTAACATTTTTAAACGAGTCTGAGTGCATTTGTTTTTACACAGTTAAATGGTTTCAAGTATTTTTATATAATACTTACAATTTAATTTAACATTAGTAAAATGATTTCAAGTTTAGAAAAGGATTATATATTCCAATTTGACTCAAAGATGGGACCTTAACAGGTACTACTATTCCGTTGAGTGGATCTGAAAGTAATGGCAATAAAGGGGGGTGACTCCACATTCTCCAAAGCTCCAGAACTAGAGCCTCACTATCAGATGCGTCATTTTGTGTTATATGTAGGAAACTTGTTTGGGGGGGGGGGGGCTTGCCCCTCTGCAGAAATGCAGTCAGTATGTTCTACAACCCCAGCCAACTGGGCTGTGAACAAAACTGGTTGCATTTCACTTTGTACTAATGCCCTTAGAAAAAGCATAAATGCATCTGTTGGAGGTGCCCGTGGTGTAATGTAGGAAATGGACATGGCGACACGAGTTCAAATCCTGGATGAGACTTGTTGCATTTCACATAGCACTAATACCCTTGGGAAAGGTATGAATCCAATTATTCTCCCTCCAGCTATGGGTAAATAGTAGGGCAGACTGGGTTCTTCAGCCTTGGTGAGGCAACTAGTCTAGGAGAAGGAAAACTCTGAATTCAAACCTGTTAAACTCCGCTTAAAAATTGACCTTGTGTCATATCCTGACTGAGCGGTGGGGTTAGTAAATATCATAAATGCATCTGTTCTCATCCTGGCAATCTGTAAATTATTGGGCAGATTGGGTTCTCTTGCCTTGTTAGGGCAACCAGTCTAAAAGAAGGAAAACTGATTTCAAACCAGCTATACACTGCTTAAAAATTGTGTTGCATCCTCTGCATGGCTGAAAGGCTGGGTAAAGGCATACTCTTTAAGATTTTTTTTTTTTAAGGAAAATCTTGACAATATAAAATGCCTTGAAAAATGTCATGGAAACTCGGCAATTGGTCATTGATGCTTGTGGTAATAGTTTATGAAATTTTCTAAAAAGAGAAAGAAAACTTTGAATTCAAACCAGCAGTACTCCACTTAAAAGTTGGCCTTGTGTCACACCGTGCTTGTGACAAATGGTTTGGATAAATACAACTAAATCATTAGAAAGAAATAGATACAGCTAAGTAATCAGAAAGATTGATAGGTTTGCACTGACCTTACACTAAAATGACAACATTTCTACACTGTAAACAGAATCAAAGAACTATTTGAACTTATCAAAGTAGACAAAATACTAGCATTTCTAAAAGCAATAGGTTTATATAAAAGAATTTAAATCTTCAACATTTCATTTATATACATGAATCAAACACGAGAATGAATATTAAACACTTAGAACCACGAAACTAATAACCAAATTAACTGAATTTAGCACTAAATCACCTGAAAAGAGTTGATATGCCATAAAACAAAACAATCAATCATCAAACATTTTTGCTTGTTTTTCTTTTTTCTTCTACCATAGCTGACTTTTTTTTTTCTTTTTTCCACAGAGTACCCAGGTATCTGATGCTGACCCACGCATTACCCAGCATCCGCATACATTCCATGTCATTACTAAGACACATACAGGCAGTACAGAGCATGTGTTGTCTGCAGACTCAAAAGAACAATCAAACAAATGGTGGGAAGGCTTCCAACAACACTTGCTCGATCAAGGTAAAATACCCCCTGTCTTTTCTTTTCTCTTCTTTCCTACATATATAACTATTAATTTGTTGGCAAGACATCCACTTCTCAAATGTGACTATTTTCTTGGTATATACTCCCACCCCGTACTGCTCTATCAGTAGGGCTTAGAATATGCTGAGTGTGTCCCCCCACTTCCACCTACAGAGGGCTAGGACCTACCTTCTAAAAAAGGAGCATGTCTTTGATATACCATTAAACTGCATCTGATGACAAGGCTTCAGTTCTGAAGCATGGAATCATCTCTTCATTGTCATTACTTCCAAATCCACTCTGATTGGTAAAGGTAGTACCTGTTAGGGTCTTATCTATGAGTTAAATAGATCTGTTTGAAAATTAATTAGTATTGGATAAGAACATGTTAAAATTGTTTACTAAAGGTTATAGATAAAATCATAAAGTATTAGTGTTAAATTGGAATATTTTAACTCATGTAACTGTGGAAATTAAAAGTATTTGATATTTGATATCATATACGAGGATCATTAAATAAGTTTCCAGACTTTTGTTGTATGGGCACTTTTATTGATAATACACACATGAAACTCCAGTCCCCTTCGAAGTAATCTCCTCTGGTTGCAATGCGCTTGTTGTACCGTTCCAACAACTTCTGGAAGGCTCCATGGAAGTCCTCTTGTGTAAGCGTGTCAATGACCTTCATCACAGCCTCTTTCATCTCCTCAATTGTCTCATAACGACAGCCTCTGAGCTTAGGGAATAACCAAAAGTCACAAGGACCAACGTCTGGACTATAGGGAGGCTGAGGAACTGTCTTGATGCCCATCTTGGTTAAATAATCTGTGACAAGGATGGAGTTGTGGACTGGTGCATTGTCCTGGTGGAAATGCCATTGACCCGATTTGAAGAGTGCTGGCCTCTTCCCTAGGAATCACTTGCTGAACTCCCTTAAAACCTCAACACAGAAACTCTAACCCTAACTCTTTGGCCAACCAACTCTGGTCTATTGACTTCCTTACTCCTCCCACACCTCTCATCATCCCTCACAGTCTCCGTGCCTTCCTTGAATCTCTTGTGCCACTCAAAAACTGATGCTCGATTCATGCAAGATGCTCCAAAAGCAGTCTGAAGCATTCCATATGTTTCTCTGGTATTTTTTCCAAGTTTAAAACAGAATTTTATTGCATATTGTTCTTCTAAAATGTCCTCACGTCCAGATTGCATTTTTGAAATTCACCAGCTGTGACAATCAGGCTTTAGTAGGGTGTATTCTACTTCCTACTGTAGCTGTTGATTTGAACCTGAAATCATAAAAAATTAGTCAGTCATCTCATAAGATGTATAACAATAACATAGTGAATTTTCAAGAGTCTACGACAATTTTAAATGCCTGTACAAAAAAGTCTGGAAACTTATTGAATGCACCATGTAAGTATATCCAAAATAAACTTTTAAGAAAAACTACACAAAAAATGTCAATATAAATGTACGATGAATGCAATTCTCTAACCTCTCAGCATAAAAATAACCCTGACATACTATTAAACACTCTTTATTTCACTCTTGATTAATTTTTCTTTTTTTTTTTTTTTTTTTTGCAGCTCTTTGGAAACATGCTACAGAACACATGATGGTCATCAAGAAGGCATCACCACTCAACCTCCCATTATTTCTACGCAAAAGTTCTCTCTATGACGACACACCCATTGAAGGTAAGAAAAGAAAAAAATGAGAAACGTCCCTACTCTCTGGGCGTTCAGTGGAGGACAACTCTCAAAAGTATTTCAAACTTGTGCATTTCTACTGACATTATGTTAAACTGAATTGTTTGAAATAGAACTATTTTAACATCTTTCTACTGACATTAGACTGTAACAACTTTCACTAAATGTTTAGGTGATGAGGGATGAAGAAGGCAAGTTTTTTTGGACTCCCAAATATCCGGTTATCCCTCTGACAAACATAGAGTCTGATAGTTTTGGTCCATAAAAAACCTAAATTCTGTAAAGTTTCTACTTAGTTTTCTTGAAGCAGTGCCTGTAAATCATTGCAATTGTTTGGCAGACATGAAAAATATTTGTTTGGTGTTGGTGATGAGGAATTCAAAGAAATCTAATTAAGAAAGTTACATAGTATATATTATGTAACACGGTTCTAAGATTCAATTTGAACCCAAAGAAAAAAAGGATTGAGTCAAAATATCAAGAATACATTTTTTTTTTTTTTTTTTTTTTTTTTTTAATGAAATTGTTTTATACTTTGCGCTTTAACTCCAAAAATAAGTTTTCATATTGTACACAATGCTGTAACACATTTCTTTGTATTTCTAAACAGACATCAATTCTGTACAAGTAACAAATATTTTAATGGACATGTAAGGATGGAGTGATGTTTTAATGGACATGTAAGGATAGGGTGATATTTTAATGGACATGTAAGGATCGGGTGATGTTTTAATGGACATGTAAGAATCGGGTGATGTTTGAATGGGCATATAGGGATAGGGTGATATTTTAAAAGCTGTGTAAATAAATTACAAAATAATGTTTAGCAGCAGAAAAATTTATTTAAAAAAATTTCTTGCTTCTGTCCCACCCAAAACGAGTGTAGGAATAATTGTTTTGACTTAATTCAATGCACTATATGATTAAAAAACCTTTCTTCCTTTATTACTATATGATTAAAAAAAAAAAAATTTTTTTAAATTCTTCTTCAGATCCTGAACACCTGTGTGACTCCCTGGTAGAGAACATGGATGACACAGAGTTGACACAGATGATTAGGACTATGATGGGTGAGGCTCAACAGATCAGGGGAGAGAGCAAATAAAAAAAAAAAAAAAAAGAATGCAAAAAATGTGGCATGACACAGATGGGGAGGTGGGTGATTTAGATGCCCTCTTGATTCTTTTTAGATGGGTGGGGTGGGTGCATTTTTTAAAAGCTAAAGAAAAAGCTTTGAAATAAACTTTGAAAATTAAATAAAAGGGGGCACATTAACTAAGCAATTTTGTTGGATTAACTTTTCCTTTCCATTTCTGACAAAGAGATTTTTTTTTCCTAAATGAAGCATCAGCAATTATTCATTACTCATCTTACATAAATTGATTTTTTTATATATATATATATATATATACACCTGAAAATGGACTTGAAAGTAATTTTCAATTTATCTACAGACAAGGTGTCGTTTGCTTCTGTTAATATTTTGATGTTTATTCACATCATCTTAATATTTTAAAAAAGTTGTGTATAAACATTTGAGATAATTATGAAATAATTCTCATTTTTGTTTTGTTAATCAAATATTGATTACTTATATTCTTTTTAAACCATTTTCACCCTTCATATATAATTTACCTTTTATATATATATATATATATATATATATATATATGTACAATGTTTGACAAAAAGAATATGAAGATAGATATTGTGCGTACATTTACATGTGACCATGTACAATATGCAGTGATGATGATGATGAATGGAAATACCACAATACAATTTAAACAAGTGTCATCCAGTCAATATTTTTGGAAAGCCAACATTTGATTCGCTTCCTAAATTTTATCATTTCAAACTTTTATTTTATCTTTTCAATTTTCCCATCATTCATTTCATTTATCTACTTTTAACAAAAACAAAACCCAGAAAAATAAATTTGATATTTAAAAAAAAAAAATGCTTTTTTTTTTTTTTGCTTTTTTTTTTTTTGCTTTTTTTTTTTTTCCCTTCTCTGAAGCATAAAAAACTGTTCTGATAATCTTATTTGTAAATCTGCAATTATTTGTATTAGAAAAATGGTTTTAAAAAATTTATTAGGTACAGAGATGAGTAATCATCTCTCTTAAAAGCATGATATGTGTAATTCAAAGCTGAATTTTTTAGACCTTATTTTTCAATGCAATTATCATTGGGGAACGAGAAAAGCTTGACTTTTAAAAAAAAAAAAAAAAAAACTTTCCTCATTCCCTAATGATATCTGCATTGAAAAAAAAAAAAGTCTAAAAAGTTCAGCTTTGGATTACCCTTACCACACTTTTTAATTGTGACTTGAAGAGGAAAAAAACTTGATTGTCAAGAAATTTCTTGTTGGAAGTGGACAAGGAACTCTCTCTCTCTCTCTCTCTCTCTCTCTCTCTCTCAGTCAATTCAAATTTTACAGCCATTTTTTTATGAAAATATTACAAATAAGCTTTTAATTTGTGAAATGAATTCTTTGATAAAAAGAAGAAATTTTTTTTTTTATCCATTTGATTCTTCTTCTTCCAATGATAATAGCCAAGATGATGATTATTACAATTAAGAAATAATCCCCATGATATATGATTATCACAGTGATATGATATCATTATGATATGATTATTTTCACATCATTTAAAGTCATTAAAATTAATTTTTCTGATTTTTTGGTTGAAGATTTTTGTTTTTTTACCCCTTGATATTTATATCTGACCTGAAATTATATAGTTGCAACTTTTTCTTGGCAATAATGATTTAGAAGTAGAAAATCCTTGGCCGAAATCCTGACCATGAAGGTTTTTGTACCTTTAATTTGCAGCTCAGGTTCAAAGGATTAAGCTTTGTTTGGCAGGTTCAGAATTAAATTAAAAAAAAAAAAGGTTTTACCTCCAGATGATCATTCAGCTTTACATTGCTGTTAAAACCATCATAGTTTTTTGATTTCAAAAGAAATTCTTAGAAAAAATTCATGGTTATTAAGTCTTCAAGTATCACTGTAAGAAGAATTAAACAAGTCTTTCACAACTCCAAACCAATTTTGTCATCAGTCTTGTGTTTTAAAAAATATCTACAATAGTTAAGGATTTCTTTGACATGATGTATCAGTGCTCTTTATAAAAAGATAAAATGGCTGACTATTGGTAATTATGCTTAATGGAAAGAGGAAAGATTTATTCTTCTTAGAAAAAGGAGAGACTTATTCTTTGTGAAAAGAGGAGAGACTTATTCTTAGTGGAAAGAGGGGAGATTTATTCTTAGTGGAAAGAGGGGAGACTTATTCTTAGTGGAAAGAGGAGAGACTTGTAAAGTTTATTAGATTGTTTAAATCAATCAAAATTTGATCCCTGAACATCAATGCATTTCTACCGTTAATTAATAAGGTTATTCTTTTGCATGTATGATAAAACTCAAAAAGTTTGATATTTATCCAACTTCGCACCAAGCTGGATTTGACACCAGGTCATTTTATTGTGGGGATAAAACTCTAAAGGTTTTGATGCCAAGAAATCTTTAAGTGTTATTTCTACTCCTCGTTTAGAATGGAATATTTTTGGTGTAAAAAAAGTGTCCAAATGCTTGATAAAATGGCAGTTGGAGGGTGAGAGATGAGGAGAGAATGATGGATGGGGCAAAGTCTCATATCCCAAGTCAGTGGGTTTTTGCTGCGACAACCTGGCCACATGTGGCCAAACAGTGTCAGGAAGCAAAATAATGACCAAGTTTGAAAAGTAAATGTATCACTTCTTTTTCCATGTTCATGATTAGGGTCATAAAACTTCCAAAATCAATTTCTGAAAGAAGTGATAGAAAATTAGGAATATGAATTTTTCATACAACTATTACAAATGATATATTAGAACAAAACTTCAACAATTTATACGAAAATAGGACACTGGGTATATTTGCACACGCCTTATATATATACAAAAATAGGACAGTATTTTCTGAACAACCAAATCTAATTACATTTCTTTTTTTTTTTAAACAACAAAAATCATAAAGATTTTTTTTAATTTATGAAGAAATATTGATAAAATTTTGAACAAAGTGCAGAAGCCTTTTCCTAATAGTTTTAACTAAATCTTGTACACATATTCCTCCAATTGTTTATGGTACCGGCTGTTACTAAGTTGTTACCTATGATTATTATTTAATTCTAATTCTATTTGAATATCTTTTATTGCAAGGATATGTTTCTTAATGTTCTTAGAAGAGACATGAATCCAATTTTACCAATGCTTCATAGTTTTATTTCTGGCATTGAGAAAGAAGCGGTTGATTTAGTATGTGGGCAAACCACTTTCTTATAACTGCCTTATTTTGGCCTGACACTTGTAGATAAAATAGCTATGATACCATCATCAGTCTTTTCTGATGCTTTTTTTTTAATTCTTTGGATCCTGAACACTTTCTTTTATTTAGAAGTAAATTTCATTATCAATTCCTCTACATTTGCCCAAAACTTTATTTTTTATCATATTTAAAGCATTTGCTAATTCTGTCTAACTTTTAAGATATAAATAAAGTTAATAGAAAATAGATAATTGTATTCAATTTAGATTTCTCCATCACAATTTGCATTTTTTTTAAAAGAATGAATCATTCTACATCTTTTTTTATGTTATACTTGGATGAGTCAAAACTTTTGAAAACTTATGTTGCACTTTTTGAAGCTATCTTTCTGCCAGTTCTTAGATTCTATGCCGATAGCAGTTTTTGTTCTTTGAGGCAAAGAACTCCTTCACTAAAGCTTCTTTTTACTTGTTGAAACATCATGAACACTGGAATTGAGCCATAAACTGGAACGAGTAATAATCTGAGGAAGCTAAATCTGGACTATATACTGGCTGTGGCATCAGTTCAATTTTCTCAAGTTCCTGGAGTTGATTCCCAAAAAAACTTTCACCTTTGCAAATATTGCAACCTAGTTAATTAATAAAAGCTTGAAATTCAAGCCAAATCTTTTTCTGATTTGACTTGTAGACCAACAACTCAAAATTCCATGCAAATCTACTAACATCTTCCACAAGATGAATATTTTGATCCTTTGAAGATCAAGCCATATAACTATAAAAGCTTAATCATATTCAGATTTCAAATTAAAGTTACAAATGTTAAACATTTGTCTTCTGTTTTGCTCAATGGCAATGAAATAAATTTGATAAATTTTATTTCTCTAAATCCCTCTTGCACGCCATTCTTTATTCAGATTCAGGAAATTGGAATTGAATTTTGTAGATTTGGGCAAGAGATCCGTGCAACTGGTTAATTTTTGTTTTTGTATTGAATATTCAAATAACTTTTTTATCACCTGTCCCCTTCCCCACTTATTGATACTGGGAGGGCGAAGGTTGCATCCATGCAATATAAACTGTAAGTTCATTGTTTTGAATATCAACATTTGTTTAACTATTTAAAGAAATCTGTTTTTAATGTTTTATTTTGATGAATCAAAATATTAACCGGGGGGGGGGGGTTAGAGTGTTTCAAGAGAAGAGTTAGAATTCAAAATTGGAGGGGGGGGTATATTCATGAGGAGAGAGAGTTATTGTGATTCTGCCTTTTATTACTCTCCTGTCCCTCCACAAATAGATTCTCTCCTCTCTTTCAATGCCTCCCCTTTTGCTAGTCCTATCTTCACCCACCTACCCACCCCCTCTGAATTTTGCCTGAAGTTTGGGAAGTAGTTTAGCTAATGACCTTATTTGGTGAACATCTTCCTTCTCTCAATCTTAACAAAGGGAGAAGGATGCTGTGAATGGAGAAACGAAGAAAAAAAAAAAAATTTGGAGGGATGGGGATTTGAATCGCAAAATAAAGCTTGTTACATTGAAACATTTGAAACAATTTTTTTAAAAGAACATTGCAAAAAAAAAAATATATATATCAAAACTCAAATGTATAAGAAAATTTAAAAGCCAAAAAGATGAATAAATTATCAAAAATTCAATTTTGGTTTTTGTTTTATTTTTCATTTATACTTATTGACAGCTTTTCTAAAAATGTAAAAATAAAAACAAATTTTAAGCATAAGCACTTGACCTTTTGCTACCAAGCAGTACTATCAAGAAGGATCTCTTGTCATTAAGCTTGAAATAATTTTTGAAATGCCTCGACCAGCGGTACTATCAAGAAGGATCTCTTGTCATTAAGCTTGAAATAATTTTTGAAATGCCTCGACCAGCAGTACTATCAAGAAGGATCTCTTGTCATTAAGCTTGAAATAATTTTTGAAATGCCTCGACCAGCAGTACTATCAAGAAGGATCTCTTGTCATTAAGCTTGAAATAATTTTTGAAATGCCTCGACCAGATACGATACTTCCAAATCCAAATGATACGCCTTCAGCGTAGGTTACTGAATGAGAAATAACCAAAATAGAAATTGGAAATGAAATGGGAATCTTTCTAACTATCACAAAATACAATATTTAACAGCAGCATGAAAAAGATAACCGCTGCTAATGGTGACAACTTAGTATATGTTCACCCCGTTACAATAGTGTTCAATGTATTTTTAAGGAATGGGACATACTCATTAATGTTCATTAGTCGGGTAGATAATAGAAAGAGATTGGAGGAAAACATCTTGTAATGGACAGCTGACTATGACATTCTGAAAATGGAAAGGGAAGAAAGACGTTGGTTGCTGGCTGTGATATCTTCAGTCGAGGTCAGTCGATGTGCAATATGACAGGATAAACTTTATTTTCAGAAAGGAAACTAAGAAAGCTGTCGGATTACTGACTTGTACACGTGGTAGTCAGAAATGCAAAGCCTATCATATTTTTAGCTTTTGTTAATGTTGTACCCAATTACGTACTATAATTATTGAAAAATATATTAGGTTAGTGTAAAATTTTATAAGAAACGTTTTGACTCTCTTTCAATTTAGTTTGCTGAACTTGAAGAAATTCCATGGTTTATTTTGTATTTATGAATGATATGAAATGTTTGGTTTATATACAATAAAATAAATTGAATGTATATGAAGAACAATAAAATAAATTACAAATAAATTTGATAAACTGATAAACTGACTGAAAAAATATTTTACTTATTTAAAACTTCCTGATAAGCGACATTTCTTTCCTTTTTAGTACTTCCCATTTTAGTACCCTGATTTTCTTAAATTTGGGAGTACACAACTCTAACATTAACAGAAATTATAAATGTTGGTGTTTATAGACTCTCATTTATTCCATCTTTAACTGCATCAATATTAAATTTGGTCCTAGATTATTTTAGTTAAATTTTTTAGGTTTAAAAAAGAGAAGAGTACCTGTGGCTAAAGTAGAGAAATGCAGCCTTCAAGTCAGCAAGTTTGAAATCAAGTCACATTATTACACTCATTTTTGGACTAATGCCCCTTGGAAAAGGTATAAACCCTCTTATCCCCTCCAACTATTGGTTAAATAGTATCACTAGTAGTATTCCACAAGGATTGCTTTGGTTTTAAATAATCTGTGATGGTTGATACGTCGTTAAACAAAGAAACAGAATATAAAAAAAAATAATTCCTTATAATTGCCATTCAGGCGAACTTCTCGACCATTCTGGCAAACTTCTCGTTTTGTTTGTTTCTGCAATTCAGTTAATTTTTGGAATAATTAAAAAATAAATTCTCTAATTAGAAAGTAACATGATATTGAACATAATAGCTGCCTTAGGAGGACTTTAAGCAAATTAGGGGAAAACATCGTTTTAAGATCCTAAAATACAACATAAAAATTGTTTTTTTGTGTGTGTATTTTAAGTCTTTTTTAAACCTGCAAATCATTTTTTTTTTTTTGCCATATAAATTGCAATTTTTATTGAAGCTATTCTTATTTACTAAGCTTCACTTAAGTGTCTGAAACATGAGCCTCATATTGCTCTCACTAAATGCTGTTCCTAAGTAGTTGCCCATTTCCAAACTGAAAAAAGATCATCGATGCTCAATTTTGGTGATCTTTTCACATGACTTGACTTACCAATTACACAGGCTTCAAGTGGTTTCCTGCAGTTAGAAAGTGGTCACTCATCTAAGTATTAAACAGGCACATTGCTGCTTAACTTCAACGATCTTGCAGGAAACGGTGCTTTCAGTGTAACTTATTGTAAATAACATTGAAGCAAGAAAAAAAAATGGGCTTGATAAAATAAAATGGAATTTCTTTCATGCAATTGTTGTATAGTTGCAATGCTTAGACACAAAATAAAAAGCTTTCAAAAAAAGCTAGATGAAAATAACACAAGAATGTTGCAGACTGTTTTCTCACATTTATGCAAAAAGGTTTTATTTTTATGATAAAATTTCATGTTTTGCAATGGGATTTTATCAGAAATATGGAATTTATTAAATGGTGCACTTTTATATGCAGTGCTACAAAAAATGCAGCTTATGATAAATTTTTAAATGTCTTAAAATGGTTGGTGCAAATTGAGAAAAATTATGAAGTTGGTTACAATCCTTTTTTAGTGGAACACAAGGTTGCGCAAGTGCAGCAACTTTTTTACTTGTCAGGCCGACTTCCATGAGGTACTTCCATCATAAACTATAAATCAATAAAATCACTTCATATACAACAAGGAAGAAATCAAATGTATGGAGTTATCAGTTCATGCCATATAAAAGAGAGAAGGTAGGAGGTTCGATTCTTAAGAAGGGAGCTACGTGTGTGTGTGTGTGTGTGTGTGTGTGAGAGAGAGAGAGAGAGGATAGAAGTACAGTAGGAGTCAGATGTTTCATTCAAGCATCCTTAAAATTAGTAATAATACACAAAACAGTTTTATTGCAAGGGAGACTACTTCTAAAAAGCTAAAAACGAGTTACGTTCCTTTATTTTTAAAGCACTTTCTCTTAAATTGAAATAAGTTTTGCTTGTACGAAAACAAAGTCACGATTCATTATTGATATCTAGTGCACAATTATTTTGTTAGCCCATGTAAAAATGTCTGAGGAAATTATGCGGGCGATATACTGGAAATAATTGCCAACACATAAGAAATACGAAGATACCAAAAGATTCTTTTTATGTCCTTTAGTCAAATTAATCATGTATCATTACAAACAAAAATCCAAATTTTGGGAAAAAGTAAGGTTTATATCTTGTACGAAAATTATACTGCTAATAATTTATTCACAAAAAAAAGGCGGGGTGGAATACATCAGCAAACATGGAAATTAGGAAAAATTTTCTTTCTCTGCAGATTCAATTGAAAATAAAATAAAATCAATTCTAAAAATTAATGAAAAACTCTTTCAACATTTTCTGAATCTTAATGTCAGTTGTGGACATTAGTTTTTGTCAAAGGGAAGATACTCATATAAGTAAAAAGATTGGGTTACCTCCCTTAGTTTATTTATTGGGCGGCACTTTTCAGCTGACCATGAGGTAAGTAATGTTTCATTCTTTTTTTGAAACTGTAACAAAATACTTAGACAATTGCAATATAATTTGAATCTCCTGCAAAAATAATGCGAATAAAAAGGCAAATATTTCTAATTCATTGAATATCCTTATTTTTGTTTTATTTTTATGCCTCTCATTTAAAAATGCAATTACCTACAAACTATTAAGTCACAAATCCCATTTCTATATCCATTTAACTGTGTGCAAACAAATGACAGATGTTAAATTGTAACTGTTACATAGCAATACATGAAACCATTTAACTGTGTGCAAAAAATGAGATCAGGCTTGTTTAAAAATGTTATCAACAAAATGTATTTACAAATCATATATATTTAACATATATGAATAAAGAGGATTTGGCATTAAATAACCTTTTATAGTTGATATGCCATGAAACCTTACCAAACCAGCCCAAATCAAACACACACACACACACATACATACATACATACATATATATATATATATACACACACACAGGGTGACCAAAAAAAACAGAACCCATAAACATTTTTATTACTTCTACAAAAATAAAGCAAAATAATTCTAATTTTGTACGCTTGAACTTTTGGACATGTTGGTGAATACTATGGTCCCAATTTTTCATGCACAGAATCTACTTCATATCCTAAAAAAAAGAAAAGGCTAGAATTAAATTTATGAATTTCAGTCAAAAATATATGGGTTCTGTTTTTTTATATTTTAAAGTGGTCAGTTGGAATATTTTCAGCATTTTGTTTTAAAATAATAACGGTAGAAATAATAAAAACAATAAAACTCAAACTAAACTGTCAACTCAAACAATACAACCTCTGGTGATGACCAAAAGTCTGGTTGAATACACTTGGGCAGAAGATATGGGACGATTTCTTTACCACCTGAATCCTGACTCAAGAAAAATAACAAGAAGACTTGAAAAATTCAAATCAAAGATAATAAACAATGTACCATTGTCTTTAATAAATTACCGTTTTTATTTTAAAGTGGTCAGTTGGAATATTTTCAGCATTTTGTTTTAAAACATTCAGTAGGCAAAGGTTTTAATAAATATATATTCTTTTGGAGGAGTTTTCTAATAGGTTAGTGATTTTAATTATTAAAAATGTCCAGTATGTTGGTACCTGTGTTAAGTGCTATTTTATTTATGTTTGGTTTTTTTATGCAAATTGCTTTTAAATGGTTACAAGGTTTGCTATTAGACACTTGCACACACGGAAGTTGCTACAAGTATTGCTATGTATCACTAATAATTCAATTAAACATCAGTTATTTGTTTACACACAGTTAAATGATCAAACAGTTCTATTTCCAACAATTTAATTTAGCATTAGTGGTTTATTTGCACACAGTTTAAATGTCAAACAGATCTATTGGACCCCAAAAGATGCTACCATTCCAGGTCAGAGTGGACCTGGGAGTGTTGGCAATGAAGTGGTACTCCACATTCCCCAAAGCTCCAGTATTACTGGAGCCTCCCCATCAGATTGTTTAGTGTCATATCCAAGACACTCGTGGGGGGGGAGTCTTACACATATACCTCTGTGTGTGTGTGTGTGTATATATATATATATATATATATATATACATTTGTGCATGAATGTATATATATATATATATATATATATATATATATATATATATAAGTTAATCCAATAGATAAGCTGAATTTTGCAATATAACCTGTATTTCCCCCATGAAAAAAAATTTTGTTTTATATTTCAATATAATCTTCATTCATTTCAACCCATCAAAAAATAAACTTACGTATTTCTTCAGCATAGAAATCTTTCAACTGAGTTTTTAGCGATTCACCCACTGTGTTCTTGACTTCATTGCTTAAAAACTTTGTTCCATGTAAAAATTCTTTGAAGTGAGAAAACCAGTGCAAATCAGAGTGAGCTGCAATTCTGAATTGTAAAAATCATATGGCAGTTGTTCCCAAGCAAACCAACTTCTGGTTTTCACTGTTCTTGCTGCCGTATTGAGGCCTTGTATTGTCCTGGTAAAATCCAAATGACAACTGACCTTAGAAAACGACAAGGTCATTATATAAAATTGGTGTGTTTACCCATAGAAATTCCAAATTATTCAAAAATGTTTTCTTTTTTTTTTTTTTTTTTAGCTCTTCAGCCAGCCAAAACATAGATCTCTGATGACATGACACATTTTTCTGTAAATTTCTCATGGTTCCTCCTCAGCTGCTATGAGTTTGCCATAACGAGCTTAAGTTGAAAAGACTGTCTGTAAAGTGAAAATGTACTGACTCTCTGGTAAAGAAAAAGTTCTTGTCTCAGCAGCCAGTAAAGAAGGTTATGCTGACCATCTTCTGGTTTGGTTTTATGGCATATCAACCTTTGTTGGTTATTTAACGCCAATTCCTTTTTTATGTAACTAATCAGTTCCATTTCAAACAAATCAGTTTAGTATGAGTACACAGTTTAATTGTTAAAAACATTTCTATTTCAAACTATTCAAACAGTTATATATAACAATTCAGTTTCGTCTAAGTACAGTTTCAATGTTCAAAACTGTTCAATTTCAAATAATTCAGTTTAGAATAAGCACGCAGTTTAAATGTTAGTACAGTTTAATTGTGAAAAATATTTCTATTTCAAGCTATTCAATTTAGTCAAGCAGTTCTAATTCAGCTAATTCATTTTAGTATTAGTACAGATTTTGTTAACACACAGTTAAATGTCAAAACAGTTCTATGTTAAACAATTCAGTTTAGTATAAATACAGCTTAATATAAAAAAACAGTTCTATTTCAAATAATTCAGTTTAGCATCAGCACGCAGTTTAAATGTAAGTACAGTTTAATTGTGAAAAGCATTTCTATTTCAAACAATTCAGTTGAGCATAAGTATGCCGTTAGTTCTATTTAACCCATAGGTAGGGCCCTATCAGGTGCTACCACGCTGGGCCAGAGTGGGCCTAGGAGCAATGGCAATGAAGGGGTGCTCCGTATTCCCCAACGCCCCAGCATTATTGGGACCTCACCATCAGATTGTTTAGTGTCATATCCAGGACACTTGGGGGGGGGTTACCCCTCTGCAGAGGTGCAGTCAGTGCATTCTACAGCTCCAGCTGACTGGGCAATGGTCTTCTGGGACATGAAAAGATCTATCACTATTTGATTCATTTAAAAAAGGTGCAACCATAAACTGTGCTTCCTATTGCCAATTCATTTGGAAAAATTCACCTTATTTATGGAATAACTCTCATATATAAATGTGTGCGTATTTAAAAATGTGTGTGTGTGTGTACACTCATGTATATATCTGTGTGTGTGTGTGTGTGTGAGAGAGAGTTTATATATATTAAAAATGACCTTGTGTTGCATTCTGCTCATGAAGAGGGGTTGTAAATGTATATATATATATATATATCTCCTTGTAATCTATCAGTGTACAGTCTGCTGAGTAACAGACAGACAATTATTCACGTGGTGATGCATCAAGTTTTCTTCTTCTTCTTCTTCTTCTTCTGTTTCAGCAGAAATTTGTGTAGTGTTAACCTTTCCAATTATTTTTAGCACAAAACAATTTATTGTGAGTCGTAAAAGCAGAAATCATTACTTTGTCTCTAATTAGGTGGAAATGGGAATATTTACTCATCTTTTTTGTGATTCTGGCACAAAACCAAATCAGTAGAAAATCGGATAGGAAGAATTCTGAGAGTAAAAGCTTGATTCTCTTGTGTAAAGGGAAATCTGTATTAAAAAATAAATACTTTTAATTGGGTTTGAACACCAGCCTCTAGTGAAACTGGTCAATAAATCTCTTGATATTTATTTAGTCTGGCACAAGGCGACCAGTGCAGAGCACTCAGTATAAAACTCATTGCAGCAATCATTGCTTGCTAACTATTGTTGTATTGTTAAATGTTTTAAATCAGTAATAGTCAGCTTTGTTTGGCTCAAGGCCAATACTACTAGCTTGCTAAACATTGCCATGAGGGTTTTAGGTTGTAGTTCGTATGTTGAAATTGATTAACTATATACAACTTTTTTTTTTTTTTTTTTTAGTCCATCGTGTAATTAACTGTCTAAAAGTAAATTGATAAATGTCATTTTCTGTCTTATTTTCTTACCTGTTTCATAAAAATATTTGTACAGAAAAATCTTGTAAAGAAATTTGATTCATATCTCTAAAATTTTTCTGATTTTTTATCTATTTTATGCATTTGTGTTTTATTGGATCTCCATTTTGTTTTTTGTTTTTGTTTTTTTTTACCCTGTTGGCGAGGCTTAAAATATTCTTACTATATCTCCTGCTTGAAGGGTTAGACAACCTCCCAAAAGAGGGATGTTCTGGGTATGTCACTAAACTGCATCTGATGGTGAGGCTCCAGTTTCTAGAGTACTAGAGAGTGTCAGTACTCCTACATAGCCATTACTCCCAGGTTCACTCTTATCCAGAGTGGTAGTACCTGTTAGGGTCTCATCCAAATCTGTTGAAAAATTATTTGTATTCAATTGAAATACTTGATGCCATAGAACCATTATTACTGGGTCATTGTCCTTGTGGGTAGAGTGTTCACCAGGAGACCTGGGTTCAATCTCAGGTTGCAAAGACTTTAAAAATGGTACTTGATACTTTCTTGCTTAACATTCAGCAAAATAAGGTATGCATCAAGGGTAAAGGGGAGCAATCCAGGGAGAGGAGTTGTGCCCTCTCCTACACCTCAGTGTAGTAGCTATTGAAAAAGGACCCTTCTGCTCACCATCGACTATATTATAGTTCTTAACTAAAGATTATTAGTTACTTGAAAACACATAACTGTGTGAAAACAAATAATTAATATTGAATTGGAGTTGTTACTTGAAACCATGCAATTATTTGGAATAGATAGGAATACTTGAAAGCATCCAACTGTATGCAAATTATTTGGATTAGATAGGAATACTTGAAACCTTAAAACTGTGTGCAAATTATTTGGATTAGATAGGAATACTTGAAACCTTAAAACTGTGTAACAACTGCACAAAAAGAGTTTATATAAATGTACAATGATTGTGTTTCCCTAACCTCTAAGTATAAAATGACCCCTGATGGGTTGCCATGCCATTAAAATCACGCAATTAATCAAGACTGGGAAGTGAGATATTTTCATTCTTCCATAGTTTTAACATTTCTTTTATCTTCTTAAGCTGTTGGATTTGTTATTATTTCTTCTGTAACTTATAAAAAATTTTACTGCAAATTTTTTCATTATTTCAATTAGATTACCAGAATTTTGAATGTCAATTTGGAAAATTGACACAATGTAATTTTTATTCTACTGGTACCTCAGTTTTCATTCTACTGGTACCTTACTTTCCATTCTACTAGTACCTCAGTTTTCTTTCTACTGGTACCTCACTTTCCATTCTACTGGTACCTCCATTTTCAGTCTAGTAGTACCGCACTTTCCATTCTACTGGTACCTCTGTTTCGATCCTACTGGTACCTCACTTTCCATTCTACTAGTACCTCAGTTTTCTTTCTACTGGTACCTCCATTTCCATTCTACTGGTACCTCCATTTTCAGTCTACTAGTACCGCACTTTCCATTCTACTAGTACCTCAGTTTTCTTTCTACTGGTACCTCACTTTCCATTCTACTGGTACCTCCATTTTCAGTCTACTAGTACCGCACTTTCCATTCTACTGGTACCTCTGTTTCGATCCTACTGGTACCTTACTTTCTGTTCTACTAGTACCCCAGTTTCCATTCTACTGGTACCTCCATTTCCATTCTACTGGTACCTCAGTTTTCATTCTACTGATACCTTAATTTCCATTCTACTGGTACCTCTGTTTCCATCCTACTGATACCTCCATTTCCATTCTACTATTACCTTACTTTCCATTCTACTGGTAACTCAGTTTTCATTCTACTGGTACCTTACTTTCCATTCTACTGGTGCCTCAGTTTCCGTTCCATTCTACTAATACATCAGTTTTCATTCTACCGGTACCTCACTTTCCATTCTACTGGAACCTCAGCTTTCATTCTTCTAGTACCTCACTTTCCATTCTACTGGTACCTCAGCTTTAATTCTCCTGGTACCTCACTTTCCATTCTACTAATACCTCAGTGATGTACCTCTACTACTCAAATGGAAATGGATTTCCATTCTACTAGTACCTCACTTTCCATTCTACTGGTACCTCCATTTCCATTCTACTTACTTTTGATTCTACCGGTACCTCAGTTTTCATTCTACTGGTACCTTACTTTCCATTCTACTGCTACCTCACTTTCCATTCTACTGGTACCTCTGTTTTTATCCTACTGGTACCTCCATTTCCATTCTACTAGTACCTCATTTCCATTCTACTAGTCCCCTTTTATTGCCATTACTCCCAGGTCCAGTCTGACCTAGAGTGGTAGTACCTGTTAAAGTTGTATCAATGGGTCAAATAGATCTGTTTAAAAATTATTTGCATTAGATAGGAATACTTGATGCCATAAAAATGTGTGCAAATTATTTGCATAAAGAATAATTATTTATCATTAGTTACTTGAACCAATACGTTTGTTTGCAAATTATTGTCGGAAAGAAATATTTGGAATCATATAATTGTGCGGAAAAATTGTAAAAAATAGGAATAATTGATTTAAATTGTTTATGAATTATCAATATTAAACAGTTTACTGGGGGGGGACAGAATATTCAAATGATGTCAAGTAACTGATTCATTTTGAAAAAAAATCTTTTTTTCATTTACGTCTCATCAGAAAAATGACTGGAAGAGAAAACAACAATAAAGAATGTAGGGAATGAACCGCTGGTGGAGGGAGGGGGGAAAAAAAAAGAAAACTCCTTGAATCTCTACAGTCATAATTGCTGGTTTCTCTTCCACTCATTTTTCTGACGAGACATAAGCAAAAACCAAAGATCTCTTTCAGATTGAGTCCTTTATTAGTATTAGATAGGAATACTTGAAACCTGAAAGTGTGTGCAAATTATTTGTATTGGATAGGAATAATTGAAATTATTATAGACAAATTAAAAAATGTCCAATTGAAAAAACAAAATCAAACATTGAAAATATAGGAATGATTATAAATATTTGCAAATGAATTAAATTTTGACATTAAATAGCCCATTAGGAGTTGATATGCCATTAAACAATAAACCAAACCAAACATTGATCTGTGCTGGGTTCTCCAATATTTTGGCCTTGTACCATATTTATCTAAACCTTTTCAATATTAGAATTAACAAAGTAAGGATATTATGAATACCAGAATCTTTTTTTAACCATTTTTGCCATTCCTTAATTTTCACTTGACATCATTTTTGGCTTTTTTTTTTATGTCACTGGAATACAAATATGGAAAGAAGAAAACATTTTCAATTTGAGTGAAAAAATTTTTTTAATTCTCCAGGAAAGACGTTTAGCCTTTAAACAGATGAAATTTT
Source organism: Sepioteuthis lessoniana (assembly GCA_963585895.1). Classification (NCBI taxonomy): domain Eukaryota; kingdom Metazoa; phylum Mollusca; class Cephalopoda; order Myopsida; family Loliginidae; genus Sepioteuthis; species Sepioteuthis lessoniana. Next base: position 132,644,383 of record OY757908.1, read on the forward strand.
TATCTGAACAAAAAGAATTGTCCACATTCTTAGAAAAAAATTTTAACATTGTCTTTTTTGTTAATTTTCATGAAATAGAATTCTTTGATAAAATGAAAATAAAAACTTTAAGGATACAAAAAAAAAAAGATCAGAAAATAAGAAAGTCCTCAAAAGTCAAGAGAAATTGGAAAAAAAAAAAAAGAAAATCTTGATGTACTGTATTTGCATACCATGCAACTTTCTGAAATGTGAATTTTAGCTTAATATTAGGGTGTCACACTATACACGAAATATAAACTTGGTGTATGTAAATAGTTGGCCTCACCCTTTGTCAACTGATATACCTACAATTTCCACCTACAGAAGTCAGCAAATAATCCTAATTAGTATTGAATACTTTCAGATGATAATCAACTATATATGGTATATAAAAGCTTGGAAATAAAATTAGATTCACTCAGACTTTGAGAACATACACTAAACCATGATAAAAAATTTTTTTAAAAAGACAGCTCAATAAAAACGCAAAATAATTTTTTTACTAGCTCTCTATGTATGGGACAGGTATCTGTTTTGTTGACCTGATATCTACGAAGCCCTCCTAGTACATCTCTATTTTTTATGGTAACAAGATATATATATATATATATATATATATGAAGGCCACCCAAAACCAGGATTAAAATTTACGTACACATACACACACAAGCTGTTGTAAATTTATCTCTCTGTCTATTTGATGAAACTAAAACATATTTCCTTTTGTAAAGATCACAAAGAATTTATCGTAAAAATCAAAAACTTAAAAGAAACATTGTTTGCAATATGATTATTAGGACAATTCCTTTTCTTTTTGTCTCAGTCTGTTCAGACTTTCTTTCTATCTTAATCTCTTCCAATCTATCTATCCCTACTAATCTTTCTATCTCAGTCTCTTCTGATCTCTTAATCTATCTCAGTCTCTTCTGATCTCTTAATCTATCTCAGTCTATTCATATCCCTATCTCTAAGCATTAAAGTTTTTCTGCGCTCTGAACAGGCCCTTAAAATGACAAGAAACAAAAATAAAAAAATTTCCTTTTATTTATTCATCTATTTGCTTAAATGTCTTACTTGTCTTAATCTGCCAACCTCTTCCCAAAAATGAGAGAAAAAATTTAAACTGGCCAATATATTAAGTAACATTTGACTCACTTTGGACTAAAAGTGAAATTTACTTTTTTTTCATTTTCTGAGAATATAAATTGTTTCTAAATTTGTGAAAAATGCCTCATAAACAATTATTCTCTTTCATGTTTTGAATAAAATGAGTGGGAACAAATAAACCCACATGTTCCTGATTGCAATCAAATAGGTCAGTTTAACTTTAAATAAGGTAAAACTTAAGAAAATGAAGTAGAGACTTTTCTTTTTTTTGCCTTGATAACCACTAAGATATCTTTCCCCAGCATGTCTCTGGATGAAAGTCTCTGTGTAAGGAGAGTATTTTATGAGCTATATAAGCATATAGCAAAAGAAACCATGGTATGCAGCATGGTGGATGTGAAGTAAGGTGGATGAATCTGAAGTTGAATCAACAGTGCACTTCCCCAGATGCTGGATTGAAGAACCTCATAGGTTCATAGCCAGGATCAAACAGTTCAGTCAGTTAACTACTGCGACTCATCTCTAAGGGTGGCACCTATGGATGAGGAAAAAAGCCAATGAAAGGTTACCATGACTCTAATCCAAACTATACTGCCCTTCACACAGGTAAACAAGAAGTACTTTCTGCTTCAGTTGAAGCTCTGGTCCTAGTCTTTGAAAAATCCTCTACAGAGCTCTAACACAACTTACCAGCAAAAACATCGATAACATTGTAAATGAAAAGAGCAGAAGGAAGGGCACTTTTAGAGCAGAACTAAAAACTGTCAAAGATTTCAGAAATGAAAAGAACAGTTCAAGAATCTGCTAAGAAATCCTCCTGAAATCACTGAGAAACCTTCTTGAAAAAATGGTCAACTTCATATCAAACTAAGACTGTTTGGAGGAGAAGAACTTGATGCAGTATTGAAAAATCTGAAAAACAGAAAAGCTGTCGACCTAAATGAAATCCACCCCCCCTCAGAAGTTTGGAAGAGAAGAAAATTTAATGACGTGCTTCTCTGATGATTCAATGGAGGTTGCATCCTTCCCTTCCTCGAGAAAGGCAACCTCGGAATCACCAAAAACTACCTACGCTGCTAAGGTTTATTATGCTTTGCTTCTCAGTTGTATCAAAACCGAAATCAAGAAAATTCTTATGAAAAATCAGTCGGACTTTTGAAGGAATCTCTCTACAACCTCACAGATCCTGACAATCTGTCAAATCATCAAAGGAGTACTGACAAAGAATCTTGAGGCAACACTACTGTTTATAGGTTTCTCCAAGGCATTCAATTACATACACAAAAGAAAAGATGGCGTAAATACTACAAATATATGATCTCTCCAAAGAAACTGATACAGTGATAATTACATTTTACAAAAACATGAAAGCAACAGTTTGCTCATCCGATGGAGAAACCGACTTCTTGGCTACTGTTGCTCGAGTTTTGCAAGGAGATACATTAGCACAATATTTGTGTATAATCTGCCTAGATTAGATACTTCAAACATCAGTAAGTAAAGTTGGCAACCGTTGTCGAGGGTGACCAGAAGGCTCTCTTTTCAATAGCTACTACACTGAGATGAAGGGGAGAGCACTGCTCCTTTATCCTTGATACATACCTTAGATTGCTGAGTGTTAAGCAAGGAGGTATCAAGTACCATTTTTAAAGTCTTTGGTATGACATGACCTGGTATTGAACCCAGGTTTCCCAGACCATTGGCGAACACTCTACCAACTAGGTTACAAACATCAATAGATCTAAAAAAAAATGGTTTCTCCTTAAAAAAAAAAAGGCAAGAAGCAGACAATATCCCACAAAAACTATGAAAGACACTGACAATACAGATAACCTAGCACTTCTCACAAATACAACAGCCCAAGCAGAATTCCTACAGTAGAGCTTACAGCAAGCAACAGGGGGCATTGGCTTCTTTGTGAATGCAGATAAAATAGATTATATGTGTTCAAAAAAAAAAAAAGAAACATCTCCATTCTACGAGGCAAACTTCTGAAATCAGTGGACCAGTTCACATACCTTGGCAGCAGCATCTCATCGACTGAAAGTGATGTCAACATTCACCTAGTGAAGGTATTGAATGCTATTGACATGCTATCCATAAGATGGAAATCTTATCTATCCAATAAAATAAGATTTTTTCCATGCTGTAGCTATGTCTATACTACTATATGGATGCACTAGATCATATTTACCCAACCCCTCCGCTCGAGCAGGATATGACACAAGGTCAATTTTTTAAGCCGAGTTTAACAGGTTTGAATTCAGAGTTTTCCTTCTCCTAGACTAGTTGCCTCACCAAGGCTGAAGAACTCAGTCTGTCCTACTATTTACCCATAGCTGGAGGGAGAATAATTGGATTCATACCTTTCCCAAGGGTATTTGTGCTATGTGAAATGCAATCAGTCAGGTCCAGGATTTGAACTCGTGTCGCCGTGTCCATATCCTGCGACGATAACATTACACTACGGGCACCTCCCACATATGGATGCACTAGATAGGCACTAACAAAATAGATGATGAAAAAACTAGATGGGAACTTTACAAGAATGCTGTGTGCTTCTGGAAGCAACATCCTACAAAACAGCAGCTGTACGGCCACCTGCCTCCCATCTCACAAACCCTTCAAGTTAGACAAACAAGACATGTGGGGGGTGTAGTGCTGGAGAAACAAGAACAAACTCATAAGCAATGTTTCTCCTCCTGATGGACAATGTTGGCTGACCAGCAGAGATTTACTGACCAAGGATGTCAGTCTAGAAGACCTGTTAAGAATGATGGCTGATAGGGATGGATAGTGAGAGAGAGATTCAAGGAACCCCATGTTGTCACTGTGACTTGATGAAAAGATGATCTGTCTATCTATCTTGATTTGTTCATTATCTATCTATCTATCTATCTATCTATCTCAGTCTTTATAGCTACTTTTCTCTTATTATTTCATTTTAGTCCCTTAAATTCTCTGTCTATAATTCTGTATCATGGTGTCACAATTTTCTCACCAATTAAATTAATCCCCTTCCAGTCAAAACATTATACTGAAGCTGATCAAAAGTCATATATATATAAACCTGACACACCCTGAAATCTTTTATCACATTTCTCTGCAGTGCTGATCTGATCTTGACTATATACTGAGCAAGTTACCACTTCCTTTTCTTTTTTTTTCTTGCAATTCTTCTTCTTCTGTTGTATTCAATACAAAGTTTAAAATATTTATGGAAATTAACTTTAGAAGCCTTTTGTGGATTTCCTTACTTTTACACTTCTCTATCAAATAAAGAAAATCATTAATAATTTTTGACTCATCATCCTTCATTTTTCTGATTCCAGTTCCTTTTTTTTTTTAGAGCAATTAACTTGGATTATGTTTTCTATGACATCAACAAATGATATCAACGAATGACAAATCACATCAACAAATGATATATGACATCAACAAATGACATATGACATTAACAAATGACATGACATCAACAAATGACATACATTGGAAACTTGCTAAGCAGTGTTCAAGTTCTTGATAGGGTTGTTTTTATTTCACTTCACACTTTTGAGAAAGGCATGAATCCACCTCTTCCAGCTATGGATAAATAGTAAGGCAGACATGGTTCTTTTGATTTTGTTAGGCAACCAGTCTAAGAGAAGGAAAACTCTAAATTCAAACCAGCTTTAATCCGTTTAAAATTGACCTTGTGCAACATCATAACTGTAGTGGAGAGGTTGCTTAAAATAGTATTAAAAAAAAAAACTCTCCACACAACTAGCATGGAAAGTATTAATGTTGACCAATCAGGGGCAAAGGGTATTGAGTGGCTTTGTAGTGTTATATGGAGTGTTCATTATATTGAACCCTGTAGTCGTAGCTGGTATAAGCATTATACTTATCATTTTTTTTATCAACTCTTCAAGTTTATCCTGGTGGGAAGAGAGGAGTCGTCTTGGTGTAGGGGCTAATATGCTGGCCTGCAACCTCAAAACAAGCAAGTTCAAACTCCAGTCGCACTATTACATTCACTTTTGGATAAATACCCTTGGGAAAGTGATGAACCCTCTTATCCTCCCAGCTGGGGGGGGGGTGCTGGTAAAATAGTATCACTGCTGTTCTTCTTCAAGGATAGTGTTAGCATTAAATATCCTATGAAGGTTGATATGCCATAAAAGAAAAAAAAACAAAATTGTTAAATTAAGAAAATTTGATGCTATACACTGAATATATATATATATATATATATATATATATTTGTTGAGTAAGACACAAAAAATATATTTACAGCTCAGTCAGTATGACTTAGACTATGCCGTTTATATTGTTTGCCGAGGAGTAAGACATCCCCCACCCATTCCAAAAGAAAGCATTCTTCTGGGTATGACACAGTGAACTGTATTCGGTAGTGAGGCTTCAGTTCTGCAGCTCTGAAAAGTGTGCCTCTTTATTGCCATTACTCCCAGGTCCACTCTGAACCAGAGTTGTAGTACCTCTTAAAGCATAATTTATAGATTAAATGGATCTTTTTGAAAATTTGTATTTGATAGGAATACCTGAAATCGTATAACTGCATGCCAAAACAATGATTATTATTATTATTTAAATTATCATTTATTACTAATGAATTGGAATATTTATTTGAAACCTTATAATTAAGTATAAATTATTTGTATTAGATAGGAATACTTGAAACTATACAAGTGTGAGCAAATTATTTGTATTGGATAGGGATACTTGACCATATATAACTGTGCAAAAACAAATAATTATTGACAAATAAAAAAAAATGCAATGGAACATTGGAAATAGTTCTGATTATAATCAAACATTTACAAATGAATCAAGTTCTGGCATTAGAATAACCCATAAAGATTTGGTGAGCCATTAAACAAATAAATCAAATATTTACAAAAGAGTAAAATTTCAACATTGAATTAACCAGAAAGTTTTGTTATAGAAATGAACCAGAAAGTTTTGTTATAGAAATAAACAACAGAAAAACAAAACAAAACAAAACAACCAAATAATTTTATCTTGATTTTGTAGCCAAATTTGTATAATTATCATTTTGTGAAATTCCCATGTTGTAAAAATTCTGCACATTTGGAGATTTATAGTTTAAATTGAAATAGAAAAAGGAAAAAAAACTCATATTTCTTTGTGTGTAAGGGTTTGTTTGGAATTAATATTTCGGTTTATAGTTGATAAGGTGAAAGAAAAATAACTGACATTAAGTCTGTTTTTTTTTAATGGGATAAAATCGGTTAACATTACTGTTATTAAATTCATAGCATCAATCAACTTTCTTAAGGCTTTTATCCATTTATGCTCTCTGGGAAAATGGATTGAAGATAATTGTGGGCATAAAATTCTAGGTAAAAAAAATAATTTTAATATTGGAAACATTTGATTGATTTAAGAAAAAACAGAGAAAATGGTTACAAAGACATTTTTGGTTTCAGATTTGAGCCACTTGATTTGAAAATTGTTCATCAGACAAACAGAGTGTCCCATCTTCTACAATTCCTGGGTTTCAATGAATCTCTTCTTGTTAAATAAATCTATTCCTATCTCTACTAAATTTGGAGCTGATTATCTCTCAAATATATATATATATATATATATATAAGGGTTGTTCAAAAAGCTCTAAGACTTACATTAAAAGAAGAGAAAGAGTTGAAGATTTTTGGTGTGGCAACACACTACCATTTTTTATAAAACTAGAAAAACTAATTCAGATTTTTCCAGTTTTATAAGAAGTGGTATTGTGCTGCCACAATAAAAATTTTCAGCTAAGGCTCTTCTTTTTGGGTAAGACTTAAAACTTTTTAAGCAATTCTTATGAAGGTCGATACGTCATTAAACCAAATAACTAGTGTTCTTCTACAAAGATGCCTTTGATATTAAATAACCTTTGAAGGTTGATGTACCATTAAGCAAAAAAACCAAACAAAACCAAAACTATATAAGTTTTTAGTTTTATAAAAATCTAAAAATCTTCAGTCGCAGCAGGAAAGAGAATTAAGTTGATTCTTAAATTGAACTAAGTTCATTCTTGAATATATAAAAACTTTTTAAAACTATTTGATTTTTTATACAATCATCTCAAAAATTCAATGTAAAAATATATAAGGAAAAAAAATGGAAGCCACTAAATAATTTATCCAAAGAAATGAAATACAAAACCGCTCATGACAAGGTGGGTGTAATGACAAGCAGAAAAATTGAATTATTCATTGACATAAATTTCCATTCTTTAATGATTTGAAGCAGCCGATAATCAAGAGAAATTATTTTGAGAATTTCTTCAGGATAATTGCTTCCTAGAGTTTATTTTTGGATACAAATTGTTTGCTGCCCTCATAAACAACCCTCTTGACAATCCTCCAAAGGTTCCAAATAAGATTTACATCCAACAAATGCGACAGCCACACTAATCAGGCTGTTGTTTTTAAACCCTAATTCAGCTAAGTATTTAGTAGTAGCTGCACTAGCAGTATGAACTGAAACATTGTCTTGTATGAAAATGACTTCTTGCTTGAATGCCAGTGTCTTCTTCTTCTTCAGTCTAATGGTTGACCTTTAAAAATATCAGCAGATGTCATTTTAAAGTCATCATCTACCTTTCAGGGGCTAACCATGTTATTACTGATAATTTTCACCCAAAACCCTGCCACCTCCTTGCTGACATCTAAACTGAACATGCTTAAATTCTTCCATCAGGGTCATTCAGTCCATGAAGGGTACTTTCTGGAAACCCTGTTTCATATACTGTTTGGTTCTGTGGACACATTTCAGATCATAATTCGATTTTAAAGGACGGTTATATATTTATCCATCCTCTCTGTCATGGGAAGGATGCATCAAAAGGTCAATTTTTAAGCAGTTTTCCTTCTCCTAGACTGGTTACCATAACAAGGTTAAGAAGCCCAGTTTGTATTAGCGCTATGTGAAATGCAATCAGCCTCATCCAAGATTAAAACTTGGGTTGCCATGTCCATTTCCTATGATGATAACCGTTGCACCACAAGCTCCTCGGTCAGGCGCATATTCCTAAACACTTCAAAAAATGTCAATGGGATATTTTACACATAAGTTGTACTTAGGGTAATGATTATAGTTATTGAAAATAAAATCTGCAACCCAAGTTCAAATCCTGAACAAGGCTGTTTGCATACACTTTTTGCTAATGCCCTGGGGAAAGGCATGAATCTATTGGTCCTTTTCTCCAGCCGTGAATAAATAGTAGAGACACACAGAGTAATAAAAAGTAAAATAATGAAATAATAAAAATAACTAATCTCCAAATTTCACACCATAGATGAAGGCCAAAGAGTGTATCTGCTGAATTGTTATTTTCTCTTTTCTTTCTTTATGTAATAACTAAATGGCTGGTTTAACATTTATTATTATCACAACTACAGCATCAGCCCTTTCATCTTTTTAGTTGAATAATAAAAATTATAAATGGCAAGTCCAACACAAATTGTAGCTGTAATCACAGTATCAACTGAGATGTTTACAAATAACATTAAGATGTGTATCAAAATAGAATTTTTTTGTTCTTTTTTTTTTTTTGATGGACTTTATTGTGATGTTAAATGCAATTCTTTTCATTTTTTTTTTTTTGTCACAAATCACAAGTCACACTCATCATGCTAAGAGAGACTTAGTATTATAAAAAAGAAAAAGAAAAGGAAAAAAAAAAACCCTCAAATAATCTATAAATAAACTACAAAAAGAGGCTTATATGTATCAGATTTGGATTAATACATACTAATGCCTATTTAAGTGATGATGATGATGATGATGATGATGATGATTATTCAATTTTACATCAGATGAATAAAAGCTGGTGAGTTGCAAAGGAATGTATTTGCATTTGTAATAAGGATTTCCTGAGGTATTTGTCCCCTTTTGTTTCTCTACACTTTATGTTGTATAAGTTAATTGAATTATAATTAAATCTAAAAGGAATTCATATTTCCTTCTTGTATTTGCACATCAGTGATTATGTAGGTAATCAGAAAAAGAAAGACAAGATAAATAGCTCGATGTGCAGAGACATGGAAAGACTGAGATAGATTGATAGATAGATGTGAACAGATTGAGGCAGACATGGAAATGACAGATATGAACAGAGTGAGATAGATAGATTTAAACAAAGATAAATAACCAGATACTCAGACTGATGAATATGAATAGAATGAGACAGATAAATACAATTTTATTAAGAGTTTTTGGTGTAAAATTTAATCTTTAATAAAAGAAAAACCTCATATAAAAATAAGTTTTTCCTTCTTTTAATGATCAACTGTCACCAAAAAAAAAAGTTTTAGTTTTCTTAGCCTTTGAGAAATGAATGTACGATGACTATTCAGTGTATTCACTAATCTGAGTTGTCTGGTACTTCATGCTGTGTAAATAGGTTGACTTTGTATCCCCAGGTGACACCAGCTGTAACTTACCTCGTTTTAAATATCAAAAGCATCACAGGTTCCGTATGGGGATAAAAATGAGTGAGTTACTTTTATTTTTATCTTTTATTTTATTTTATTTATTTATTTATTTTAGTGTTTCAGTTTGTTTTGCTACATCTGAAGTAGGAGCCATTTTAAAACAGTAAAAGTTGCATTTGCCCTTTTTTTCCATTAGTTTTAATGTTTTGTAATTTTTCTTTGTAAAGTCATCCTTTACTAATGGGACAAATTAAGTAAAATCATAAGATTTAACTTGCTTTAATGTCTCATACGTTTTTTTACACTTGGTATAAAGTATAATAAAAGAAAATCCAATATTCTAACGAGTGCTTGATTTTTATGGTGTGTCAAGCCGTCTAGGGTTATTTTATGTCAAGAGGTTAGGGAATAGCGTACATTGTACATTCCTATTTACTTTTCTTTTGTAGTTTCTAAAGTTTTTTTGCATGTGGTCATATAATATAAAATATTCCGATCTAACACAAAGAATTTTCAGTTCTATTTGACCAATATATAATAGGTACAACCAGGGTGGATCTGGGAGTAATGACAACGAATGGCCTCTCCACACTCATCTGATCTGGAGCCTCACCATCAGATGCAGTTGAGTGTTCTACCCAGGACCCACCAATTTTGGTGGGAGGCTTACCTCTCTACGGGAGGATACAGACAGTGAATCTTAAACCCGCCAGCTGGGCGGCCAATATTTTAAGAATCAGAAAAAGTTTGTTGTTGTGGGTTATTTAAAAATAGATAAATTGCCACTCATTTTCATGGACGCTAGATGTGGGTTAGGGTTAGATTAACGTATTTTGTGTGATTGAATAAATACCTTGCACCAGGTGTAAGGTCTGGTACACCGTGAAATTTTAATTTAAAATAGGTTATAGTTGTGCTTGAGTAAAATAGAATTGCATTCTTTCTTTAGCTATTATCGAAGTAAGATGTTTTTTGTTTTGTCAAATATCACTTAAGTGTTATGCGTTACGCAACATTTTCTCGGGGTTCAGTTACTGATTTATTTTGTTCTATTTTTCTTGCGCCCAGACCATCATTCAACCCACGTTAAACACTTGCTCGTGGGTTGCCACATACTTAAACTAATGAGCATTGCTTCACTCCCCCCCCCCGAACATTCGGTCCATTTCTCTTTTTCTTCTCTACAATTCACTGTTTTCTCCCCTTACTCTTTTTTCATTCTCCTTATTTTTTTTTATCTTCTTCCCTCTCTCTCTCTCTCTCCCTAGACATCAAAACTATTCCGTCATTTCTCACATTTTCTTTCTCTAATTAGTTCTTCCCTTTTTCTCTCTAATCTGAAATTTACCCCTCTCTCTTACTGTCACTCCTTTTTTTTCTCTTTTCTCCAACTTTTCAGAACGATTTGGCCTCTTAGATTTACTCTCTTGTTTGTCCCCCTCTGTTGACTTTTATTACTCTCTTTATATTTCTCTGACTATCGCTCTTGCTATTTTTTTATTACCTTTTACCTTCTCTTTCTTACTCCCTCACTCTCACTCTCTCGTACCTCTCTCTTAATTTGTTACTCGTACTTTGGACTTCCCCTTTTCACTAACTATCTACTCTCACTTATTTTGTACCTCACAGTCGCCGTATTTCTGGGACAGACTAAATGATAAGAGAGAAAAAAAGAACAAATTCAAATCTAAGCACGTCACCAGGTAAGTTTTTTTTTAAATGCAGTTAATAACTTAATATTATTTAAGTGCTTTTTATTATTTTTTTCAAAAACTTTAAATTGTTCGTTCCAAATCGATGGCATTTTTTTTTCGATATTGGCGCGCAAATTTATCTCGGGTGTTTTATTTTTTATTCTTATAAAAATTTTTTTTGTTATTATTTATATTTTCTCTCTTTTTATATCTACTTTATCGTAGATGACATAAAAAAAACTTAATTAAATCAATGATAAAGTCATGTTTGTATCTTGTACTTGTTTTTTTTGTTTTCCCATCACTTAACATTATTTTTAAAGGTGTTTGTCTAACAACTTCACTCACGGAAAAAAAGTATTTTTTCTCCCTTCCTTTTCCACTTAAAATTAGTTTCATAAAATCAAACAAGTTTGACTTGTTAGTATTTTTTTAATAATCCATTTTTTTATGGACTTTGTGACTTTCGAAAAGCTGGTTAGATGTTTGGTTCTTTTTTACCCCGCAGAAAATACATCTTTTAATTATGTTTTAATTTAGAGATTTTATCAAAACTCTTGTTTAAAAAAATACCCGGAATAATAACAATTATTGTTTTATTTATTTTACGTATGTTCTTTTAATAAAACTTCCTTTTTTAACAATATTGTCCTTGTCCTTCGCAATTCTTGGGATGAAAGACATATTTTAAGATTTAATTTGTTTATTTTTCTTGAGCATACTTTTAGTTTTATGTTAAGTTTACTCGATTTTTGCCATTTCAATAAAGTTTTTATTTTTTATTTTACCTTTTATTTGAATTATCAGTTGCTGTGATAAGTTAGACCCCCCCCAGAAAAACTACAAACAAAACAAAAATACCAGTAAGAATAAAACAATCTTAATTGTTGCATTTACGAATTTATCAGCTATTTTTTTATTAATAATTTTATTAGATTGACTGACAAATTTAGATGATTACAATGTAAATTTATGTTTTTATAATTTTTTAATCTTAGATTAAACCTTAAACACATAAGTTTTGTGTGTGTGTGTTAAAAAAAATCAACTGAAATAATTCTGAAGTTTTAAACGTATTAAACAATGACTAGATCGATTTTAAATTGTGAGATTATCCTTTATTATTTTCCTCAGTTAAAAGTGATTAAAATACGAAGCAAGAAATCATTTATCAATGTACTTTTCATTCATTAATAAAAGTTGGACTATTTTTTAAAACTTTTTATTCATTATTCAAACTAATATTAATGTCTTACAGACAAAATAATTTTTCCAAATTTAACAAAATTTGCAGTTGAATTCAGATTCTATTAAATTATAATTGTTATATTTCCCCTCCCCCCTCTTACAAACATTTGAATTTTCTTTTTCAAACTTTGGGCGGGGCTGTATAATTGTTAGTTTTCTTGCCACTTTAAATTGCAGAAGCTATATCATATATCCTTTTTTTAATTGTCTACTTTGTTTCCTCATTGCAAAAATATTTAACATTTTATTTTGGTTTTGTTGACATAACTTAGATTTGCTGATATAATAAAACTCGGTTAAATATTTTGTATTTGTCAACACAAAATTTTGTTGCTGTTGTGAATATTTTTTTAATGGCATCGGCAAATAGTATTCATGCACTCTTTTAACCTTAAGTTGAATAAAAGATTTATCAAATCAACAACAAATACTAACTATTGTTGCATTTTTATAAAAAGTTGGGGGTAAGTTTATATAGTTACCTGTGGATCTAATCATTTTATTTACAAGATCCAAACTTTTCTAGTTTAAAAGTGAGAGTTACTTGCCCTTGGTTCTGCTGTGTTTGTTTTTTTTTTTAAGTTCCAGAAAAGGTTAAATATAATTTTTTTTTCCCGGCATTTCCCGTTCAACTCGAGGAAAATTATTTTTATGTTAAGATATTTTTAAGGAGCTTCAGGAATTCCAGAGTGAACTGGCTTTCTGACAGAAAATGTAAACCTAATTTGTTCTAATTGAATAGAGGGGAAGTATTTATTATTACAACGCTATGAATTTCATTTAAGTGTCTAAAATTTTAAATTTGCAATAAAAAAAAGAAAAAAAAGAACTGGAATAATAATATATACATAGAAGAAATCGTACTATTTTTTTTATTCCTGGTTATTTCTTTACTATTTGGCAAATTTACAAATAAAGTTTGAAAACCAGGAAAGCTATTATTTGCTTTTTGCTAAGATTATTTTATCTAGAGGTTACCTTACAATCTGCAAATTAGTGATATTGTGGTAGATTAAAGATTCTGGGTGTTTTCGGCAGATTTTCTTTGCAAGTAATTATTTCTGATGATTGTGGAATCAGTAATTGAAGATTAAGACCATAAAATATTTAATAATGATAGTAAAAGATATTCTCTTGTTGGGAGAATCTCTTCTTTTGACTGGTTGTAGTTGGTCAATCTGTCTAGCAGATCTGATTGGTTCTGTTTTCACCCACACCATTTTTTAAGGGGATAAGGAGCAACTTCTTAAAACCTTGTATTTACTCCACCTTAAACGGGGTATGATGCAAAGTCAATTTTTTACTGAAATACAATTGGTTTGAAATCATTTTTCTTCTCCGAGACTGGTTGCCATACATACTAAGGTTAAAAAAACAGTTTGCCCTATTATTTATACATAGCTGGAGGGAGAAGAGTTACATACCTTTCCCCAGGAATGCAAATGGTCTTAGATTGGGTTTGAACTCTGGTCACTGGATTCATTTCCAGCAACAATAACCATTATGCTGTGAGCACCTCTAAAATTGTTGTGGACTCCTGAATGAATAGATAAGTGCACATTTAGGTGAGAGTACTGACTCTGACCCTGCATGTTTATTAGTGTTTGGCCCCTCAATTAAATCTCCAGATGACAATGTTGGAGATGGCAACAGTACAGGACTTGTTGTTATTTTATTTTTATTTTTTTTAAGGCCACCTGCACTCACAAATATCAAAGGTTTGTCCAGATCTCCAGGATTTTTATATATCAAAGAAAATGGGAATAGAGTAAGGATTTATTTATTTTAACTTCATTTTAGGCCTGAGAAAAAAGAAGATATAGTGAATGGTAAATTTTCATTTTCATTGCATTTCTTTCTCTTTTTTTTTTTTTTTTTCTTTTAAATGGCCATAGTTGAGGGTGAGCTGAAGGCAACCTTTACAATAGCTACTATACCTAAGTGTAGGGGTGGTCACTACTCCATTCCCAAAATGCATTTCATAGGTATCTTTTATTTTACTTGTTTCTAAAAAAAAGAAAAAATCTTTACCATTTTATATATATATATATATGTATATATATATATAAAGAGGTGGAATAATCAGTTTTTTTCCTTGTGATCTTTTAGGATTTGTACTCCCAAATTTAGAAATGATGAATTTGACTAAATAGAAAATTCCTTTTCATGCAATTTCAATATCCTAAATGTTCTATTCAATTGGGGCTAAATAAAAGCTTTCAAAATTCAATAACGTAAAAATGTTGTAGAAATTGAAAAGAATAATTTAAATGTTGTAGAAATGCAAAAGAATAATTTAAATGTTGTAGAAATTTAAAAGAATAATTTTTCAAATGATTCATTACATAGATATGATTTTTACCCAACAATTATAGGCAAAACCTTAAACTTAACCAACTTTGGAATTAAAACAATCACTAGTTCTTCAAAAGTAATTAAGGATTTAATAAATAATAAAAATAGCAATACTCTCATCGAATCCAGAGTAGTATTATATATTGACCCTCGAGCGAGCCGTCAATCAAGAGATGCACCTGTGTAAATAAGCGGAAAAACAGCGGAAGCAGGTGGGCGTTAAACAATAATATAACCAGGTGCACAGACGGTTCGACTCATTTGGGGACAAGATGCCGAAGTGAGAGCTAGCGGCAGACAGAGGGCTTTGGGCCCTCAGTGACCCACAGTTGAGCAACCCCAGCCAAGATGAGGAAGAAGTGTTGCTATGGTCGAGAGAAGAACTTGGGTCAATATAGCAGTCTGCCCCCGTCTCTAACTCATCTCTCACACGCAGCAAACATCACCCTTTCGAGAATAAAGTGTGAGAAATATATTTTTATAAAGAAGTGTGTTCGTTCGTTTATTGAAGTCGTCATTATGTTTGATTATGTTCCTCATATATTTGTATTATGGCTATGTATGTGGCTATACAACAGTAGGGGTTTATGATATTTCCTGTCTGGATTGTAATAAGAGATATATGGGTGAAACTTGCCGTAGTCTTAATAAAAGAATATATAGACACAAAAGAGATATGAAAAAAAGCAGACATTTATAAGTTTGGCTAAACATAATTGAATAACTAATCACAACTTGAATTTTAAAGATTCCAAATTGTTAGTTTACATAGAGAATTAAAAAAAACATTGACAAATTATTGAATATCGTATCATTTCAAACCACAATACTATCAACTAGAGAGTGGGGTTTTCAATTTGTCTCCTTATTTGGAAAGATTGATGCTGAATAGTCACAAAATCTCTTTATTTTAAAATAATTTGGATTCATCGTTTTTATTTATTATATATATATATAAAGCTGGGTAACAGTCAAGTTAAACAGACCTAAAAAGAAGGTTGACAATGATAAAGACATCTACATTATTATAAATCGGTAGATATGGACTAAATAATATGAATATTAACATAGCACACTAATTATATCACACAAATTAGAAACCCAACACTACCAACAAAAATAGAATGTTTTAAAACTTTCTCATCTTTTTCATTTAATAACTCACACGTCCTGATGAAGGTCTAAAAACCAAAACAGTTAGCATTTGACAAATAATTTGATAACTAAAATCATTCTCTGAAGACCATGAAGATAATTTTAATATATTGAATTATGTTAAATTTCTTTTTATATTTTGTAATATACACAAAAGTAGTTTCTATTTTGCATGCTTTCTTCATATCAAAGAAAATACACTTTGATATAAATTACAGTTGCCTTGACTAATTATTTTAGAAAAAATTCACAGAACTCCTGCTGAGAAGTCATTTAACGTAATCAAAACTACAGATTTTTGTAATGGAAAGCATAAATAGTAATTTAAAAAGATCTTTTTTTTTTTTTTTTTTTCTTTTTTATCAATATTCATTTTGTAAAAATAATTACTCCAAAGGTTTTTCAATGTCTATTGTAGCCAAAATTAATTTGTATATATAAAAAATTTTTTTTTTTTTTACTAATTTTGCTCATTGTATAGCTCTACCAGAGGAAGGGGAATTTTGAACCTGTTTTGTGAGGTGAGGTGTTTTGTACACCCAAAAATGCAGTAATTGCTAAATCAATTAATTAGATTTTAGGAGAATTACCTCCTACTACTTATTTAATTAATTGATTTAAGCTTTTTTATTCACAGACTGTTAAATGTTTTAGAGATTAAAATTCATCAGTTCCTATGAGATTTATAGGGATTACAATTTTAAAACAAATTACTTTTTTTTTTTTTTTTTTCAATTTTTATTTAAAGGTAATTTTAAATAGAAGTTTTTATGAGCTTTCCTAAAAGCTGTTAATATTGAATATTTTGTAAACTCCTGTCCTTGGCACCCCCACCATAGTGAGATGTTTATCAAACCAGGTTGACAAAAAGTTATTCTCTCACTACTGTAACCTTTATACTAAATTTAGTAAAAATCTCTTGTTAAATTCTATTTTACTCGTGTTAAAGATCCTCTTGTTGATCAGGTTATGTGTTTCCACATTATTAGCCACAATGCATTTTCATTTTATTTTTGCTCTCACCCTTCTCCATATTAGCCTGAAATGCTTGACAATTTCATCTTCCCATCATCATAGCAGTTTTTTAAGTGATCATTTCTAGTTTGTTCGATACTACTCAACAACTGCTCAAGTCCCCCTGTTGTCTGTAAACCTTGTGATGTGTCAAACCCTGTGGAACTTCTACTTTCTTATACTCAGTGATCATGTCCTTCACTCCACTCCTGGTTTACCTTGCTGTGGATTTGCTTGTGCAATGATATTCTCAATATGGATCTTTCCATGTCTGTGTCATAACCAGTTGTTGTTCTTCTTTTGTTGTAGTCCATATTTCCCTTAGCAAAATGCTCGAAATTGACACGTAGGTAACAAATATAATCTTCGTTAAATTGGAAATTGTGAATAATGCATTTTGTTCTACATTCTGCTTTAAGATTTCATTTCATTTGAAACATTTTAGAAAAAAAAAAAAAGATCCCATAAATTAATTTGCACTCTCGTGTCCATTGCTTTAAAAAAATCAAAATGCCAAAATTTTCCAAAAGTTTTGCTTGGTGACACTTTTTAAATATTTTTCTTTGATAGCCAAGTTAAATGTATAAATCTGAATTATACAAAGAAATAATCCAATAAAAGTTTTATTTAATAATTAAAAAAAGAATAGTAAGTAAAAAGTAAAGTTGGCGATCGTAGTCGAGGGTTCCCTTTTCAATAGCTACAACACCGAGGTTTAGGGGAGGGCGCTACTCCTTACCCTGAATTGCTCCACTTTACCCTTTACCTTATATTGCTGAATGTTAAGCAAGGAGGTATCAAGTACCATTTTTAAAGTCTCTCGGACCATTGGCGAACACTCTACCCACGATCCAATCCCAGGTCGCGTCATACCAAAGACTTTAAAAATGGTACTTGATATCTCTTTGCTTAACACTCAGCAATATAAGGTGTGTATCAAGGGTAAAGTGGAGCAATTCAAAGAAAGGAGTAGTGCCCTCCCCTACACCTCAGTGTAGTAGCTATCGAAAAGGGAGCCTTCAGGTCACCCTCGGCTACGGTCGCCAACTTTACTTACTACTAAAAGAAGAAGAATTGCTAGAATTTATCGGTAATGCTAAAATCTGAAAAACTTTAGCATAGGCAGTTAATTATTAAAAATCAACAATGGATTTTTAAGCAAATAATGTAAAGGATTTTTTAGTGTGTTTGCATTTATCATGTAAGAAATAAAGTGTATTTATTAGACTCCCACTCAATCCAAAATGTGACACCAAGTCAGTTTAATGGTGGGGTGGTGGTGCAATGGAAGTGAACCTCTTGCAAGATAATGCAAAAAACTTGCTTAAATTCTGTTGACCTTCTACTTGAAGGGTGCATCAAGTACCAAGCAATAAACCCAGCCCTTACTACTTTTTGACAAGAGGGTAGGTGCCGCCTGGGAGAAAAGACCCCCTGGAACTAAGCTATTAATTCTCACCCATCCAGTATGGACACCAGTTGAGTATAAGTAACAAATAAGGTCCATGATATATTTCTCAAATAAAACAAATTGAAATGCTACTGCATTGTGGCAAAGTTACACGTGGGGGAATATTTAAAAGGAAAAGAAAGAATAGCTGGCTAATTGTAGATGGAGTTTTAAGTCAAGCTTAACTGAGGGGAGAGGGGGAGAAATGGAAGGGGGGGAGAATGAAGAGGTCAAAAAGTTTTCTTTTGGTGGGGGGGGGGGTTTACACTAGATTGGAAAAACTTGAAAATGATGGATTATAATTAAAAAAAAAAAAAAAAAATTTTTTAAAGATTTATCTACTCGTAGAAATTCAACATATCTCTGAATTATTTTCCTGGGTATTAGTAAGTATATACGTATAAACAGGAAATCAGGAGACATACTTAGCATTTAGGAAATGAAATTGGCAATCCAAGTTCAATTCCTGGTCAAGGCGGTTTCCCTTTCATTTTATGCTAATGTCCTTGAGAAAGGCATGAATCCATCTGTTCTTTCTCCAGCTATGGGCAAATAGTAAGGCAACCAGTCTTGGAGAAGAAAAACTGAATTCAAACCTGCAATAGTTGGCTTAAAAATGGACTGTGTCACAGGGATTGGGTAAATATACACATAAAAAAGAAATCTTGCTGTACAATGAATTCTGGGTCCTACGCTTCAATTGAAATTGTCATTTTTCTAAAAATCTGTGTCTACTGAAACAATTCAGGACAAGTGAAAAAATGGTTTTATCATTTGTACAGTGAATTATATTATAATTAACATTTTATGTCTGAAAGAAATTCTTGACATTTTTTTTTTCTTTGTTAAAGACTGCCAAGTCACATGAATTACATGATCTTTTTATTGTAATCAACTGAAAGAGAAATAATAATCTGAAATCATTTTTTTAACTGGTCTATTCACTAATCTTCAAGTAAATATTTCATGTTGGTTGTATTTTGTTTATGTTCCAATTTGTAAAATTTTGCAATGTCATTGGTGGGAAATTGTGGTATAAAGTTGTGTCTATTGTAATATGTCAAGTGTAACATTTTATATTTTGCTTATAGAAGTTTAAGAAATGTTTAGAAAATTTGATGGAAATATAAATTTCATTAATAATAATAATAAAATGATTAATTATTGATTTAAATATTTGTCTCTTGCTAAAATTCTTATTGTATGTATGTGAGTGTAACCCTTGCAAAAATGGCAGTCTAACTTGAAACTAAATGATAATTTTGTGAGATCTGTGTTCATGCAAAATTCTTTTATTTTATTTATTTTTTTTAAATCATTCAAATTTTCAATCTATGAAATGCTTATTAGAATGTTTCACTCTTTCCTAAATAGAAGCATCAATATCATCATGGACTGCTATTTTGTTCCTGGATCATCAAGTAACTATTATAGCCTTATTATGTCAGTAATGTTTGCTGTTATTTTGGATTCTGACAATTCCTTTTTTTTCTTGGTTTTAATGAATTTTTACAGTAAAATCATGAGTAATACTAACTTTGTATTTAATAACTCAAATTTCTTCTTTGTGCCAAAAATGACTGAAACTAAACCAACAAAGTCTGTTGAAAATTTGAAGCCTTGGATATACAAGGTTCAATTCAGGTTTTCTTGTTTCAAGGTTTTTTGTTTAATAGCATATCAACCTTCATGGGTTATTTAATGCCAAAGGCAACCTTTTAGAAGAATAGTAGTGGTACTATTTTACTTGTAATTGGGGTGAGTATAAGGGGTTCATATTTTCCCCATGGGGCATTTGTTCAAAAGTGAATGTGATAGCACAACTTGCTTACTTCAATGTCACACTTCAACATGTTAGCTAATACGCCATGGGGATTCCCTAGTTGTTTTACCACCTTTTTTTTTTTTTTTTTTTTTTTTTTTTAAACTCCCAACTTGACAACTAAAATAACTTAATATTCTCTCCTTCTCTCCACTGGAAAAATGGTAGTGAACATATATTTTTACCAACCTTTTCAATAAGTAATTCTTAGTTGAAGATCAAAAAAGCAAAGTTTGTCAGTTTCTTAATGTACGTAATGATAGACTGGAGAAGGCTTGTACGAACAAAACTGCAATAAATTTGATTCACTTTTAACACTAAAATTATGATAGTGATTAGTACGTAGTTAAATGAAAAAAATGTAAATTAAATAAACGGAATCTGAAGATTTAAAAATTAACCTATTAAGCTTTAACCAAACTCGATTGTAAGCTGTGAAATGTTTTTTTGTTCTGGATATAACATCAGATTACATCTGATGGTGAGGCTCTAGTCCTGGAGATTGGGGAATGTGGAGTAGCCCTTCATTACCATTACTCTCAGGTCCACTCTGACCTGGAGTAGGAGTACCTGTTAGGGTCCCATCAAAGGGTCAAATGGAACTGGTCAATCTTTTACTAGGAATTATTATCGATATTAAATAGAATTATTAACTTATTATACTTGAAACTATTTAACTATGTGCAAACAAATGAACTCAGGCTCATTTCAAAATGTTACCTACAAACTATTTGCTTGCATATCATTTAATGTATGTACAAAGAGGATTTGACATTAAATAACCCTCAAGGGTTGATATACCATAAAACATATCCAATCATGCTTGGTGGGGGTTCCTCCCCCCCTTCATATTAGGAACCCCCTTGCTTTGTATGTAATCATTAGAATAAATAAGTTTATTAAAACTTACCTGTAATATCACATTGCAAACAGTAAGTAAATGTATGAAATTAAAATATAATATTCTACTTGTATACAAAATACAATGTGGCAGACAGGGCTTTTTAAACTTGGTATGGCAACTAGTCTTGGAGAAGAAAAACTCTGAATTCAAACCTGTCAAACTGCGCTTAAAAAATGACCTTGTGTTACATTTTGCTTATGTGGAGAGGTTGGGTAAATATATATTCATCACACAAAATGATCCCACATTGTTGGTGAGGCTTAGGAAAAACTGCAGAAGGGTAATAGCCCCCTGAAAAAAAGGGAGTGTCCTATGTATAACACTAAACTGTATCTGATGGTGAGGCTCCAATTCTGGGGATATGGGGAGTGTAAGATACTTGTTCATTGCTATTACTCTTATACCAAACTTCCAGACTCCAATCCTCGGTCACGGGGCCAATTATACCAGGTCTGTACCCGGGCCTCAATTATGGCACCAAATGTAACCCCTCAGGGTCACAACCTGGTCCAAACGATACCAATTATGGTACCCCTTTGCCACAACCTTGTCCGCCTCCCTCCAATCTCTCTGCTACAGCGTGGAAAAACAGATCGAAAGCTCCCTTCAGGAAAGTGACCATACACTGTCCTGCCCCACGCTGTGATTCTTTAAAAGAAAGGCCGATGACCACGTCTGAAAGGAAGAGGGTGTACTGGCAGGTGAAGACTGAAATCCGAAGGGTACATGTTGTAAAACAAAAAAAAATACAACTCAGATTTCTGCAGTAGGTAATAATAAAAAGGTTTTATAATCTTCAAAGTTACAGATGGCGACAAAAATCTGCGGGTGTGACTTATAATGGTCTAAGGCGGTGGTTTGACGAGGGTTAAGTTTGCTTAGCAACAATTTGTCCCAGCGGCGGACTGGCGATATATGAGTTGGCAGCGCAAAGCACAATTCCAAACTGTTGGTCCCTGTCTGGTCTTCGTCTGCTTCGCTATCTGCCACCAACTGCTGAGTTCAAGTCTTCTTAACAACAATTTATCCCAGTGGCGGACTGGCGATATATGAGTTGGCAGCGCGAAGCACAATTCCAAACTGATGGTCCCTGTCTGGTCTTCGTCTACTTCGTCTGGCACCAACTGCTTCTCCTCTCTGCCACCAACTGCTGAGTTAAAAAATCAGCTCGTTTATATAATAATTGCAAATATTCTGGGGTAGGTTCTGACTGCGGCAGGGGTGATCTCTATAACGTCATTTTCAATTCACAAAGACATCCCTCATGCCTTTGTTTCAACTTTCATCATCAGAAAGGGTCCAACCCCCTTTTCACTACTTTCAGAGTCGTCCCTCTCACTACCCTCGTAGTGAGGACTACGGGAAGATAGCTTTCCTCTTACCAACATAGTTTCTCTCATTTTATGGCTCATGACGTTAGAAAGGGTCCAACCCCTTTATGTCCAAATACGCTGGACTGTCACTTTTGATGGAACTGGTTTCCACCCTATGTAGGCGAAAGGCTGGCCTTCGTCCAGGCTAATTGATAATTCCCTTTCAGCACTGATAAGTAATTTCGGAAAATTACCTCACCTCATTAGTCGCAGTGTTTCACCAATGCCAGACAGCCTTTACCTTTCAACACCTTTTCTCCCTGTCACTGCAATCAGGTGAGAGTCACAGGTCACGGGTTATCTTCCCTGACTGTCAAATTTCTAATTTTCATTTTCCTTCTTTTTTTTCAGGCTTGGGAATTGTTCACGACACCACTCATTTCCCAAAACAACATATTTTTTTTTTTATTGTACCTGTCAACATCTTTCCATTTTCTGTTTTGACTATTGTCAAAAATTCTTTTTCAGAATTTTCAATTCTTTTTTCCCAGACATTTCAATTTTACACTTCTTGGCAATTATATTTGGCTACTCAACTTTTTGGTTAACCCTTCACGTACCGCCATCGATCAATATTGTCATACTCTCACTCTAAAGGGCCCAGTTAGGGGTCAAATAGATCAGTTTAAAAATCATATGTATTAGATTGGAATATTTGATGTCATATAACAATAAATTATTTGTCTTCTTTCACATGATTATTAGTCTGAAAGTGAATATAATAATATGACTGGAATTTGATCTCTTTGAGGCCACAGGGCTGTAATTTAAATATGATATTAGATAGGAATACTTGAAAGCATCCAAACTGTGGGGAAATTATTTGAATTAGATAGGAATACTTGAAAGCATCCAAGTGTGTGCAAATTATTTGGATTAGATAGAAATACTTGAAACCATACATAGCCCAGTTGGCTGGGGCTGTAGAATATACTGACTGCTTCTCTGCGGAGGGGTAAGACCCCACCCCCACCCAAATGAGTGTCCTGTTTTTGACACTAAACAATCTGATGGTGAGGTTTCAGTAATGCTGGAACTTTGGGAATGCGGAGTATCCCTTTATTGCCATCACTCCTAGGTCCACTCTGGCCCGGAGTGGTAGCACCTGATTGGGTCTTATCTATGGGTCAAATAGAACTAAATCGTGGTTTCTTGAGTTTACTGTTTTTTGCATTTAAACTGATTTTTATGCTAAACTGAATTGTTTGAAATAGAACTGTTTTTACATTTAACTCTTGTGTATTGCCCAGTCAGCTGGGGCGGTACAATACACTGGCTGCATCCCTGTAGAGGGGTAAGACCCCCCTCCATGAGTGTCCTGGATTTGACATTAAACAATCTGATGGTGAGGTTCCATTGATGCTGGATCTTTGAGGAATGCAGAGCACCTCTTCATTGCTATCATTTGCCTGGAGTGGTAGCACCTGATAGGGCTCTATCTATGGGTTAAATACAACTAAACTGCATACTTATGTTGAACTGAATTGCTTGAAATAGAACAGTTTTTGACATTGAAACTGTACTTACGCTAAACTGAATTGTTTGAAATAGAACAGTTTTAACATTTAACTGTGTGTGGGCAAAATCTATACTTATACTAAACTGAATTGTTTGAATTAGAACTGTTTGACTAAACTAAACTGCTTGAAATAGAACTGACTATTTGTATAAAAATGGATTTGTTGTTAATAATCTACAAAGGTTGATATACCATAAAACCCAACCAACCAACCAACTGAAACCATCCAACTGTGTGCAAATTATTTAGATTAGATAGGAATATTTGTTATAACTGTGTGCAAAAACCCCAAACAACAAAAAACCCTTAACATAAAACATCTAAATGTTCAACGAATGCAATTCCCTGACCTCAAGGCATAGAATAATCCTAGTTGAGTTGACATGTTAAAATCAATCAAACTGATTTCACTACAGAGGAATTCTCTTAGGGTAAGTGGAGGAGGGAAAGAAAGAAGAAAATGAAGAGAGAATGAGTTGGACAGGAAGTAAAATTGAAAAAGAGAAAGAAAATGTAATACTGAGAAGGTAGTTCTGAAGGAAAGAAAATTGCAGTAAAAGGAAAAAAAGAATCGGATTATTACCTGTTGATTTCATGTTTGAAGTTTACTTTTATTTTTTATGGGTACTATGCTAGTTTGAAATTTTAATCTCTTAAATAAATTTTTAGAATTCATATATATTTTTCTTTTCATTTTTTTTTTTTTTTTCCAGGAAAGATGGAATCGGTTTTTAAAAATTAAAAATGAAATTTCAAGACAATGTTAAGTTTATTTAAACACTGACGTGATATGGGCTTTTAATTTTTGGTTCTACATATGCCTGGAAAAAAAACATGAAGAGTCAAGAAAATTGTGAGAACAAACTTCCCAGTGATGTTGAAGAACATAAAGCAAAGATCGATGGACCGAAAAAACGGTTAAAAGCAAATACTAGCAACAACCAAGCAGCATCTACTAATCCAGAAGTTAGTGCTGTCAAAGCGAAGGTATTCAAATGTGCTGAATGTAGTAAATGTTTTTCTCAGAACAGCACTTTGCAGACGCACATGAGGATGCACACTGGGGAAAAGCCCTTTGTATGCAAAGTGTGCGGACGGAAGTTTGCACAGAACAGCCATCTCCGTCGTCACATCCGCATCCACACCGGGGAGAAGCCTTTCCGATGTGAGAATTGTGGGAAGGGTTTTTCCCAGAATAGCAGTCTTTTGGCTCATTTGCGTATTCACACTGGTGAACGACCGTTTCGGTGTATGATCTGTGGTCGAGATTTCTCTCATAGCATCAGCCTGCACATTCACATGAAGACGCACACAGGCGAAAAACCGTACCACTGTGAAATCTGTCCTCGGGATTTTGCTGAAAAGAGCACGCTACGTACTCACATGCTTACTCATACTGGCGAACGTCCATTCCAGTGTGATATTTGTGGACGGAGCTTTGCACAGAGTAGCACTCTGCAGTCACACACGATGACACATTCGGAGGACCGACCGTTCAGCTGTGTGATGTGTGGGAAGAATTTTGCACGTAACGGTGACTTGCATCAGCATATGCGCACACATACTGGTGAGAAGCCTTTCCGTTGTAAAATTTGTGGGTGGGAGTTTGCTCAAAAGGGAAACCTTCAGAGTCATCTGCGGACACATACTGGAGACAGGCCTTACAGCTGTGAGATCTGTGGTAAGGGCTTCTCACGGAATAACAGTCTCCAGAGTCATGTCATTATGCACTCTATGGTAAAGTCGTTTCATTGTGATATCTGTGGCAAAGACTTTGCAATGAATGTACAGCTACAGATGCATTTAGTGACACACACTGGGGAACGTCTTTTCACCTGTCGGATTTGTGGCAGAAGCTATACAGTCAACAGTAGCCTCCTGGCACATCTCAAGACCCATACGGCCGAAGAAGTGAGAAAACAAGCTTTGCAGTCTAATCCTCAGGTCCTAAGCTCTGTCACTTCCCAGCCTCCTCCTACTACTACAACTCCGTCCAGCTGAAGAAATGTGGAATCTGGCCTTGCACATTTACTTGGCTACTATAAAATGACTTGAAACTTTATTGACTTATTAAAATTTGTTTTGTGTATTTACTGGCTTATAAGATTTTAAATACAGTGAATTTCACTTAAATAGAACAGTAAGTTTATTCCTTGTTAAACAGACAAAATGTTTGATTCTGTTTTTATATTATCATTCTTATTAAGTGATTCCTGTAATTATTTGCGTATAAGACGCACTATTTTTCCAGATTATTCCGCCCAAAGTTAGGGTGCATATTATACAGGAAAACTTCTGAGCATATCCCTTACCATATTTGGAATAAGATGACCAAAAATAAGTTATATCTAGAGTCCAAACTTTATCACCGGCTCATTGGTCCAGTGGGTAGAGTGTTCGCCAATGATCTGAGAGACCTACGTTCAATCCAGGTCGCATCATACCAAAGACTTGATACCTCCTTGCTTAACACTCAGCAATATAAGGTACGTATCGAGGGTAAAGTGGAGCAATCCAGAGAAAGGAGTAGCGGCCTCCCCTGCACCCCAGTGTAGTAGCTATTGAAAAGGGAGCCTTCTGGTCGCCCTCAACTACAGTCGCCAACTTTACTTACTAGAGTCCAAACTGATGTGTTTTATACCTTTTACAGAAATATCTATATAAAATGTTTGTTTATAATTTAGTTCCTTTTAATATGAACTTATTTTCATTGGAAGCTTGTTGCATTTTTTGTGTAAACATGTCCATCTTTTTATTCTAAATGTTGTGTAAATTTTATATCTTAAGACAGAATGTAAACTATATAGATCTTTATTTTTAGTTGGTATGAAATGATAAAAATAATGGAATAAATGTGAAATTTAGCTGTTAGAAATTCTAAAAAGTCAATACATATTATACAATATAATATATTGTATAATACATATACAATATAATACATATACAATATTTATATAATACATATACAATACATATACACCAGAATTTCCTTTTCTTTCTCTTTTACAGAATTTTGTTGTCCAAAATTAGCGGGAGTGGGTGTTATACTCCAATAATTTGAGTATTCCTTGTAAATACTGTTCTATTTAACCAGAATTCATTGTATTTATATATTCAGTTACTTCCCACATGTTTTTAAGAAGAAAATCTTTTTTCTCATCATGCCTACCACTTAATTTTTAAAATAATCATCACAAATTATACTTCCTAAACTAAGTCTGACACAAGGCAGCACTAGTAGGGCAGTCAGTGAGGATCAAACTCATTTCACCAGCAAATAACTTGTTTTGGTTTCCAAGAGACTGAAATTTTGTATGTTAATTTAAATTTTGTCTTGCAAAGAAACTTAAACCTTTTGTTATAGGCAAATAATTTTTGAAATCCTTGTTGAAGGGGGGGAACCTGATAATTTAATCCGCAATTGTGTGTCATAGCAGGAAAACAATAAAGCACTCATTTTTAATTATGATATTTTTCCATACAACCTTTACACAACCCTACACGACACTCTTAACACCTGGTGGTTGTGTATGTGACATGAATATCCAACAATGTCTCTTAACACCTGGTGGTTGTGTATGTGACGTGAATATCCAACAATGTCTCTTAACACCTGGTGGTTGTGTACGTGACGTGAATATCCAACAATGTCTCTTCAATCTTCTTAACGCTGAAGTGTGTACCCACTTGAATCCTTGATCTCTTGATTTAGCACATACAGCATGTTTATTCTTTTTTTTTTTTTTTTTTTTTTTTTTTTTTTTTTTTTTATTAACATTGAATTGGTCAACAAACAGCCAATAGGAAAATGCCCTACATTGCGCTACCTCTATAACAACAAAAATGACACTCTGCTTGCAAAAGGGTTAAGAAAAGTAGCAAATATTAGCAATTTATTACATACATATGTGTGAGATTATTTTATTGACCAAATTCCAATTATTCTTATTGATACAATTTTTATTTTATTTCACAAATACTTAAAAAAATTTTACAAGAATTAATGGTACCTGTATTATTTCAACCCTAAAAAAAACAAAACAAACCTTGTGATTCAAACAAAGCTAATGAATTGACTTTTGTTACATTTTCTCCTCTGTGGCTGTGATCATTGTTCAAGCTCAAATAAACCTTTTAACTACTGATTTTTAACGCAACCAGACCCTTCCCCTGCTTGAAGATTGGTGTAACATGTTTCACTCCCCACCCATGTATTTTGTTAAACACATTTCAGTAGAATATTGATGAATTTGGTAGGGATTAAACTTGCTTTGTGGTTGTGATTATTTCCCACCGGTCTAAGGCTAGAAATACGGAGAATGTTTCTCAATGCAGACCATCTATACTCAGAAGATTGGTACACTGTGATCTTTCTATTCTATTTGCCTTGTGCCAGACTTAGTATCTGTACTAGATTTTTAAAAATCTTTAAAAAAAAAAAAAGTTGAATTTTGATATTGTTAAAATACTCGTAGACTGTACTATAGATTGAAAATATTTTGCCTTCAATTTTTCTTTGATTGTAAATTGTTGCATTAATTATTTGACAAAGTTTATTTTTATTTATGGGTTGAAGAAGTGGTATTTTCAGGTTTTTCATATTCTTGGCCTGAATATTTTGACTGGGACTGTTTAAATGGAGTTATCAAAAATTTGATCTGTGTGTGCTTCCCCAATAAGTGCCTCATTACACACATGTACATGCACATTACAATTCATTAAAATTTGATAGCATGTCATATATGATATAATCCCCATTTTGGCAAGGAATTTAGGAAAAAAAGACTTGGTATTTAGGATCTTTGCAAAACAAATAATTCTCAAACTTTATTGAAAAAAGAAAAAAAATCTATTGAAGATATTAACATTCACATCAGAGTTTTGTAGAGAAACATTTGAAGTTTACATCTACATTTTTCTTTTATTAAGTAGAAGAATTATATTGTGAATTGAATTACCAGGACCAGAAAATCCAGCAAACACCTATGTACGACATGTCCAGTGTTTCTGTATGTCTTGCGTAGGTGTTTGCTGGATTTTCTGGTCATGGTAATTCAATTCACAATTTAAAGATTATTGCAACATTTTACAGTTGATCAATGTGGGGATTTTAAAACTGCTTGATTGTTAGAGTAGAGACATACAGCAAAAAAAACTACCCCCCCCCAAAAAAAAATCTGCATTCAAGCAGGAAATACCATGTGGGATGAATATGTGGAATAGTTATTGTTCTGTTCTTTTTTTTTTTTTTTTAATTCCTTTCTCTATAATGCGTATAACATCAAAAATAATGTCATATATTTTCAAAACAAACACACACACACACACACACACACACACACAGATGTTTTGAAAAGAGACTTTGACAACAGATAAAACAATTTTGGATAATGAGTAATTTTATACCCCCCCTTCTTGCCATTCATTTTAAAAATTTCTTTTCAGTAGGGCAGTTTCTTTGAATATTTTTGGCATTGGATTTATTTTCTGACTTTATTGCTTTCTTTTAGGTGCTAATTTTTTTAAACCAATTTTTCTTAACAAAAAAGTTTCACTTTTTTCTTTTTTTTTTTTTTTTCTTTTTTTTTTTTTTTTCCATCAAAAAGAATTTTAGAAATTTTCTTTCATTAGAAAATCTTTCTAGTTCTTAAAATATTTTTAATAAATCAAAAAACAAAAATATTTTATGTTTTTGATTTGAATTAAAGGAAAAGAATTAAAATAGAAGTCTCAAAAATGATCCCTTTGTGTGCTGGGTCTATTTTGCTCGTTCGCTCAATGGAAACTAACTTTAAGGTGGGAGGTTGTTGCGAAGGATTAACAAAATAAACGTTTCCTGCTGGTGATGAATATTGTGCTCTGTTTGAGACGAACCAAGAAAAAATGCTTTAATGCTATGCTCTATATTGCTAATCTTTACTTATTTGAAACTTTTGACAGCATTAACCTCTTCTTCAGAACTTGACTCGATTGGACTCCTACCTCCCTCGAAATAATATACAAGACTGGGAGAATGATTGAAACCTTTTGATTCAAGATGCTGTTAAAATTTAATCTGAAACTAATTAGTTGACTCTTAATTGAGATGAAATCGGTTCAAGTACCACTGTGAATCATGTTTCAACAATAAATAGGTATTAAAAATAAAGAAATTGAGAGGACAATCACTTTAAAAGAATTCTCTCGTCATCCTGAAAGACTTGTCTATCAATGACAGATTGGGGAGAAGTGAATCAGGCTACTGTTTCATTGGAATATGTGAGTTTTTAAAAGTTGACCCAAAATTCTATTCACTGTATTATCTTTTCTTATTCAAGACTTTTGACAGCATTAACCTCTTCTATACTAATCTGACAACTTCGAAATCCAACTAAATAATATACAAGTACAGACTGTTTGGGGGGGGGGAGAGGTTGAAATGTTTCGATTCTCCAAGATCAAATTGCTTTAAAAATTTGACCTGAAATTAATGCCATGAATTTAGTTTGGTTGGCAAGAAAAAGAAAATGTAACTTTTTTTTTCTTCTCAAAGCTTCCATACATTATGGATATTAGTTTTTGGTGGAGCCCCCCCAAAAAAAATTTCAGTGCCTTTTATTGAAACAATGATGTTAATGCTTTTTTTTTTTTTCTTAATCCTTGATCATTTAAGCCAATGTATGGTGTTCGTGTGTTTTTATTTATATATATATATATATATATATATATATATATATATATATATATATGAATGAATGAATGCTTTTGTTGATATTTAATTAGATTTTATTTTCTTTTTTTTATTTTTCTTGTTTCAATTTAAGATGGTTAATTTTCTAATGTTGAATTTGAAAAATATCTATTTTTAAAAATGTTTAAGAGAAAAATTTCTTATTGTTGTGTGTGTTTTTCTTTTTTGTTGTGCAAACTTTTTAAACAATTTGGGAGGGGGGAAGTGCTGTCAAAAATTAAAGCCAAAGTGAAATGGTCTAAGTTGCTATTCCATGCCAGTAACATAAAATTGAACCAAAAAATGTGATGGTACTAGATTCTTCACTTCTTTCTGCAGATTTTTTACTTCTCAAGACAGAATAAATGATTCAAATTTCATTAAACAATGACCTTTTTTTTTTTTTTTTTTTTTTTTTGGAATAAAATGAGGCAGTTCAAAACCAAAATGTCGTCAAAGCAATAAAAAAAAAAAAGTTTAGAATAAATGAAGGTAACTTTGAAAAGCATATTAGCAAGGAAGATAATATTTAGATGACAAGAAATGTGGTTTATTTTTTAATATTTCAATGTTTCTTTATAAAATCTCAGAACATTGAAATATTTCCTGCAATAAAGACCTCCACACTTAATCCTGGTTAAAAGTTTGGTAAGGGTAACTTGAAGCCAAACTTTTTAGACCTTATTTTTCAGATGCAGGTAACTTTGACGAATGAGAAAAGTTTCAGTAAACGGACCAGGTTTTCTTGTTCCTCAACGTTACCTGCATCTGAAAAATAAAGTCTAAAAAGTTTAGCTTCAAGTTACCCTTACCAAGCCTTTAATCAGGACTAACTGGTAATATGCCTTTCTTTGTTGTACAAATTGTAAGTGGGAATTTGACTCTCTTGTTTTGGTATTTTGTACCTTGGAAGTTTTTTTTAGGTTAAATTCTTTTTTAACAGGAATAGTGTGTGGATTTGCAAAGAAATTCAGGTTCATTTATTTTTTGGTTGTATGAAAAAATAAAGTAATTTTATTTATTACTATTGTCTCTGTGTTTTTTTTTCTTCTCCATATTGGTCATAATGTTTAATTTATTCAAAGTAGCAGGAGATACTCATCGGGAAAGAGATAAAAAAAAACAACAATGTTTTAGTAAAGTGATGAAAATTTTATGGGTTTAGAAATATACATATTTAAACAAATACCTTGGAAAAAAAATCTTAAACAGGGAAAAAATATTGATTAGTTCCAGACTCTTTGTTCTAAATATTTCTTGTCCTTTTGCAAATATGTAGTCATTTTTCATCATTTACTTGTCAACAACCAATATATTGAGGGCCAGCTGATGACCTCAGAGGTCAATCTCAAATAGTTTAATACTTTTTTTTTTGAGATCAAGTCAATATGGCATTTTTTTTTTAAATCTGTGAACATTTGGGAGTTGCACATTCATTGCCATAATTCACTTGGATTCAAAATAAAAGTAATTGTTTGTTCCATAAATGAAATAAAGATAAATGTTTAAAGTGATTTTGAACTAATAAATTGGCTCTTGAAACATTTCTATTACAGCTATGTATGAGGAGATATATTTTTCTATCCTATAATTAGGGACTATAATTGACTTTGACCTGAAATCAACCAACAAAAGATGACAAGTCAACCAAATACAAATTTCAATTTAGGATTATAAATGTGAAATATGTTCAAGATGTATGGGAATTCTCTCAGATTTTTTTAGAACAAAGCATAGATTAATCCCCCCCCCCAAGTCAGTATTTTAGGGGATAAAAAGTTTTTTCCCATGGAAATATTACCTTCTGCTTTGTTCTCAGCTTTTAACATTTTTCTGGGTTCTGACTGAAATGCGAGTTAATGAAACTGAATTTAATAGCACAAAATGATATTAACTTTCACTGTGTGTGTTTTGTTTTTCGTTTTGTTTTTTTTTGTTTTTTGTAAGTGATTACAAATTTGTCTATTATAAAAAAAAAAAGAATTGAATTATCAAAATTAACTTGACTTTGTCAGGTTTGATTTATTGGATATGAAATAGCATCAGAGAATTTAATGTTGAAAGATTTTGTGATATTTCAAGAGAAATGAACTCAAGTTCTTTTATTACCAAGAAATAGAAAAGTTAGGAAAGGTTCTTTAAAGGTCTATTGCAGGTTTTTAGAGTTTGTCTTTTGTTATATTATTTTTTTTAGTAGTGTAAGAGAGTGTGTATTTGTATATTAAAGAATTATCCTCATTATATTGTCTCTTATGGACAAGAATGTGTGTGCGCGCGCACACACACACACACACATATATATATATATATATATATATATATATATATATATATATATATATAAGGGTAGGTTGATTTTTTTTTTTTTTTCACTTTTCTTAAAATATTAAAAAATCTCACTTACCGAAAGTTGTGTATGGACCTATTAAGTACTCATACAAAAATTTAGATCAAATAGTTCAACGGTTTTTTTAGCGTTTGGTATTAAAAATCATAGACAAAAACATACTGAAAATTCCTCGTTTTTGCTAGATTTGACTTGAATATTAGTGTGAAAACCAAATAATGTTAGTATTTAAATCAAGGAATGTCCTTTTATTTTATAAAAATTAAATTAATTAAAGAAAGGATGACTAATCTTCAAATTGAAAATCTGCCCCCTTCCCCCCATTTTCAGTATCTGCTTCTATAAACTGCTTTTTAATGTTATGAATTAAGCAATAATATTTGAATACCTTAAAAACTGATTTTTTTCTCTTATAAGTGAAAATATAACAAACAAAAAAATAAGGAAAAACAAACACTATTTTAATAGAGCTTAATATATAGTGTGACACGGTATAAAATATTTATCCCAAGGCGGGAGTTTATTTTTCGCACATGTGAAAACAGGGCAGCCTGGCACTCGATCCCTCACAGAATAAGTCCTAGTTCAGAGTTCTTTCTCGGGCGTATAGGAACTGGCATATTATGTGGGGGTTAATTTGGGGCTAGACTGACCGCCGCTGGCAAGGGGTTTCCAAATTTCACGTTACACACACACCCACCAGACTACTACCTAGGATAATGGAAGATATGGGCCTCAGGTTTAGATATAATAATATTAATTTTCGTAGTCGACAATTCCAGTTTCCCCGTGTAATATTTTTATAGGCGGATAGGACATTTAGCAAGAATAACACGAGGCAAATGAAGCTTGATAGGCAGACAACACAATGAATAAATTTCGACATGCGGAGAGATATAAAATATAACAAGGTTTTTAATACAGGCGGACACACATATTTAACGTGTCGGCTATATTGTCAGCAGATAATATCAAATATACAAATGTCTTTCTTCCTTATTCTTTTCTTTCTTTCTTCCTTCTTTAAATTGAGAGAGAGAGTATATAATTGCAGTACTTAACTTTTTGACGGGTTCCTTCGGAGAGTATTTTCTCTTTTACGAGCTAGCGGGGTTTTATATATATATAGCTTGGCTTGAAGGCATCAGTTCTTCTTGTCCAAGATTCTATTTCGCTTCTTCACCCGGAGTTTGGCATGAGATTCGCCCATGTGTTCATGGCGATCTCCGTCCTGAAAACTGATTTCCTTATCCCTACTTCCGCTTTAGAGTACTGGCCAATCATTCGGCCTCTTCTTCCTTCGGACTACTATATGTCCTTTTACCCCCTTCTTTATCCATCTGGTCACTTGAATGCAAACATCTGTTGGCTTTCATTCTGACCCGGATTCGTTACTTCGGCTGTGAGGAATTGACCTACATTCCTTATTCCTCTTTTTAATGGTCAGTCTTTGGCGGCCTGTTAATTCAAACATGGAGGGGTAGGGGAAATTCCTTATTTCTCTCCTCTCAGTGGTAGACCACGTGACAATAGTCAAATTGCTCTCTATGAGAGCCCTTAGACAAAAATGCCGTTCTTAATTTCTGACTCAAAACTTTGGCTGTTATGTGTTGATGCTTTCCTTCAAAACCATATACAGTTTGTGAAGCTTCTGTTGTTAACTTGACTGTCCGTTCCATGGCCTGAGAATGTGAGGGCAAATCTGGCAAGTCAAGCTTGGTTCCATTTAACAATGATTCTCGAAGTTCAGATTCAGAAAAATCTTCCATCATTGGTGGTTCAAAAATGCCACATAATGTTAAATTTATTAATTGTTGGTATTCTTTTTAACCTTTTCCAGGTTGACTCCCCTCTCCTGAAAGAATAGAAAAAATTAATTGAATTATTAAAAAATTCCAATCTTTACTGCTTTAATAATTATGGTGAAATTTGATAAAATTGTTAAAAATGATTCTATAAATTGGAATAATTGAGTCAGTGAATAAATATGTTGGCATTAGTATTGTCAACAAGGATAGCCTTGATAGTGTTCTCACTGTTGAATTCATGCAAAACATCCACCACTTGCTCTGCATGAACAGCACCTGTTGCACCAATATTAGGAAAAACTGTGTCAGATATTTACTTTCATATGGTGTCTCCTTTGTAAAAGTTAAATGCCGTTCTGGTCCCTTAGTTTTTTTCATAGTTTTCTGTCCATTTTCTTCCACAAATTTCCTTATACAGCAATGTGTCCTTATCCATTCTCCCATCAACTGCAATACATATAAGATTTTCCATACTTGGATCATGTTTTTGTTGGGCAGTTGTTTTCACTTTAGTCTTTGCCCTGTCAACTTTACATTTATCAATAATAATATCGTTTAAATTAATACTGGGTGTAAGAAGGCTGCAAATATTCTTCTTCTGGTTCTTCACTTGGAGAAGATGAGTAGGAGGGGTGAAGAAACATTACCCTGAAGATTTGATGTTGAAGCTGTTAGTGTTGAATGTAAATTTTTTTTCTTGACCCCTCTCTTTCCTTTTTACTTTTTAAAATTTTTTTTATAGCACTTTTATCTACTGTATCTAGCTCGTAAACAGTTTTTTTTAATGAATAAACACTAACTTTAAAGATATAAACAAATCAGAATAATCATATAAGTTGTATTTTTTAATAGTTAAGTCTATTTTAATGATAAATTCAAGAGATATTCGTGATAATTAAAATTATAAACAGTCAACAGAAAACAATCATTTAGGGGGAAGTAATTACAACAGGTGAATAGCATAAGAAATATACAATAAATAAAACGGCATATGTAAATAGTTATTCGTATATTAAATTAAATAATAGTGATTTTTATTCCTTTTTGATTTTCATATTTTCATTTAATTTCTAAAGAAAAGGAATACTAAACTTAAAAATATTTATTAAATGTATTATTTATCTTTTTGTTTTTGTTAAAACTTGGGTTTTATTTAAGCGACATGTATTGCTGGAGACACCTATACTGTGATAAAAATCCAATTTATTTGGTCTTTAAGTTTGATTCCTCAAGTAAATATAAATTTTTGAAGAAAGATATATCTTGTAACTTTTGACATTATTTGCAACTTTCTTTTTTTACAGTTCCAAAATTGGCCTACCCTTTTATTTATATATAATTTTTTTTTTTATATTGTCCTTTAGAAACAAGTGTGTGTGTGTGTGTGTAATATATATATATAGTCATCCACAGACAGACTGTTTTGTTGTATCATAACTCATCAGTGTGGCTAGACATGTGAGATTCTCGAAGCTGGGATTGAAACCAAGCTGACTCATATGTCAACCCAAGATTCTACTGTACAACCATAACAAAACTAGCATAAGCAAAGGAATTTTAAATGCTTATGTGTCACATTTTTGTTTGCATGTATCTGTTTAATGGCTACCGAGAGCTCGATTCATTTGAAGAACCTTACCTTACACAAGTGGCAACCATTACTTCCTTTGCTAGAGAGCTCATTCCCACAGGGCTAGGGGAGCATATATTGTCATATATGAGGATCATTTTTACCATATTGTCTGAGAGATAAGAATATACACAAAGATTCAGTGATTCTATTGTTTCTGTCATGATTTTTCTTTTTTTTTTTTTTTCAATCTTATTTTTGACATGTGATACATTGGCAACTATTTAACAAGACTTGCGGAGTTTGATAAAGTTTAAAAATGAAGATACTTTGATGTGGTTGAAACATAACCAACAACCTTCTTCACTGAGACTTGTACCAACCATTTTTGTAACCACTGGTATCAAGAGATCTGGAACTTTTGGCATTGTTTGCTGTGTATGTTGAATAAAAGTAGTAAATGTGTAGATATTGGAAAAAATCCAACCTGAAATAGTTACATTTTCTCATGGGTGCTAATAGCTGTTGTGGGTGAGTGAGGTGTCCTATCCTGCCTGAAAAATTGGCATAGCATAGCATAACCTTTCTGTCTATTTGTGAGATGAATTCCAGGGCACCAGGCTTCAGTTAATTGGTCTGTACCCTCCCTCTCTCAGGTATTTCATAGATATTATCACAGCTGAAAAAGCTTTCCATATCTCTAAATGAAAAGCAGTATCTGCATTAATTTTCAAGTCTTAAAATACTTCAATGTTTCTTAGGGAAAAAACATTTCTTTTCTTTTGCTGTTTATCAATAACAAGAGACAAAAATCCCTCCCCTCAAACAACCTTTCTGTTATCTAGAGACAAATGATAAGTCAAATTCTGATTCTCTGAGCAGTACGAATCCAGTGGGTGGGGCTTTTGATTTGAAGAAATTTATGAGGGTGAGTTGAAAATTTTGCAACATGAGGCAGAATTCAACATTCCTAGCTGGTCATTAAAGTTTTTAACCACACTGGACTATAAGATGCAGAGATTGTCAGATACTTGCTAGATTTGCCTCTATGGTTTAGAGCACAGCTTTGGAATCTAAGTTTTGAGCCCCCCATCGATCTTAGCTGATTGTTGGGGTTCATTGAACCAAAGGAAAATTTCTTGAAGTATCTGGTTACTGTACTGTGATTGCACCAAATCTTTCATACAATGGCCAAGTCGACTGTGTCTGCAGAATACACTGACTGCATCTCTGCAGAGAGATAAGACTCCTCCAACGAGTGTTCTGCATATGACACGAAACAATCTGATGGTGAGGCTCCAGTAATGTTGGAGCTTTAGGAAATGTGGAGTACCCCTTTATTACCATCATTCCCAGATCCACTCTGGCCTGAGTGGTAAGCACATTTAACTAAGTAAACAAAAAAACTGTACTTACACTAAACCGAATTGTTTGAAACTTTTATCAAAATGATTTTATTCGGCATTAAATGACCTGAAGAGGGTTGATACGCTGTAAAATAAAACCAACCAACCTTTCAAATGTTTTTGGTTGTTCCACAGCATTATGACTCATTTCAAACTTGTAATGCATAAGTTTCCAAATTAGGCTTTTAAATCCTACATGACGAATACCTTCTATGACTTGAACTAGTTTGTGGTGATGAATATTTCATGTAACCAAACTAGTATGTGACCAAAATATTGCAAAACTTTCTATTCACCCTACTAGTAATTTATCCTATTTACCAACCCCTCCGCTCGGGCAGGATATGACACAAGGTCAATTTTTAAGCGGAGTTTAACAGGTTTTAATTCAGAGTGTTCTTTCTCCTAGACTAGTTGCCTAACCAAGGCTGAAGAACCTAGTCTGTCCTACTATTTACCCATAGTTGGAGGGAGAATAATTGGATTCATACCTTTCCCAAGGGTATTAGTGCTATGTGAAATGCAATCAGTCTTGTCAAGGATTTGAACTCGTGTCGCCGTGTTCATTTCCTATGACGATAACAATTACACCACGGGCGCCTCCATAAAATTTAGTAATTTATCAAGTGTTTTGCTCAGATGTGGTACAAGGCCATTTGAATGGAGCACCCTATCTGACTCACACTCACTCATGAAGATTTGTTAACCATTACACCACCAGAGGGGCCCTATTAGTAATTTATTACTTATATTTGTACTAAATGCTGTAGTCTAGAAATATTGTAATTGAATGCTATTGGGGTGCAAGTTGACAGTTCAATCTCTCTTCATTGTTTTTGCAGTATCGTGTGCTGGATCAAGATGTTGTGACCCATCTAAGGTGTGGGTGGGGTGTTCTCTGAACCTTTATATATATATATATATATCACAGATTTTGTGATTCAGTTTCTTTTGGTGGTTGGGATGTGAGGGGACAAATGTTATGAATAGATAAGGAACAAAGCAAAGATACTAGGAGAGTTTTAATCCATGAAGAATAAAGCTAATCACATAGTGTCCATTGTCTATTTCTTCCAGTTTTTATGGCCTCTGAGATTTTGAACAGAGAGAATAAAGCAATGAAAGGTCTAAAAGCTAAAACAACTTGTGCTTTTTGGCATCCTATCTAACGAATAGCTATTACTGACATTTATTTGGTTAGCAGTCCATTACTGACCACACTGCAATAATTAAAATTTTTTGTATTGAGTGGAGGAGGGAGGCTCAATTTTAGAATCTTCCTGAAATATGTCAAAGTGGTGGTGGGGAAAAGAGTTTGCAAACCCCAACTGTATATCAGCCCTTTTGTAACTAACTAGCTTTATCCTTGGAGGTATTCATGGTATAATGGTTAGCGTAATAGAAACACTCTCTCTAACCCTTTCACCTGGTCATAACACACTTTTTAACCCTTTCACTTGGTCATAACACACTCTCTAAGCTTTTCACCCAGTCATAACACTCTCTCTAGGAGGAAACACAGACATTTTGAGCAGTCAGACAGAAACGTTGAATGCAGTGAAACGACTTTATGAATTGTGCTGGTTTGATCAGAACCAATAGTTGAACATAGAAACTTTGCGAATCCAGATAATTTTGTCAACAAAAGTCAAGAAAAACAAACTTTTAAAAGTAACTAAAGATCATTAGTTGTCCCCCTTACACCCTCTCTGTTCTCTCTGTTGCCTCCTAAACGAGCAAATAAGTCTTGTGTGACCTTTTCTTTTGTACTCTACACATTTGTGTAATTTCTTCTATGGCGAAATAAAGACAATAGCTTTGAGAAAGTTTTATTATGTGAGAATCAAAAGTGTCGCTTTTCTCTATTTTTTTGTGTGTTCTCGTGAATCGCGACAGGAACTTTTTTCTTCGGTGTAGATTCTAGCCAAAATTAGATCGACTCCCACAGTTGAAATGATCTGAGTTAACTAAAACACTGCTATTCGGATCAAAAATTCACGTGGCGAATGGTGGCAGTTCCTTCAACTCAACAAGGGGAGCCATGCATTTTGATTCCAGTGAAAATTCCCAGGCTAAGCTAGATGTACTAGCCAGTGCTGGATACTACGTCAGACACACACACACACACACACACATGGTTAAGAAGTCTGGCTGCTCTAAGCCAATCACTTCTCCAACCTTCTTCAGGTGAATATAAAAATGAGGGACAGAGTTTTTAATATGACCTTTTTATTGCTTCCTAAGCCGATCACTTCTCCAACCTTCTTCAGGTGAATATGTTGATTGTAGAGACTTGTTTAGGGTTTTGTTCTACTCATCATTTGATTTGATTTGATTCTGGTTCTTATTTTCTTTTTAAGCTATAAATTTTCTGCTCTATAAATCCACTTGAATAAGATGAATGTTTTCTTTCTTTCTTTCTTCTCCTCCTCCTTTTTTCTTTCTTTCTTCTCCTTCTTCCAACTTTGAATAGCATTGAATTATGGTATTTCTTTTTTTTCATTTCTTCCTTCTCCTTCTCCTCCCAACTGTGAATAGTATTGAATTATGGCATATAATTATAAATGATTCATGGTCACTGATAATTTATGCCCCACATCTATGGTGTTTTAATAAAATGTCTACCGTGTGGATGTTTTCCAGATGTTTCTAATTAATATTCTCTCAGTCTTGATAATTGTAATTTATGAAGCTTAGCTTAAATTTGGTACAAGGCCACCATTTTGGTGCTGCACACTTAAGAATCAAACCCTAATCTAGGGCACTTTTTAATGATTATGTCACAGTGTAGCACCTTCTCATCCAATCGTAGATGGTTTGTTTTATTTGTTTAGTTTTTATAAAAGAAAAAAAATATTGGTTTCAAATCATTGTCAATTTATTTTCTAATAAGTTTGTATGGAAATATTCTGCAAATGACTTTATTTTTCATAGGATTTAATTTTTCAGGGAAAAATATAAGATACCACGATATTTACGTGTGTGTGTGTGTGTA
This sequence comes from Sepioteuthis lessoniana, assembly GCA_963585895.1. Taxonomy (NCBI): domain Eukaryota; kingdom Metazoa; phylum Mollusca; class Cephalopoda; order Myopsida; family Loliginidae; genus Sepioteuthis; species Sepioteuthis lessoniana. Next base: position 132,685,327 of record OY757908.1, read on the forward strand.
TATATATATATATATATATATAGAGAGAGAGAGAGAGAAAATGATAGTTTGGAAAAATCCAACAAAATGTAAAAAAAATAAGTAGAAAAATGGATAAACCGAAAAATAAACCAATCAATTGAAAAATGATATTTTGTCTTTATTCCATAAAAGACTTCATCAGAATGTTGATTATTTCAATAGCCATTTAGCATAAGAGGAAATAGATAAAAAGAGAGGAAGGGGTTGAAAGAAAGAAGAAAAGAAAAAAAGAAGGAAAAGGTAGTAATTCAAATCTAAGTGGTGACTTCTGTATAAATGTTCCTAAAAGTTCAAAAATTATTCGAGACAGACCATGTTAAAGTAAGTTAGGAAATAGTAAGCATGTCCACTCCAAGACAAGAGTCCAAAAACTGGTTACTAATATATTGTCCTTTAAAATGCATGAATGATTTTATTTAATATTTTCTTTGTAAAATCACTACTGTATACTATCTGTGTCTTAAATGCAAAGACAATTTTGCTGTAAATCCAAATTAGAATTGAACCTGGTCAAAAGAAGCTAACACTATTGGATTTTATTAGAACTTAAAAACCTAAGTTAACATAAAATAAATGGATTCAACTCATATTCCGTCTTTATTCCATAAAAGACTTCATCAGAATGTTGGTTATTTCAATAGCCATTTAGCATAAGAGGAAATAGATAAAAAGAGAGGAAGGGGTTGAAAGAAAGAGGAAAAGAAAAGAAAAAAGAAGGGAAAGATATTAATACAAATCTAAGAAGTGACAGGAGGGACAATGATTCATTTTTGAAAAATATCTGGTCAATGGGTAAACAAATACAGGAAAGGCTACAGCTGACATCAAACGTATCAAATTTCATCAAAGACATAGCCACCAGAAATGGAATATCTAAATGAAAACTATCTGGAAGTGTGGTAGGGAAATAAATATCTTTTCTTTTTTTTTTTAATATTATAAAATTTTATTCCTATCCATTTTCAGTTTCAATACTATTCTTGCATATTAGAATTAAAATACCATGATACCAATAATAGTTGGATATTTATCCTGGCATCTGTGTGTAAAAACTCCATCAATGCCATTATAGGTGTAGGAATCCTTCTTAGTCCTGCTGCCTTGAAATTACTTAACAGCATAGAGAAAACCTGACCCAGAATTATGTGTGCTACATTTAATGGTGACACCTGCATAACAGTTGTCTTTTACTACAGTCTCATCAATGCCAGTGATGAAATGGATATCAACACCACCTACAATGGGTTATCTTCCCTTGCTTGATACATTCCCAAATACATTTTAATAAGTGGAGACATGAATGCTCAAATAGTAAAAGAATAATAAATTTGGCTCTTATAACTTGCCAAATAGAAATAGTGAATATCTTGCAAATTTTTCACTTGAGAACAGGATTTCATGCCGAAACACTAAATTCCAACTATAAACCTACATTTGCCCAGATAACACTAAAGCACAGCTAGATTATATTCTCATCAACAAGAACTGGATAAATACTGCTCTTGACTGTGAGGCATACACCACTTTTGAAGGAATATCTTTTGATCACAGAATCAACTTGGCAAAAACATATGAGTCCATATGCACAAATAAGAAACAAACAGTCAAAAACACACACATTTATGACTGATCCTCATTTACCAACAGAGATAGAAACAATGAATATATAATAACTGTAAGAAACAAATTTGATACTCTTCAGGAGGCATCTGAAAGACATACTCCAAATGACAAATAGGCAGTAACAAAGTTTTTAGATTTGTCATTTGGAGTATTTCTTTCAGATGCTGCCAAATAGGCAGTAACAACTTTTTTCTGAAAGACATACTTTAAATGACAACTATAAAAACTTTGTTACTGTCCATTTGGAGGCATCTGAAAGACATACTCCAAATGACAAATAAAAAAACTTCATTTTTGCTTATTTGGAGGCATCTGAAAGACATACTCCAAATGACAACTATAAAAACTTTGTTACTGCTTATTTGGCGGTAGTTGCAACAGAGTGTATACCAATGAAACCAATACGCCAATATACAATTCCATGGCAGTCACTTGTAGTTAAAAAAAAATTAATTAAAAAAAAAGAACCCCAACAACTAAGAACTACAGTGACATGACTCCAAATGCTAAGGTTTATGATGCTCTCCTCCTATCTCTGTTGGTAAGGAGGTGCCTGTTGTATAATGGTTATCATTGTAGGAAATGGACACTGTGACACTTGTTCAAATCCTGGACGAGGTTGATTTCATTTCACATAGCACTAATACCCTTAGGAAAGGTATGAATTCAATTATACTCCTTCCAGCTATGGGTAAATAGTAGGGCAGACTGGGTTCTTCAGCCTTGGTGAGGCAACTAGTCTTGGAGAAGGAAAACTCTGAATTCACACTTGTTAAACTCCACTTAAAAATTGACCTTGTGTCATATCCTGTCCGAGCTGAGGGGTTGGTAAATATGGATAATACTCTGCTTCTTAATTGTATCTGACCCGAAATTGAAAAAATTCTAAGGAAAAATTGCAACAGGTTTCAAAGAAATCACCCTACAACCTCACAGATTCCGACAATCCGTTGAATTATTGAAGGACTACAGGTAGATTTCTCCAAGTCATTCAGTTCTATTCATAGTAGAGACATGGAGCAAATACTGCTAGCATATCGCTCTCTCCCTAAAAACTGTTAAGGCTATAATGATACATTATAAAAACACAAAAGCAATGATTTGTACATCTGATGGAGACACCAACTTCTTTGACATTATCTTGCAAGGAGATACATAAGCACAATGTTTATACCCTGCATACACTATTTACTTTAAATGTCAATAGATCTCATCAGAGAAAATGGTTTCTCATTAAAAAAAAGGCAAGAAAGAGATGATGTCCTACAGAAACTCTGATGGATGCGGACCATGTTGATAATCTAGTGCTTCTCACAAATACAACACCTCAAGCAGAATCTTTAAACCATCTCCACTCTAAGTGGCAAGGTTCTAAAACTTATAGACAAGTTCGCATACCTCGGTAGCCTTTTCTTATCTACTGAAAGTGATGTCAACATTCGCCTAGTAAAGGTGGGGAATGCTATTGGCAGGTTATTGATCATATAGAAATGTTATCTATCTGATAAAATAAAACGAAAATTCTTCCAAGCTGTAGCTGTGTCCATACTACTATATGGATGCACCACATGGACACAAACAAAACACATAAAGAAAAAAGTATGAATTACACAAAAATGCTGTATGCTGACTTGAACAAATTCTGGATGTAATACTCCATAAAACAGCAGCTGTATGGCCACATGCCACCTATCTCACAAATTATTAAAGTAAAACAAACAAGATGTGGGGCACTGCTGGAGAAGCAAGAATGAATTCATTAGTGATGTTCTTTTATGGACTCCTACGCATGGATACACCAGTGTGTATTGTGGAGACAGAATGCAGCTGAGAACAATGGATGATAGGGATGGATGATGAGAGAGTTTCAGAGAACTTGATGATATATATATATATATATACACACATAGATAATGGTTAAGAAATAAAACTGAAAAATGAAAGCTAGGTTATTGAAATTCACAATTTTATATATAAAACATATTTCATTGTTAATTTCAACAATTTGATTTTGATTTTTTAGTTATATTTCTTAACCAAGTTGTCAGATATCTTTATTGAAATTATATATATATATTACAGAAAGCCACATTTTGTTAATAGCACTGGTTTACAAAAATAAACTTTTGGTTTGAGGCAAGAATGGGGATAGGTGTTTTTTGTTGGTTTTTTTTTTTTTTTATAATTTGGGTGTGCTGAATTCAAATTTATGAATAGTTTTGCTCTATCACCTCTAGTTTTCTGGCTTTTAAATAGTCTCATTTTAGTATAAACAGAGAATATATGTGCATATTTCAAGAGTTGCAGCAGCTTATAACAGATAAAACAGGATAGATAAAGAACACTGATTGAATCAATATACTCGGATGACACAATTACACAATTCATAGTACCACAGACAGTCAAAAGTGTGTTTTCTTAGAAGATCTGGTGTATTTTGCCTCCAGGATATCACGCAAGAGCATCCAGCAGAAGTCTCCCATCATGCTGGGGTTCCATTTGCCTTGATAGTTGCTCTCCATCTTTGTAATGTCTTGGTGGAGTCTTTCTCCATGCTCATCACTCACTGCTCCAAGGTTTGGCGGGAAGAAGTTGAGGTGGGAATGGAGAAAATGAATCTTGAGTAACATTCGGCACCCCATGTCCTCGTAAGACTTTAGCAACTTCTCAATACAGGCTTGGTAATTTGGTACATGTGTGTTACCAAGGAAGCCACTACAGACTTGAATGCTTCCAGTGCTCTCAGTTCCTTTAAGTTAAGAAGCTCCTCAAAATCAGTATCCTTCAGCACTTCTCGGATCTTAGGTCCGACAAAGATGCCCTCTTTGAGCTTAGCAGCACTAAGACCTGGGAACACAGTAGACAAATGTTGGAAGGCAGCACCATTTTGTGCAACACCTTCACAAAATTCTTCATCAAACCAAGCTTGATGTGAAGAGGAGGAAGAAGTACCTTATTCATGTCCACCAGAGGATTCTTCTTGAGGCTGTGTTTGCCAGGAACAAAAGTGCTTCTAGACCCCCAGTCTTTATGCTTGTAATGCTGGGATACAGCTCGACTATCCCAGAGACAGAGAAAACAACAGGACTTTGTGAAGCCCGCTTGCATACCCATAAGAAGACCAATGACCTTATTTGTTCCGATTCCTGAAACTGGTGATCCTTACATCTTCCTGGACTAGGTTCCACTGTTTAAGCCGAGAAGCCAAGAACTCTAACTGCTGTTTTGACAGATACAAATCACGAGCAAGATCATTCAGGTCTTCTTGCGTGATCCAGTATGGCTCATTGCCACTTGTTCCTGAATATGTAGACTCAATATCTTCCAAAGATATTGACTTGACAGAATCCTCCCTTGAAGGCATTTCTTCATCTGATGAGGAAAGAAGATCCTTATTTACTGGAGGTGTGGGTACAGGAAGATCATCTGAATGGGGAATGGGTCTCATAGCAGATCGAAGGTTGGGATATTTGATCTTTTTCCTAGAAGATGCATTGAAACCAGTTATATTAGTTAAACAAAAATAACAATCATCTGCGTGGTTTCGCGGCTCTCTCCAAACCATCGGGACTGCAAAGTTAAAAGCCGCTTTCTTGCCATTAAACCATGCAGTTAGTCCATTGTAGCAGGGTTTACAACAGATGTGTGGAGCCCAAGATTTATCCTGGTCACCAATTTTACAGTCAAAATAGTGAAAGTAGGCGGTCCTGAGGAGGGAAGTGATGGTTCGACACTGTGCAACTGTTGTGAAGTCCCCACACACGTAGCAGAAAGAATTGGCATTGAGGAGGCATCCTCGACATTTTGACGTGTTTGAAGCCATTGGAGAATCTGAAAATATAACAAAGTAAAACTAAATGTGCATTTGAAAATGTAATACTAATATTTAGTAACCCAAAATATGTGTAACACGATAGTTGAGGGACTTCAACCTCCTGCGCCACCTGCGAGACAACCTCTTCCAATGACTGCCATAGTGTGGATTGAGACCTGCTGCCTTAACTGTCAAAATCCGTCTTGATATATAACTATATATATAATGTAATGCTATCACTTACATTTAGTGCATAATAACTAAAAAAATAAGCCATAAGTCTCACAATATTAGAATTAACCCTGAATTCATATACGCCTTTATGTACCGTGTATGCACAAAATGCACACTATGCATATCTAAAAAACTAGAGGTGATGAATAAAAACGGATTTCAAATTTGAATTCAGCACCCTCAAATTAGGTAAAAACGGGTATTTTTGTGCTTGCCTCAATTTCTTTGTAAACCAGTGTAGTTTTATATGCATCAGGCAATATTACGTTCTGAAGATAAAGAACAGTTCTTAGCAATTTGAAGTTTTAACCTCTATCCTAGTTATCATATACTTTTTCTTTTAATACGTCTCTGGCAAAATGATAGAATAAGCTTACTTACACGATGTTCACTTTGATTTTTCATTTAGCAGTAAATAAACTAGTAATAGATAAGACACAAAACATTTCTCTTTGAATGCTTTGGCTTTATAAAATCTTCCTTAAATAAATTAGATTCAATTATTTAAATCAATGGTATTTTAAGTTAATGGCATGATTTTTTTCCCCAAGCCATGTAGAGAAATAAGCTGAGGAAAACATTATAGTATTCTTTGAACAAAAAATTAGAATTCTTACTTGTCTCTCCTCAAGATTTTATGACAGCCTTAATTCTTTCAGAATTTCAATAATTTAAAGCAATATTCTTTATCAAAGTGGTTCCAACTTTCCTGAATGGCAGTTGATAGATCTTCTTTGCTGAATGGCCCATTCTCATGGAACATTTTAAAAAATTTTACCATAAATTTTCAATTGGATTTAGATCTGATGATGAAGACTGTTCACTATTTACTTTTTTACTAAATAATCACAAACAGAATCTAATCTATGGATTATAATGAACTAATATTTATAAAACAACATTTTTGCTCAAATGGCCAAGATTTTAATAGAAATACAAATTTCACCATCATAGAAAGAATTTTTAAAAAAATGGATTTGACAATATCATGGCAATCATAGGAACACATAAAAATAAATGGATATAATATCTCCAAACATTGACCCCAAATGGCTTTAGCATCAAACTAAACCATCCTCAAAATACTACTTTGAAATAGAATCAACAGATATAAGTTGATTATATAAAAACCTAAATAGACAAATGTCTCAGTTAAATATCTGGCCAAAACAGTTACAGATAATTTCAAACATCGTTTTTTTATGCTTAATAAATATCTTCAAAGTGTAGTTCTCACTGCCAGGTGTTTATGATAGCAGAGATCATATAATGGTCAGTTGAAGATACTTGGATAACCAAAAAAGTAATTTTCATTCAGTGAATGGATATCCCACACTATCACTTAATTTTTTGTTGCTTCTTTTAAAAACCTTCTCCTGACATTGACCTAAGGTCGAAACTAGTTGAGAACTATTAAAAAATAAATAACTACAAAGAAATTTTCTTATTTATCTTATCAATTTTGCTTATATATTGTTATCGACTGACCGACTGTTTCATTGTATCACAACTCTTTAGTTTGGTTAGATACACGAGATGCTTCAAACTGGAAACAAAACCTGACTTTATGTCAGTCAGATAACTTACCCACTGAGCCATTACCATTCTCTGCATTTGTGAAGGAATTTTTTACATATATCTTTTTACATATACATTATTGGTTGCCGGGAGTGCTCAATTCATGAGAAGAACTATTGTATTTTAGCTTATGTGTGTGATATATATATATATATATATATGTGTGTGTGTGTGTGTAGCACGTATACTCTAGTCTCATTACAGAGTAATAAAAACTTCCCTTGTTATATGGATTTGGTGTTGAATAACATACAAAGGTTGATATACCATAAAACCCAACCAACCAACCATTCCCTTGTTATAGCAGCACAAGGCATCTTAGAAATTCTAATACATCTCTGATTTTTTTTTTTTAACAAGTAATAACTAAGTAGACTACACTACTTAAGTTTTTAGACTTTTTTCTTTTTCAATTTTTTTTTCTTTCCAGCTTATTCTCTCTTTACTGTTTTCTTCTTCAAACATTCAATGCTCTCACATTCTCAACTTACCAACATGACTGATGTCAGCAGCAACTTGAAAGCCACAGACAAGCAGAAATGCCAATCCGTACATCAATTATACCATCGTTTATGATGGGAAATTTACTAGTTTTGTGAGCAAAATGCCTAACTTGATTATGTCACAAATTTGTTAATGCTAGATAAGCACACTCATACACATACACTCATAAACACACATTCATACACATACACTCATACATTCATACACACACATTCATACGCATACAGTCATACACGCACATTCATACACACACACACATGTATATGATGAAGTTGTGTTAATCATTATTATTATAAATCGGAAAATGGAGAATTCTAGTCAAAATTATTTAAGATAAACAGAGCTTCATCTAATATATATCGTGTGTGTTTTAAAATCTTGAACCATTGATAAAATGAATCAAAAAATGATTTCATACATATTTTCTTCTTTTAATTCATTTTTATTGCAGGTTTTATTTAGAAAAAAAAATCTTCAGATGAAACATTGTACGTTTTAATTGAAGATTGCATTTTTTGTCAAATACATGAAACTTATGAGACGGACACGGTGAGAAAACTATTTATTTTCGGTTTTATCCTACTTGTTCGATCAGTATTTGAGCACTTATTTGATTTTAGAAAAAATATTTTTATAGCAATTTATTCCTTTCACCATATATATACATATTTCATTCACAATTCTTATATATATATATATCATTCACAATTCTTTTATATATATATTAAAGTAAGTTGGCAACTGTAGTCAAGGGTGACCTGAAAGCTCCCTTTTCAATAGATACTACACTGAGGTGTAGGGGAGGGTGCTACTCCTTTCTTTGGATTGCTCCACTTTACCCTTGATACATATCTTATAATGCTGAGTGTTAAGCAAAGAGGTATCAAGTGCCCTTTTTAAAGTCTTTGGTATGACCCAACCTGGGATTGAACCCTGGTCTCCCAGACCATTGGCAAACACTCTACCCACTAGCATACACAAATACTTTCTTTGAATTACAGCCAGTTTTATAGGAGTATTGTCAACCATCAGACATAATTTTATCCCCTAATTTTGATCATCAGGTGAGGTGTTTTACTTTTTAAATTATGTGATATTTTTGCTGCATCTTATTTTACAATTTTCATGGATTGAGCACTGTCCAAGTTTTTCTGGTTTTACTGCCATTTTAGATTTTGTCAAATATTGAATGTATTAGTCTTAATTAGAGTCTTGGATTGGCGTTTGAGTCAACCGGGTTTCGATCCCAGCTACAGGAATCTAGTATGTCTAGCCACACTGATGAGTTCTGATAGAATGAAACAGATCTGTCTGTGGATGACTATATGTATATGCTCCCCTGCCCCTGTAGGGTTGAGCTCTCTAGCGAATGAAGTAATCGTGTTGCCATTAGCGTATATGCAAGGCTCTTCATATGAATTGAGCTCTCGGTAGCCGTTAAACGGATGTATGTAAACAATAGTAATTGTGATTCATAACCATTTAAAATTTACTTCACTGCTGCTGGTTTCCTCATGGCTGAGGGGTAGAGTCTTGGATTGGTGTTTGAGTCAACCGGGTTTCGATCCCAGCTACGGGAATCTAGTATGTCTAGCCACACTGATGAGTTCTGATAGAACAAAACAGATCTGTCTGTGGATGACTATATATATATATATATTCTTTAAGTTTATTAGTGAGTAAAACAATAACAAAAGAGCTGAGAAAGGGGTATTGAATGGTTTTATAAGAATTGATGAGATTTTATGGTACCATTCATATTCTTGTTGCTGAGTTGGTATAGCAGATGGTATGGAGAATCAAGCTTTCTCAAAGCAGAAAGTGACAAGAGTTTGACTCTCACTAGGTGCTTATTTTGAATTAATGCTGTTCCTTAATGTTGTAGAAGTTATGATATAAATGAATTGCAACAAAAAAGCAAGTAGAGTTAAGAAGATAAAAGATATACAAGTTAAAATTATTAGTAGTAATAATTCTTTGATAAGAATAAGTGATTCAGTTATAATAAAAAGCATCTAATAATTATTTTTATATGATTTTCTGTATAAAAGATACAAACCCCCAGAGACATTAGGTGAGGGTTGCTTAAACATTTGAATTAGGGAAGGGAATCCTACAGACTTATTAACCATCAAGTTTGGCCTTCCACCTGATATTCCAAATCTTTCTTGCAAAAAATAATCTAAAAGATATTAAAAGTTTAATAAAGCTTTTAATTTAAGTTGTAAATATTAATTAAATTCACATCAACTTATTAAAGGTTCAAACTTTAGAATTTATTGTAAAGATAGTAAAAATTTGTTGAGTTTAACCTTATTAGTTGACAATAGTAAGTAAAGTTGGCGACCGTAGTCGAGGTCGACCAGAAGGCCTCCTTTTCAATAGCTATTACACCAAGGTGTAGGGGAAGGCGCTACCCCTTTTCCTGGATTGCTCGACTTTACCCTTGATACGTACCTTATATGGCTGAGTGTTAAGCAAGGAGGTATCAAGTATCATTTTTAAAGTCTTTGGTATGACGCGACCAGGACTTGAACCCTGGTCTTCCAGATCACCAATGGTCTGGGAGACCAGGGTTAAATCCTAGGTCACGTCATACCAAAGACTTTAAAAATGGTACTTGATACCTCCTTGCTTAACACTCAGCCATATAAGGTACATATCAAGGATAAAATGGAGCAATCCAGGGAAAGGAGTAACGCTCTCCACTACACCTTGTTGTAGTAGCTATTGAAAAGGGAACCTTCTGGTCACCCTCGACTAAAGGGAGACAACTTTACTTTACTACTTAGTTGACAATAAATTTGAATTTGGTTTTCAAACACGAAAAAGGTTCTTCTTCCCCGTTTTAAATCTTGCTGAACAAAATATTTTTCTAACATGTATGACCAGAACAGAAGTTCTTTTTTTTTTTTTTTTTTTTAAATGTGCATCTTATATATTTATATATTATTGGATGGATACAAAAAAAAAACAACTTTGTATCCCCTGTTGAGGGGTAAGATCCCCCCTGGAAAAAAGGGGTATGCTGAGTAGGACACTAATCTGCATCCAGTCGTAAGACCTCAATTCTGAAGATTTAGGGAGTGTGGGGTACCTCTTCATTGCCATTACTCCCATGTCCACTCTGACCTATTATTCATATTTGATTGGATCATTGGCAGAAAGAAAAACCTTAAGGAAAAATGGTAAAAAATTATTCATTCGATAGGACCATTGACAGGAAAAACCTCTTAAGGAAAAATGACACAAAATGTAAATGAATATGATTCCCTAACCTCTTGGCATAAAATAACCCTAGATATGCCATTAATATCAATCGGTGAAATTTCAACATTAAATAATCCATTAGGAGTTGATATGCCATTACCCTCTGAAAGTTACGCATGAACCAATCACGAGAATTATAAGTAAACAATTAGACATCAAAGATTAAAAATAGAAAATCAGCAGGGCTTGATGAAATACCTCCAGAAGTATGGAAGACCAGGGAATTCGATGACATACTGCTCCGACATTATAATGCTGTATATAATCAAAACCCAATAGACAGATGGACAAAGGGATGCATCCTCCCCTTCCCTAAAACCCCGGATTAACCAAGAACTACAGAGGTATAACTCTTACATCCATAGTGGCCAAGATCTACAATGCTCTATGACACAACTGCATAGAATCCAAAATTGACAATATACTTAGGAATAACCAAAATGGCTTTCGGAGAAATCGATCCATGATGTCACAAAACTTCAACTATACATTGAATTCTTGAAAGTGTACGTGCAAAAAAACCTAGAGACAACAATATTATTTGTCAACTTCACTGAGGCCTTTGACTCCATACACAGAGGAAAGATGGAGCAAATACTACTTGCCTATGGCCTACTCAAAGAAACCATCGCAGCCATAATGATGCTATATAGAAACACAAAAGTAATAGTCTGCTCCCCTGATGGAGACATAGACGACTTCGACATTGTAGCAGGTGTACTGCAAGGAAACACATTAGCCCCATAACTCTTTATCATCTGTCTGGACTACGAGCTTAAAACGTCTATTGATAAAATGAAAGAAAACGGTTTCAAGCTAACAAAGGAAAGAAGCAGTAGATACCCCACACAAACAATTATGGACGAGGGACTATGCCGATGACATAGTGCTTCTGGCAAATACACCCGACTAAGCCAAAACCCTGCTACATAGTCTGGAACAAGCTGCTGCTGGCATAGGCCTCCATGTCAATTACACACAAGATGGAATATATATACTTTCATCAAAGAGGTGACATCTCCACGCTTAACGGTAACTCTCTGAAACTAGTATACAAGTTAACCTACCTAGGAAGCAGTGTCTCATCTACGAGACAGACATCAACACATGACTAGCAAAGGTATGGACAGCTATCGATAGGCTATTGGTCATAATGGAAGTCAGACCTGACCGATAAAATGAGACACATTTTTTTCCATGCATCAGTCATGTCGATACTGCTTTATGGATGCACTACATAGACGCTAACTAAATGTATGGAGAAAAAGCTTGATGCAACTACACAAGAATGCTGCAAGCAATATTGAACAAGTCCTGGAAGCAACACCCCACAAAGCAGCAGCTGTACGGCTACCTACCACCCATCATGAAAATAATCAAAGTTAGATGAACCAGACTTGCAGGACACTGCTGGAGAAGTAGGGACAAAATCATAAGCGACATACTCCTATGGACCCCTTCACATGGATGAGCAAAAGCAGGACAACCTGCTAGGACCTACATACAACAGCTCTGTGCCATTACAGGATGTAGCCTTGAAGACCTACTGGAAGTGATGGATGATAAAGAAGGGTGTGGGAGAGGGTCAGGGGATATCTGTGCTGATGACATGATGATGATGATGATGATGCCATTAAACAAATAAACCAAATAAATTTTATTAAAAATGTTTTATTTATTCAACTAAGCAACAAAACATCAAAGAAAATTATAAATCTATACACATATACGCACAGATTTATGTTGACAATGCGACTTGTCAAGAATATTTGAATCTGAAGGAGGAAAAACAGCAATTTTTTAAAAAGAAAAATGTTACATTTTTAGAATTTTTTTGTCAGAGATTTTGCTGTAGTTGCTTATAAAATCTCTTACGAAAGCCAATGTTGAAAAAAATATACGTTTATGCATTTATGAAAGGACTTAAAAAAAATAGACAAAAAAGATTTTCTCTATATTTTAGGTGTGTATGTATATACAATATATGTATGCATGTAATATATTTCTGTATGGATGAAATTCATATTTATGTATATATTAATATATGTATATACAATTTATATTTGCCTATATATGTAGTGCATGACAATCCGCAATGTGTGCATGTATATGATACATGTGTCACATATATAAATAAAATTCATGTATTTGTATATATATTGTGCATGTGTGTGTGTGTAATTCTTGTGCATATATGCAATATATACATATAATGTTTGGTTGCGTTTTATGGCATATCAACCCTTTGTGGGTTATTAAATACCAAATATTCATATATATTATATATATATATATGATTTATCAGTGAAGAGTTTGTAGGTAACATATTTTAAAACAAGTCTGAGCTCATTTGTTTGCACACAGTTAAATGGTTTCAAGTATTGCTATTCAACATTGATAATTCTGTTTGACCCATAGATGGGACTCTAATAAGTACTACTGGGGTCAAAATGGACCTGGGAGTAATGGTAATGAAAGAGTACTCCGTATCCCACAGAGTTCTGGGGACTGAAGTCCTACCATCAGATAGTTAATGTCATATCCAGAAAACTCATTGGCGGCGGAGTGGGT
>OY757908.1:132701641-132704141 GCA_963585895.1 Sepioteuthis lessoniana
TTGTAGCATGGTCCGATTCAAAGAAGACTGTCCCTCGGGAAGAAAACCGGGAGGAAGCACACGAGCGGAAGAAAAACCGCTACGAGACACTGCGTGCCGACTGCGTGGAAAAGGGTTGGATTTGCCATGTGATTCCTATTGAGGTTGGTTGTCGTGGTTTTATAGGACACTCAGTCATTTCGTTTCTTTCAAAAATAGGAATCACTGGCCGCAGTTTGAAAGCTGCCTCGAATCGTCTTCAGACTACAGCGCAATATGCATCAAGTTGGATTTGGTCGAAAGCGAGAAAGTTTTCAGCATGAAGGTAATACACGCGGAACCACCTTTCCTGTGTGATTACGTAAGAAACGGTTACTGTAAACGCGTAATAACATCAACCGCCGAAAGTAAACGCGTTTTTTTAAATCACAAACTGCACTCAGAAAATGAAGATTAACGTCCAGTGTAGTCTCTGCATTTAATAGATCTGGCGTATATATATATATATATATATGGTTCTCTTAATACCGTGTCCGGTGGCAAAAGCTACTTGGTAGCGCCAGGGGTGGCAGTACCGCCTTGAGCTACCGAAACTGTGTTATCACCCCTGGATGGCGGCTGATGAGGATATGGTATCGCACGTGCTTTCACACGTTGTATGATGAAAAAAAAAATGTATTTATATACATATATAATATGTATATATATATATATGTATATATATAAATTTGTTTATATATATGTATATATATATGTATATGTATATATACATGTTTGAATATGTATATATATGTTTATATATGTATATATATATATATATATATATATATGAATGTATATACGTATGTATATATATGTTTATATATATATATATATATATATATGAATGTATATATGTATGTATATGTATATATATGTTTATATATGTATATATATATATGAATGTATATATGTATGTATATGTATATGTATATATATGTTTATGTATGTATATATATATATATATGAATGTATATATGTATGTATATATGTATATATATATATATGAATGTATATATGTATGTATATGTATATGTATATATATGTTTATATATGTATATATATATGAATGTATATATGTATGTATATATATGTTTATATATATATATATATGAATGTATATATGTATGTATATGTATATATATGTTTATATATGTATATATATATATATATATGAATGTATATATGTTTATATATGTATATATATATATATATGAATGTATATATGTATGTATATGTATATATATGTTTATATATGTATGTATATATATATATATGAACGTATATATATATATATATATATATATATATATATGTGTATATATATGCATATGTATATATGTATATCCGTATATTGTATATATATATTTATATATATATATATATACGTATATGTACAAGGAGCACACAATAAGTTTCCAGACTTTTTCTTATGGGCACTTTTATTGATAGTACACACATGAAAATCTTGTACCCTTCGAAGTAATCTCTTCTGGCTGCAATACACTTGTTGTACCGTTCCAACAACTTCTGGAAGGTCCTATGGAAGTCCCCTTGTGTGAGCGTGTCAATGACCATTGTCACAGCCTCTTTCATCTCCTCAATTGTCTCATAAGGACAGCCTTTAAGTTTTTCCTTGAGCTTAGGGAATAACCAAAAGTCATGGGGAGCAATATCTGGACTATAGGGAGGGCGAGAAACTGTCTTGATGCCCATCTTGGTCAAATAGCCTGTGACAAGGATGGAGTAGTGGACTGGTGCATTGTCCTGCTGGAAATGCCATTGATCCAGCTTTCATCGCAGGTCTACAGAGCATCAAGAACTGCGGGATCTGAATTGATCAGCTCGACCATCTCACTGCTGTCATAACAACGTCTTTCTTTCTGATCTTCTCTGAGCACCCTTGGGACAAACTTCGCACAAATCTTCGGCATCTTCAGTTCCTCATGAATAATTGTGTGTACAGTTCCGACACTGACATTGAACAGTGCACTTATTGTCTCTATAGACACACGATGGTCTTTATCCATGAAATTCTTTATTTGGCCAATCAACCCTGGTGTTCTGACTTCCTTACTTCTCCCACATCTCTCATGATCCCTCACAGACTCCCTGCATGCCTTGAATCTCTTATGCCACTCAAAAACTGATTCTTGATTTACACAAGGTGGTCGAAAAGCATTCTGTGGCATTCCATACGTTTCTGTGGCATTTTTTTTTGCATATTGTTCTTCTAAAGTGTCCTCATGTCCAGATTGCATTTTTTAAATTCACCAGCTGTGAAAATCAGACTTTAGTAGGGTGTATTCTAATTCCTGCTGTAGCGGTTCATTTGAACCTGAAATCATAAAAATTGGTCAGTCATCTCATACGATGTATAGCAATAACATACTGAATTTTCAAGAGTCTCCGACAATGTTAAATGCTTGTTCAAAAAAAGTCTGGAAACTTATTGGAGGCCCTTCATATATATATATATATA
>OY757908.1:132709141-132901641 GCA_963585895.1 Sepioteuthis lessoniana
TGAAAAACAAAACAGGTAAAATCCTAGTTTAATCTAGCGACAGATGAGAGAATTTTTTTTACTTTTTGAATCTTTACACATTTAATGCAAGGTATATTTTAAACAAATAATCTCAATTTACAGTAAGTTCCAAAACAACCTACTGAATCCTAATATAAAATCAATATCCATTTGTTTGAAAAAATATCTACGGATCTGCAGTAAAATAACAGTTCACAAAGTAAAGACTTATTTTCAACAATTGAATATTCAGTGTGACAATCATATGAACAGTATAGGAGGGTGACCTGAAGACTCCCTTTTCAATAGCTACCACACCAAGGTGTAGGGAAGGGTGCTACTCCATTCCTTGGATTGCTCCACTTTACCTTTGATCCTTAGCTTATTATGCTGATTGTTAAGCAAGGCGGCATCAAGTACCATTTTTTGAGTCTTTAGTATGACTCGACTTGGGATTGAACCCTGGTCTCACAGACATTAGGTCAAATATAGTATCCCTTTTTTTTTTTTTTCTTTTTTTTTTTTTTTTTTTTCAGTTATTAACATCACTTAAAGTAACCCATTCACTTACGTAGCAGAAAAGCTTTTCTGTGAATTTGTGCCGGAATTTAATTTTTCAAGTTAAATAGCAAATCAACACAACTGATACAACTTTGAAATATACACAAAAACCAATATATATATATATATATATAGCAGAGCAAATAGAAACAACTTTCTATTGATGAAGCATATATCTCAGTGTTCCTGACTTTTGGTTTACAAGGTAAAATTTTATTGACAATCCTGTTCATTATAAAGAAATAGTCCTAGTAAAAAAATATACAGTAAGAGTAACCTGAGACAGAACTTTTTCAGATCTTATTTTTCCAATACAAGTACCATTGGGGAACAAGAAAAGTTTTGATAAATTGACCAGGTTTTAAACCCGGACTAAGGACACAGATTGATTATAGGTTACTTTTCATTATTTAAAATAAAACTATGCCTTCTGCCATTTTACTGAAGGGTCTTGGAATATCATAAGATTTGTATAGTTCAATTTTGATTTAAAGTAAATTACATTTTCTTTTTGACTAAATATAAATTTTACCAAAAGTGATTAATTAATTTGTAAAACTGATTGAGAAAAAAAAACAAACCATAATTCTCTTGTACTATACTTAGATCAAATTGTAATCATAGATTATTTTTAAGTTTTCTTTTTTTACTTTTAAAATAAAAATAATCAAAATATTTCTTTTCTTTTTTTTTTTTTTTGATTACTTAGAGCCTGGAGACAACTGGGTCCACAACATCAACAACAGGGGTCTGTAGATACTGCAAGGGTGACTTAAAATTCATATTTCTTGTTACAGAGTACAGACCTATGGAAATTCAGTTTAAATAGCAACCACTCCCAAAATTTTGGTTCAACCTTGCTTCTGAGTATCCATTGTCTCATATTTCGTCAAAATTCTGTTACCTTTTTGCAACTGCATTTTCAGTGCTTACCAATATGATGATCAGATACAAATGTAGATTTGTGCAAAGTGAATTGAAAAATATTACTAAGAACTGAGAACTTGTGATAAGCAAGGCAAGCGCACCCCTCCCATTCAAATGTTACCACGTAGTGCAAATATTAAATGGGATTTTCATTAAATATTTTTGATATATTTCATTTTTATATATGTATGGGTCTACAAGAATTCATTTTTATTAATATGGGGAGTCCACAAGATAGACCTTGAAATAGAAAGGGGTCCTGGCTTCAAAAAGTTGAAAACCACTTACTTAGAGTTTAATTTGATTTAATCTTGTTCAGTTAAGCAGAGTTGATGTAACCTTGTTTTTCATAAAATGTGTTTATCCTAATTTTTTATTATGTGAAATCAAATTATCTTACCCTGTTGGCGGGGTTTAGAATATGCTTACTGTATCACCCCCCCTAAAAAAAAGAGGGAGTATCTTGGGTATGATATTAAAACTTTTCTGGTGGTGAAGCTCTAGTTTTGAAGCTCTGTGAAATGTGGCGTCACCCTTTTATTGCCATTACTCCCAGGTCCACTCTGACTTGGAGTTCTGATAGTAACTGTTATATGTATTAGTTGAATAAATTTATCTGCAAATTACATTTGATTGGATCGTAATTGTTGAGACCATATATATCTGTACAAATTATTTGTATCACTAATAGTTACTTGAACCTACAAATAAATATATTTTATATTAAAGAAAGATTTTGGTGACAATAGAAAATATTTGAATAAATATGAAATGTTTGAAATATTTTGTGTGTTGAGTTGGTTTCTGGTTCTAAGAACGAGCATTAGCCACTCATTTTGTTTGTGAGACTTTATTTCCTGCTTATATTTTGTCCTATTCACTGGTTGCAGCACCCAGAACCATTGGACAAAAATTTGAAATTGCAACAAGTCTTTTTTTTAAAAGGGATTCAATTCATTCCATTCTTTTAAATGTAGTTTGTTACTCATTAAATCAGGTTAATTTTCAGCTTTATAAGAAACAAGAATGTTCAGTACAAGTTAGATGAATGAATCTCATGTTTCTAGGTCATTTCTAGATTCATTTCACTTTTGAACTTTTTGCTCTCAGACTTCAATTCTCTGATCCCATGTTGCTTGATTGGCTGACCTTAGAATATGTAGACTGTATCACTTGCAGAAGGGCAAGACTCCACTTCACTAAAACAAAAAAGGTTGTGTTTTGAGTAAGAAACTAAACTGTATCTGGTGGTGAGACTCCAATTTTGGCGATCTGAGGAGTATGGGGTCACCCCTTCATTGCCATTACTCCCAGGTCCGCTCTGACTCCGAGTGGTAGTATCTGTCAGGGTCCCATTTTGGGGTCAAATAAGTCCCTTAGCAAATCATTTGTATAAGGAATACAACCATATGCAAAAATCCTAAAAATCTGCATGAAAAATATAGAAAGAATCTCTGTGGTGTAACGGTTAATGTCCTGGACTACAGCCTCACATTGAGTTTGAACTTCAGTCAAATTATTATGTTCACTTTTGGACTAATACCTTTGGGAAGGCATGAACCCCTTTTGCCCCTGGTTATCATTTAAATAGCAACACAACTATTCTATAAGAATAGCTTTGGCAATCAACTATGAAGGTTGATATGCCATTAAACAAAAATATAAATGTACAATGTATGCAATTCCCTAAGCTCTTAGCATAAAATAACCTCAATGAGTTGACATGGCATTAAAATAAATCTGATCTTGAGTCTCATAAAGATAACTTCTTTCAGTTTTACTTCCTTTTACAAAGAGGTGAAGCTTTGTTATTGTCATTGTTTTTAGAAAGGTTTGTTTAGGCAATGGAATCCAAATATATTGTCATTGTTTTTAGAAAGGTTTTCATGAGATCAAGTTTGATGTGAAAGGTCAAAAGGATACTTTAGGTCAATCTACCAGTGGCTAATGCAGTACATTGTACAAAATTGTTGTGTTTGAAAAGTTCTTTCTACAGATGCAGGATTATCTGATGTAGTCAAAAAGAAAACTTTTATACATGGCCTAGGTATGACATTAAATTTTAACTGATAGTTGAGTTCCAGTTTTGGAAATCAGGGTTGTGTGAAGTACCATTTCATTTCCATTACTCCCAGGTCCACTATGACTTAGAGTAGTTGTGCCTTTTTGGATCCCATCCATGGGTCAAATAAATATTCAAAAGGACTGTGTGCAAAAAAAAACCTTTAAGAAAAAAGAAAAATGTAAGTATAAGTTTACAGTGTAATTAACTCTAGACAGGTTGACATGCCATTAAAATCAATCATAGTGTATAATGATGAATCTAACTTATAATAAATGTAAGTAGAATGATTTATTGTCATAGAAACTGGACTCAGTGACCCAAGTTGATGAATGTGATGCCCTAATCTCTATGCATAAAACAATCCTAAACAGGTTGACATGCCATCAAAATCAATCAATCTTTTATCCCAGTCATAAAACCTTTGTTGGCCTGAATAATCTTCTGAGAAACCAGTCAACCAATTTTGTATGCTGAAGTGCTCCCCCACCTCTTCCGGACTAAGTAAAAGATTTTTGAAAATTTTTAATTACTTGCTTTTCTTTATTATATTATTTTATGCTTTCATTTTATGCATTAAAAAGTGTCTTTTTTTTCCCCCTCTTTCAGTTTCTTTGTCTGATGGCGTCTCTATAAAAATGATTCACAATGAATATTGCGGACATGCAGCAGGTATGCACATATTAATTTCATTTCTTATCTAATTATTTACTAAAATGATTTGACGAATAAGCTTGTAGATCTTATGGTGTGAACAGCTTAGAGAGTTTGATTCTCATTGGGTGCCATACACTTTTGGTATTATGTTAACCTAAGCTAAGCTTTATAAATGATTATAAAGAAAAAATATTTTTCTAATTATTGATTGCTTGAAGGATCGAAGATAATCTTCTTCTTAGCTTTTGTTAGCTGTAAAATTTCTAAGTTCACTCTGCAAATGATTTTTGTAAAAGGAATTAACGATTTCTACTTGATCATCTCTCTGCCCTTCCTTCTCTTCACTGTTGGTCATCATTAACAACTTGCATTGTTCTTATGAAAAAAAAAATGATGCAATTATAGATTGTCACTTCTGTGTTGTATCTGTATGTTCTGCCAAGGATCAGTGTAGTATCTGTGCATCTTGTCCAATGTAGTATTTCAAGTTATTTTTACTTTGTTGTTCCAGTAGCCAAATGCTGGTGAAATGTACATATTACTTATGTGCTTACCTCCAGGGAGGGGGGGGAAGGCATAGTTTGTGTAATTGTTAATGTTGGAGAAAATGAAATCGGAAACCAGTGTTCAAAACCTGGATGAGGCTGTTTGTATTTTATTTGATGCTAATGCCCTGGGAACAATATGAATCCATTTGTTGTTCTTCCAGCTAAGAGTAAATAATAGGGTAGACTCAGTTAGGCTTAGCAACCAGCAGCAGGGCCCCAAACGAACTTTTTTCATCACTGTCCTGAAAACAATTTTAAGCTCTTCTGAAATCAAATCTCTTTTTTTTTTTTTTTTTTTTTTTTTTAAATTAGAAACAATGAAACATCAATTAAACCAGGAAGGATTTTATTTTAAAAAGAAATTACTATTGATACTTGATAAAAAGTTGAATTTCTTTTGTAAAAAAACCTACACCAAAATTTATATTCAAATTAATGGTAAATATAAATGTTTGAACGAGTGATCATATCTGTATTTGCTATTTCTTATTTGCCAATTACAACCAACTATTTAAACTTACTAATATTTATTTATACTTATTGATATTTAGTTATCTACTTATTTCATTTTTTATGCCCATTCGGCTGGGGCTGTAGAATACCCCCGACTGCACCCTCTGCAGAGGGGTACCCCCCCCCAAACGAGTGTCCTGGATATGACACTAAACAATCTGATGGTGAGGTTCAAGTGATGCTGGGGTTTTGGGGAATGTAGAGCACCCCTTCATTGCCATTGCTTCCAGGTCTACTCTGGCCTGGAGTGGTAGCACCTGATAAGGGTCCTATCTATGGGTTAGATAGAACTAAACTGTGGTTTTTTGAGTTTATTGTTTTTTGCATTTAAACTGCGTATTCATGCAAAACTGAATTGTTTAAAATAGAACAGTTTTGACATTTAAACTGTGTATTTATGCTAAACTGAATTGCTCAAAATAGAACTGTTTTGATGTCTAAAATGTGTACTTATGCTAAACTGAATTACCTGAAATAAAACTGTTTGACATTAACTCTGTGTATTGCCCAGTTGGCTGGGGCTGTAGAATGCACTGACTGCAACTCTGTAAAGGGGTAAGACCCCCCCCCACCTCAATGAGTATCCTGGATATGACACTAAACAATCTTATGGTGAGGTTCCAGTGATGCTGGGGTTTTGGAGAATGCAGAGTACCCCTTCATTACCATCACTCCCAGGTCCACTCTGGTTCAGAGTAGTAGCACCTGACAGGGCCCTATCTATGGGTTAAATAGAACTAAACTGTATACTTATGCTAAACTGAATTGTTTGAATTAGAACTATTTGACTAAACTGAATAGCTTGAAATAGAAATGTTTTTGACAATTAAACTGTGTATTTACATTTATACTGTGTACTTATGCTAAACTGAGTTGTTTGAAATGGAACTGTTTTTGATATTGAAACTGTACTTACACTAAACTGAATTAATATAGAACTGTTTTGACATTTAACTGTGTGTATACAAAATCTATACTTATACTAAACTGAATTAGCTGAATTAGAACTACTTGACTGAACTGAATAGCTTGAAATAGAAATGTTTTTGACAATTAAACTGCGTACTCATGCTAAACTAAATTGTTTGAAATAGAACTGTTTGCATAAAAATGGATTTGGCATTAAATAACCTACAAAGGTTGATATGCCATAAAACACAAACGACTAACCAACCAACTCTTCTAAGTATTCTAGCTGATCTTAACAGTGCTGTGGTCTAGATGGTCTTGATTTATTCTCTGATCTCTTGTTCTCCCAGACCTTTTGAGACGGTTCCAAGGACACTAACTAAAATTGGTGCCACTGTTATCTTCATATTCTGCAGCTTTTTCAGCCCTCTAGCAAGATCCAAGTATTTATCTTGTTTTCTTTCATTTTCCCTAGAACAACAAAATCCACTAGATAACAAGTTCTTTTCTTCTCTTTAATTAACTTTTGGTTTTCTGACCGGGATTAAGGGGGATCTATTCATGGGCCTCATTTTTAGGACAGATTCAGCTTTGTACATATACTATTTGTCAGCATGGTAAAATTTTAATCTCTTGAATAATTCCCAGTGGATCACCTTTCCCACCCAGTCGTGTCTACTTTTGTATTTCTTTAGTGTTAGTCTGCTGCATTTGCTTATGCAATTAACTGTTTCATCTCTGTCATCACATAATCTACACTTGCTCTTCTTCTGCTGTGGATTATCAATTTTTACTTTGTTGTAATTCGTTCTTATGACATTCTGTTGCTGTTATAAGAGGTTCAGTTTTTCTCTTGCTGTTTTCCCTTCTTAACCTGCTCCAAGTCATTTTGTCTGCAATTTTTTTAGGCTATTCAAAATAAAATGGGATTTCTTCCAAGTAGCTGTTGTGTTAATACTACTGTATAGATGCACCACATGGATGCTGACAAAACAACTCAAGAAAAAGCTTGATGGGAACTACACAAGAAATTCTATGAGCTATAGTGAACAAATCCTGGAAGCAACACCCATCAAAACAACAGCTGTACAGCCACCTACCACCCATCTCTAAACACATCCAATTGCCCAGTTGGCTGGGGCTGTAGAATACCCTAACTGCACCTCTACAGAGGGGTAAGACCCCCCCACGAGTGTCCTGATTATGACACTAAACAATTTGATGGTGAGGTTCCAGTGATGCTAGAGTTTTGGGGAATGCAGGGTACCCCTTCATTGCTATTGCTGCCAAGTCTACTCTGGCCCGGAATGGTAGCACCTGATAGGGGCCCTGTCTATAGGTTAAATAGAACTAACGACATACTTATGCTAAACTTAATTCTCTGATATCATTATCATATCGTGCCGCTAGCACGGATATCCCTGACCTTCTCTCGCCACTTCTCCCTATCATTTATCGCCTCTGGCAGGTCTTCTGGGCTACATCCCATATCCTCACATAGCTGCTGAATGTATGTTTGAGCTGGTCGTCCTGCTTTTGCCCGGCCATATGTGGGGGTCCATAGGAGTACATCACTTATGAGCTCATCCCTGCTTCTCCAGCAGTGTCCTGCATGTCTGGTTCATCTAACTTGGATAGTTTTCGTGATGGGAGGCAGGTGGCCGTATAGTTGGTGCCTTGTGGGGTGTTGCTGCCAGGACTTGTTTAATATTGCTCGCAGCATTCTTGTGTAATTGCCGTCAAGCTTCTTCTCCAGCTGTTTAATTAACGTCCAAGTAGTGCATCCATACAGCAGTATCGATATGACCGCTGCCTGGAAGAAACTGCATTTCATTTTATCGGTCAGGTCTGATTTCCATGTGATCGATAGCCTATCAATAGCTGTCCATGCCTTTGTTAGCCGCGTGGCGATGTCCTTTTTGGTTGATGAGACGCTGCTTCCTAGGTAGGTGAATTTGTCTACTAGTTTCAGAGGGGTTCCTTCTAGTGTAGTGATGTTGCCTGTTTGATTATAGCACATATATTCCGTTTTGTGTGCATTCACATGGAGGCCAATGCCTGCGGCAGCTCATTCCAAACTATGCAGTAGTGTTTCAGCTTGGTTGGGTGTATTTGCCAGTATCGCTATGTCATTGGCATAGTTGGCGTCGGTAATTGTTTTTGGCGGGGTACCTTCTGCTTCTTTTCTTTGTCAGCTCGAAGGCATTTTCTTTGATTTTATCAATCGATCTTCTAAGCACGTAATCTAGACAGATGATAAAGAGTTAGCGTGTCTCCTTGTAGTACTCCTGCTACACTGTCGAAGTATTCTGTGTCTCCATCTGGTGAACGTACTTTCACTTTGGTGTTTCTATAGAGAATCATTATTGCTGATACGGTTTCTTCAGGTAGGCTGTATGCTAGTAGAATTCCATCTTTCCTCTGTGAATGGAATCAAAGGCCTTGGTAAAGTCGACAAATAGTAATGTCGTTTGTAGGTTTTTTGCCCGTACGCCTTCAAGGATTCTACGGATGGTCAATATTTATGAGGTTGTGGATCTATTTCTTCCGAAGCCATTTTGGTTTTTCCTAAGGATGTTGACGATTTTGGGTTCTATGCGGTTTCGTAGTAGGGCATTGTAGATTTTGGCTGCTATGGATGTAAGTGTTATGCCTCTGTAGTTCTTGGCTAATCCGAGGTCACCCTTTTTAGGGAAGGGGAGGATGCATCCCTTCATCCATCTGTCTATCGTATTTTGATTATAGACGGCGTTGCAATGTCGGAGCAGTATGTCATCGAATTGTCTAGCCTTCCATACTTCTGGGGGAATCTCGTCCAGCCCTGCAGCTTTCCTATTTTTAATTTTTCTAAGAACCGAGTCAAGTTCTTCTTGAGTGAACGGTCCTAGTTTAATGTCCAATTGCTTACTAATAATTCTGGTGATTGGTTCATGTGTTACTTTTGGTGGGTTTCCCAGTAGATTTTCGAAATGCTGTGTCCACAGTTTTATTCTTTTCTGTTGGTTTGCAGCTTTCAGTTTTGCTTGGACTGTGCTCTTCCTTCTACTCACTTCATTTATCGTTTGCCAGGCTATCCTAGATTGCCTATCTTCCACCGAGTCTCTAATCTTATTTATCTGATTTTGTATGTATTCTGTCTGTTCCTTTATATATATGCCTGCTAATTGGTATTGTGCCATTTTTAGTTTTCGGGCATTTGTGTTTGTTGGGTTCTGATATAGAAATGTTTTTGACAATTAAACTGTACTTACATTTAAATTGCAGGATTATGCTAAACTGAATTATTTGAAATGGAACTGTTTTTTGACATTGAAACTGTACTTACACAAAACTGATTTGTTTAATATAGAACTGCTTTGACATTTAACTGTGTGTAAACAAAATCTATACTTATATTTAGCTGAATTAGAACTGCTTGACTAAACTGAATAGCTTAAAATAGAAATGTTTTTGACAATTAAACTGTGTACTCATGCTAAAGTAAATTGTTTGAAATAGAACTGATTATTTGTATAAAAATGAATTTGGCATTAAATAACCTACAAAGGTTGATATGCCATAAAATCCAACCAATGAACCTAAACCCATCCAAGTAAAATGAACAAGACACGTGGGACACTGCTGGAGAAGCAAGGATGAACTCATAAGTGACATTCTCCTATGGACCCCTAAATGTGGATGTACTAGTGTTAGTCAACCAGCAAGAAATTAACGAACAACATCTGTGTATGGAATCAGGATTTACTTTGGAAGATCTGTTAGGGAGGGAGGGAGTCAGAAAAATCTGTGCTAGAATATGCCAACTTCTTTTCTGCAGAGGAGTAAGACCCCCCCCCCCAACGAGTGTCCTGGATATGACACTAAACAATCTGATGGTGAGGTTCCAGTAATCCTGGAGCTTTGGGGAATACAGAGTACCCTTTCATTGCCATCACTCCCAGGTCCACTCTGGTAGCACCTGCCTCCTCTTACCAAAATAGAGCAAAATCTTTTACTTACCCTCGTGATACTCACAAAATTTTCAGGAAATTCAATTTTATTGAAAAGTAAAATTTTTAGCATCCAAAAGATATTTCATATTGTTTTATGAAATTAAAAATGTCGGGAATATTGATCAATTTAAAAAGTATTTCTACAATTTTATCTTTTATCATAAATAGATTCCTTTATTGAACAAATTTCTACAACTTCAAACCACAAACTAAAACACACAACCTGTTTCCATTATCTGGCCATCTGCCTATATATATATATATTTATATATATATATATATATAGAGAGAGAGAGAGGATTTGGCATTGAATAACTCACAAGGGTTGATTTGCCATAAAACACTAAGCAACTAATTTAAAGTATCTGTTAATTTTTATGTATCATTTTGCATAAAGTGGTATTAATAAAGAAACAGACAGAAAAAGTCACATTCTGTATTATCATATATGATAGCAGGTGTAATATTTCATTTACTGCTACTATATTTTCTGCTTTTTCCACCCTTAAAAAAAAATAATGGCAGGTCAAATAATCAACAACAATTTTCTGCTGTTCTTTCTCTTTACTTTAAACTCCCCCCCCAAACCAAATGCACTCATCTATACATTTACCCAGCCCCTCTGCCATGGGCAGGATGCAACACATGCAAAATACAGCTGGTTTAGATTCAGAGATTTCCTTTTCCTAGATTGGTTGCCTTATCAAAGCTAAAGAACCCAGTCTGTGCTACCCATAGCTAGTCAGAGAAGAGATGGTTTCAAGTCTTTTTTCCCCCAAGGACATTAGTAGAAAATGTTATACAAACAGCCTCATCCAGGATTCAAACTTTATTGAAATGACTTTGAATTTTGAAACAAAATTCATGTACCTCTTTTAAAGGAACTGGGTATCACTGAATGAAGGAGAAAAAAAAACTTTTGCAATATCACCTAAGCTTTGTGTAACTGTAGAGCCCATTTCACTAGCTTTTCCATGTTCGTATAGGATGGAATCTGGCTTTCGTCAAGTGCATTATTTACTATGCAAATATAGAAGCACTGTGAATATAGATTGTGATAATTTGTGGCTCAAACTCCCAAACCTGCGACCTAATATTCACGATTTCCTCAGTGTCCACCAAACCCATCTTTCCCATAAAAAAATAATTAGTATGTAGAGCTAACTTTTGTTGGAGGCAGAGAGACAAGGACGAGTTCTGTCTGGTTTTGTTGATGTGAGGAAAAGAACCAATTTTGCTTGACAATGGGTTGAATCGTCTGAAACATGTTTGCTAA
Source organism: Sepioteuthis lessoniana (assembly GCA_963585895.1). Classification (NCBI taxonomy): domain Eukaryota; kingdom Metazoa; phylum Mollusca; class Cephalopoda; order Myopsida; family Loliginidae; genus Sepioteuthis; species Sepioteuthis lessoniana. Next base: position 132,720,587 of record OY757908.1, read on the forward strand.
AACCCCTAAATTTTCCCCAGAAAATCTCATGCCTTCCCATGCTGATAAACTTTGAGGTGACAATTCTTCAAGTGATCCAAAAACTCTATTTTCTCCTGTCATGGTTGACTAGAGAGATAAAACCATTTTGCTATTACTGTCTGGTTAAGAATTATGGGAGAGAGGTTTGCATAATTGCTTACTCATGCAACAGACCAAGTGCAGGGAAAAATAGTTTCATGTCTTTTTGAAAAGTTTTATTGCAAAATGTAGTTTAACATTATTATCAAAATCGAGCCTCAACCCTTTTCACTTTTATAATTTTTGTGAATTTCTTTTATAAAATTGATTTATCGATTATTTTATTATTTTCATTACCAGGAAGAATTAGAGGTTTTGGAATCCATTTATATGGGTGATGATTGCTTTAAAAAAATCAATAACACAACGTTCCAGTATAAGGTGAGTATTAAATCACTTTTGACTTAGTGGAGTGGTGGTAGTAGTTGTTAAGGTTTCATCTATGGTTCAAATAGAGATAGGTTTAAAATAGGTTTAAAATTTATTTATATTCAATAACACTGCCCCCCCCCCAAAAAAAAAACCCTCTTCAGAAACAACTACACAAAAAAATGTAAATATTAACACGATTCCCTAACCTCTAGGCATAAAATAACCCAAGATGGGTTGACATGTTGTTAAAAACAATCAACCTTCCTGATTTTCGCTACACGGTAATACTCACTTAGACACAAGTACTTCAACCAGAATCTAGTTGCATTTTTTCCTTCTCATCCCTCACTGACAGACCCGTTCTATCAGTGGGGGTAAGATAAAATAGTTCAGCTCTCATTACAACTTCAACTTTTTCTAACAGAACACCACCTACAAATAATCTTTTTCAAAAAGTTCTTTTTCAATGTTAGTTCTTGATGTAACTCCCCCCCCCGCCCTTCAGCTATGGAGGGTTAAATAGTATCACTGCTGTTCTTCTACAAGGATGACTTTAGCATTAAATAACCCACAAAGGTTGATATGTTATTAAACAAAGAAACTGAACTGAACCTGTTTATAAAATTAACTGGTGGACATAAATTTTGTATCATTAATTACATTAAAAAAATCCGTTAAAAAACTCAGTTCAAGGTTTTCACACTGACTTGTGGTACATAAACAGTTTTGAGAATTTCATGAAATACATGAAATATTTTTGCATATTTTTTGTTCTGTTCAAACTGGATTTTAAAAATGAGAAATTCTTCTCTCAGTTCAAGTCAACTTTCTGTCATCAAAATGTCCAAAGCTGAGCTTGTTTTTTTTTTAATTTCTTTTCACCAACAAAAGTAGACAACTTGTTTCCCTTGTCTTACAAAAGTTCCTCTCCAAATGCTCCAACCAACTGTTACTCACGTTGGATGTTGAATCAACAGGAAAGAAAAGGACTTTACCTATGTCTAAAAATAAAAGAATAAGAAATCTCTCAGAAACTAATCCCAATTTTTCATGTTAAAATTCTTCTTTTTTTTTTTTTTTTTCTCCAATTTATTTTTGTTGTGTATTTCTCTTATGTTCATATTTCTGTATCTATGAGAATCAAGTTAAAATATCTACTTATTTCATCAAAATATTTCTCCCCACCCCCTCAATCTAACAGGTTATTTATTCTGTTTATTTTGATTATTATTTTTTTTCCTGATTATGACTTAGCAAATGAAAGAATTTCATGTTTATTAAATGATTCATTCAAAATAGACAATTTCTTTCACAAAATTGAAGTACATGGGTGAGTCCAAAGATTTGCAATATTTTTGCGATATGTACATCACATGACCAAAGCAGTTGAAACCATAGAAGGTAGCTGCTGTGGTGGTTAGTATTATGCTAGTTGGTGTGCTGACATGTTGTGCATTGCTTCACGCCATGTGTGATTAGAAAGCCATACAAATTTCATGGAAATGCATTGACTGAAAATGTTTTTGTCAAAGGAAATGGAATTGACAATCTGAGTTCAAATCCTGGATGACACAAATGTCTCTCTCACTGTGTTAATGTCTTTAGATGGTTTCATGCTTTTAGGGAAGGCATGAAACCATTTTTTATCTTTCTCCAGCTAAGGGTAAATAGCCAAGCAGACTGGATTCTTTAGCCTTAGTATGGCAACCAGTCTAGAAGAAGGAAAACTCTAAGTTCAAACTAGCTTTACTCCACTTAAAAATTAATCTTGAGTTGCTCGTGATGGAAGCATTTGGTAAATACCCAATTTTATGTTTTAGGGGTTCAAACTGGGCTGTAATGCTGCAATAGAAGCGACCAAAAACATTTGTTGAGTGTCAAGTAATCAGAATGCACTTAATCATAGAGTAACCAGATGGTTCTTTAAGAAATTTTACTTGGGTTCCAAAGAAAATTGACAATGAAAGTCAGGCCGAAACCAGTGGATTCTGAGGCTGTGCTCTAAGCCACTCATTTGGAGTGACTTTAATCACCTACAGTGTCTTTTCCTACAAATTGCCCAGTTGGCTGGGACTGTAGAATACACCAACCGCACCTCTGCAGAAGGGTAAGACCCCCTCCCCAATGAGTGTCCTGGATATGACACTAAACAATCTGATGGTGAGGTTTCAGTGATGCTGGGGCTTTGGGGAATGCGGAGTACCCCTTCATTGCCATTGCTCCCAAATCCACTCAGGCCTGGCGTAGTAGCTCCTGATAGGGCCCTATCTATGGGTTAAATAGAACTAACGGCATACTTATGCTAAACTGAATTGCTTGAAATAGAAATATTTTTGACAATTAAACTGTACTTACATTTAAACTGCATGTTTATGCTAAACTGAATTATTTGAAATGGAACTGGGGTTGGGGGGTTTTTTGACATTGAAACTGTACTTACACTAAACTGAATTGTTTAATATAAAACTGTTTTGACATTTAACTGTGTGTAAAGAAAATCTGTACTTATACTAAACTGAATTAGAACTGCTTGACTAAGCTGAATAGCTTGAAATAGACATGTTTTTGATAATTAAACTGTACTTACATTTAAACTGTGTACTTATCTAAAACTGAATTGTTGGAAATAGAACTATTTTCATAAAAATGGATTTGGCGTTAAATAACCTATGAAGGTTGATATGCCATAAAACCCAACCAACCTTATCCTACAAAATATAACCGATTAGACACTTGGATCCAATTCATCTGAAAATTATCTTAGAATTAATTGACTTGAACACGTCATCTCAAAATTTCAGCCCAGTGTCAACAATGTTGTTTTATTTTTCTTATTAGAATATATAAATTACTTTGTTTTCTTTACTCAATTGCAAAGATGTAACTTATGTATTTTTGTAATTACTATTAATGATATTGTGTTCTCTTACATTGTGGAATTTTCATTTTCAAATGTGCAGTGTGGAGAAGATGGTTCTCCAAAGTCAATGTTACTGGAGATTAGTTGGGGTGAGACGTATCCTGTGGAGAAACCAATTGTTAATTTGAACACATTCTACAACAACCACTTGTAAGTAATGTTTCTCCTTTTCTCTCTCTCTCTCATATATATATATATATATATATATATACACACATGCATGCATGCACAGGGTAAATTGTCATCTGAATTCTGCAAAAATGAAAATTACACAAATATTCTCACTTTATCAGATATATTAACCAAAATTACATGAAAATATCTTGACATTCTGTAGATTAAATTTATTTTTAAAAAATTGCCAGAACACTTTGGAATCACCAGCAAGCTATTCTGACAGTTTCCTTGTTTAATTTGGTAAATACTTTTTCATTATCTTTACCCTCAGTTCATCTTTGGTGTTTTGTTGGTCTCTCGCTCAACTGTGTCCCACACATGATAATCGGGGGAATTTCAATCTAGAGAGGTTGCCAGGTGTTTTGGGTGATGTGGTTGCAGAAATTTTCTGACTGCCAACACAGGATTCTCCTGCTTGTCTGGCATAGTGTTGCAAGACCAAGGGTCTTTCTGCAGCCACCCTCTTGGTCCAGGGCTGCACTACCTCCTCCAACCATTTGATGTAGGCCATGTGAGAAGATGAATGGAGCCATTATGTCGCTATAACTAGTGACCTCCTCAAACATCAGGATGTGGAATAAATATTTGGTTTTCATCCATTTGAATCTGACTGCCACACACTCTAGAATGCCAATCAGTATAGCCGACCATTTCCAGAGGAATGAATTGTGTCATGGTTCTATTTTCTGCACAATCATTACCCAACTGACACTAGTTTGCTGCACAGTAGACAAAACCTGAAACAAATCAAAGTGCACATGCACAAAAAATTTAAAATAGCAACAATTTATCTATCAAATAACAATATGGCATTAAAACATCTGATGGTGAGGCTCCAGTCCTGGTGCTTTAAAGAATGTGGAGTACCCCTTCATTGCCATTGCTTCCAGGTTCATTCTGACTTGGAGTGGTAGCACTCGATAGGGTCACATAAAACTGTTTGACATTTAAACTGTATGAAAACAAATAACTGATGTTTAATTGAATTGTTAGTGAGCAATAATTTAAAACCATTTAGAAACAATAGCAATACTTGTGTGCAAACAAATTAGTTGTAACACATTTAAAAATCAAATTACCCACAAACTATTCACTAAAAAATCATATGTATATCTATTTAAATGTGTGCAAACAAATAACTGATGCTAAATTGTTGGTGTTATATAGCAATACTTGAAACCATTTAACTGTGTGCAAAACAAATGAGATCAGGCTTATTTAAAAATGTTATCAACAAAATGTGCTTATATATATGATTTGGTATTAAGTAACCCACAATGGTTGATATGGCAGAAAACCCAACCCAACCAATTTTCCTTTGTAATTAGTTCAAGCAAATTTCTTTTCCTAATGGCAGATTTTAGCTAACCTCATAAATTTTCAGTGGGATTAAGATCAGGACTCATTGCTGGTCACTTTAAAATAGTCCCCCCCCCCTTTTCAATCATTTCTCTTTTGGATGCGTTCTTTGTGTGGTTATCTTGCTGAAGTACCCATGACCTTCATGAAACAATTTAGATTCTTTCAAGTCTTTGGACATTTTATGTGATTTTTATTTTTTACGCTGTTTGCACCAGCATTTGAAAGGATCTTGATAGTTTTATGCTTAGTAAACTTCTTTATAATATTGTATTCTGTTGATACTGAGATCTTTGAAGATGATCTTATATTCTTTAGAAGTCTTTCGTTTACTAAGAATATCACACCTGATGTTCTCAGATAACTTCTTTCATTTCGCCATTGTGACTAAGGAACAGTGAATAACATACGAATTTTTTAAACATCATTCATTGGCTAATTCTCGTCATGTTGGAACTGGCAGTTTATAAAGGGGAATTTGTTAAAACTCATTTTATCATTTTCTCTTTGTTGTCAGTCGATCAAAGCTGTTTTACTTGATTTTTTTTCCCCCTAGGAGATATTTTATATTATTGACTGACATTTCATGGTTGCCAATAACACTGTACATATTATTATGTCACATTAATTTGTCTTTTTTTATATCTGATTCATAAAAATCAGTTGAAATGAGACACCCCCCCCCACTTTCAGATTCTTTCTTAACTATAAAAGTCATTTTTTTTCCCCGGGTTTTCATTTCAATCATTGTTTATTTATTTATTTTTCAGAGATAAAGCCTTCAAGGATTATCTTTGCCAACAAATATCAGAAAAGGTTTGTTGCTTTATCCTCATTAAAAAAAAAAAAAACAGAATAAAATCATTTAATTGCTTTGCTTAGCAATTAAAATAATCTTTTAAACTTTTCACTTCCACTAGCATACCATAATTTTGCATATCCAAAATTTAAAAAAAAAAAACCCTCGTAGTTGAAAGGGTTAAAAATCAGCATTTTTCTTCTAAGCTGATTTTATTTTCTATGTCCAATGTTTGGGATAGTTTGCATATGTATAAATACCCAAATGACGAACTCGCTAAATGTTATTTGTGGGAGCTACAAATATTTCTAGGCTCTAACCTACTATATACTTTTAGAAAAAGCCTTGTTGCATTTTATCCTGAAAAAGTGCAAAACCTTGTTAGAATTTGTTATGCTCGCCTGCTTAGAATATGCTGAGGCTCATTACTCCCAGGTCCACTTAAACCCAGTGTATTAGTACCTGTTAAGCATCCCATCTATGGACCAAAAAGGAATATTTCATACCATATAAATGTAAATTGGATTTGTATTAATAGTTATTTGAAGCTGGAATTATTTCCTAATGATTATTGTTATTATTACTTAAAACCATCGTAACTATATGCAAATAATTTTTATTAGATGGAAAGACTTGATATCATAACTACACAAAAAATATAAAAGTACAATGAATCCAATTCCCTAACCTCTAGGCATGAAATAACCCTAGATGGGTTGTCATGCTATTTTTAAATATTTGTTTAGTAAAAAAAAAAAACATTTTTCAAATCTGTTAGCAAAAGTTAACCTGATTGTAGCAAATCGGAAACAAAAATACATTTTCATATTTCCCTTGATTTTTAAATATTTGAATAAAAAAAAAAAATCTTAATTCATTGTTATTTTCATTAAATGAAATACTTTATTTATATAGAAGATGATTTTGTCGTTTACTTGGACAGAATGTCTTGGGCTGGGAAAGTTACCTCCCTTTTCCACAAGTTGGTTTTGTGCCAGTCATTTTGAGCTTGTTATTATAAAGAGATATAATAGAATTATTAGGTTCACACATCCATCAAAAATAGAATACATTCAAATAAGAACATTGTAAAACTATTGAAAATAATTTACAAAAAATATTTCTCTAAACCTTAAAGAATATTAAAAGCACAATCAATACTGGCAATTTTTCAATGTAAATATTTTATTGTACTTGATGGACATTTTTTTAAAGTTCTTTTTTATGATGTAGGTGAGGTCAGTGATATTCACTAAACTGAAAAAAGGCAAATTTAATGTAAGCTGAAATGATGCAAAGCTGAGGATATTTAATCATTATAAACCTCAATTGGTCTAAAACCTCAATTGGTCTACTTGGCTGTTGAATAGGATTCAGTGTGAAATCTCCAGCATGAAATTTCACAAACCACTTTAGACTGATGTGACCAGTTACACAACCATACACTGCACACTTCTTTTCAGTCATATTTTTACTCTTATTTTCTTCCATGTTCGATGTTAGAATAAACGAATTTGTACTGATATTTCTGAAATGTCTACAGAAAATGGAATCACTCCCCCATTAAACTGTTTCATTTTTCTTCCACTTGTTAGACTTAATGCAACTTTAGAAAGACTATCATCTATACCCACATTTCATGGAGGAGAGGACAGCATCTTTGTACTTCTACCCTAATTTAAGAATGTCTCTTATTAGATGACACTGAATAATAGTTTCAGTACCAAACAATTGTTCATATTTTTAAGATGCAAAAGTTATTGAATGATTTTGTCTTTTTTTGTTGGTAGGCTGAAGATATGTTGGGCTGTGCAATGACTTATACGTTATTTGAGTGGGTCAAGGAAGACTTGGAAACACTCATGGCTGAACAACCGACTCCTGTGGCAAACACAACTCTTCCACCAACAGCTGAAGTAAGTAACTATTTCTACAATATCCATGGAATTGGATCCTTTTTATAAGCAGAGTACAGCTGGTTTGAATTTAGAGTTTTCCTTCTCTTAGACTGGTTGCCTTACTATTTACCCATAGTTGGGGAGAGAAGAGATAGATACATGCCTTTCCTAACCCCATCAGTAAAATTTTTGGAAAGTTGGAAGAGTGGTATGTCCGCTTAAAAAAAGATAATTGTCTAAAAAAAAAAAATATTTTAATGATGACTTCTGGGAGTCATTTAACAATCTTAAAACTGTGAGAATCAAGCTCACTGGTCTCCTAGTTATTGGTGACTTGTACGGTGTAATAAGTTTGGGTCAACACTAATACACACATCATATGGTGTGTGTGTGTGTGTATATATATATCATATAAACTGGAAATAAGTCTTTAGAGGAGAAGATTTTATACAAAAATAGTTCATGAACTGTAATATTTTTCATTTTTTCTACTTTATTTTCAGCCAGAAGAAGTCAAAAACGATCGAAACAAAGAAGAAAAGCGGCCAGAGTCAAAGAAGAAAAAAGAACAGCTAACAAAAAACCAGAAGAAAAAGTTATTCGACAGAGTTGGGAATCGAGGAGAGGTTGCCCGAGGTGCAAACTGGGTGGACGTTATCAAACACCTGTCTCAAACAGGTAGCAAATTAGAGACTGGTTAATAAATAAAGAAAATAGTAATTATAATTATTAATAAATAAAATGCTTCATTTACATGTTTATGGTGTTGATTAATTTTGTCCGTGTCCGAGATGAAGATTATTTCAAATAAATGGTAACATCAGTCGTAAACCTAATGACTTGTTGCCCTATTCAAAGACAAGGATATAAACGTATCTAGTTCAATTGCTGGGTCAGGTTGAACCAGCATTAACTTTAACTGATACAAGATGTCCTCTAAGTACAGATGAGAGGAATGACTGAAGTGTAGGGTCACTAGAAAGAAATCACCGAGGTGATAATCCTCTAAGTACAGAAGGTGGAATGAAAAGTTAGAAAATTTCCAGGAGTTTAAGACAAATCACAGGACTAAATGTTGATCATATGCTAAATTTGGTGGGTCAACACTAACATAGGGCAAATGGTGACTTCAATGAATTTTCAATTTAGCAATAAACATGTCACAAAAATTATCACTTAAGTGGTATTGCTACAGTTGCAGTCATAATAGGATAAGAAACGGGAAACAACTCTAGTTAGCAACAAACTAAAAACTGTCCAAGGGAAATAACTCCAGGTCCATTTAACAGTTATTTCCCTTGACTATTTTCGGGTCAATATTAAGAATTACTTATCTGCTGCCCTAAACGAACAAGATATTCCTTTTTAATGTAACCATTCAGATGTATGTGTACTGTAAATAAGGATCCTTATAATATAGATTGATAACTTTCTTTCAAAAAATTTCAGCGAGTGTATTAAAAAAAAATCAAACGTCTTAATTGTTTGGTTATGGGAGCCAATAATGTAAATTTACTGTGAAAGTGTGTGTGTGGCGGGGGTGATGCTTATGGAGACCAATACTTTAAAGTTGTGATTTGAATGAAAGGAAAAAAATATGACTCACCTTTGCTGAAGGAAGGAGACATTTATGAGATGGAGAGAAAAGGGGAGAAATTGTGGGTAGCAAAAATGGCTACATAAAGTGTCAAGCAAACATGTTGAAGAAAGAAAAGAAATTGTTAATCTCTCAGCCAGTTAAATTTCTTCTAACAAGTTTTAGTGTCATCAAACACTTTGAATCTTATTTCGAAATCCAACTCTTTCATAGCTGTTAATAACACACAAACTAATTAATATCAGTTTATTTTTGTTAGAATTTTCATTAACTGGATTTCTTTCGATAATCTCATATGCTTATTGTTATTAAATTTATTTATTGAAATATTTTCAAATAATTAAAGGTACACATAACAAAAAGAAAAATGAATTAATAATTATTTCCTTTTACTGGACATTGAACTTTTTTTTTTTTTTTGTAAGTTTCAATCCAAAGAATATGCAAAAATAATTTTTCTTTATTAATCTGAACAATTCTGATTGTAATAACATTTTTTTTCTTTACATAATGTGTGAATAGAACAACAGTTAAACTTTTTTTCTGTCAACTAAAATTCCCATTCATTTCAAGTTAAAGATTTTTTTTGCTTTTAGTTTGTGAACGTGATATTTCAATAATAATGAATTGAAAATTGTGGTAAAAATATTTAAATATCAAATTTAATTTAAAGCATTAATATTGTTTGAAAAAAAGGGATTAATTGAAATAAATATAAAACATTTAGTAGTTTCAATTTAATTTTACCTTACATCCAAGCAGTTGAATAATGTCACGATAGGCAGGCAAAGGACATGTCTATCTTCACGTTGGAAGGTTAAATAACTGTGAAATTTTCACCTAGTATAAAATAGATCATAAACAAACATTTAGAATTTTAAATTGGCAAAATTTTTCTGTGAAACTTTTAAGTTGGTGGTGTTATTCAATAAATAAGGAAATTTTAAAAGACAAAAGAATTTTTCCCCCCATCAATGTAAACTTGTAAAATAGTTTGGAATTGGTTTATAGCAACAAGGATTTGAATCCTGTAAAAATATTTGTTTTGAGGCTATAAAAAATGCTATCAAACCATGGTGCTTCAGGTTGGAACAGAGGTCTGTCATCAAATTTTCGCTGACTGAAAAGTGCAAACTATGTGAAGTTTTGAGAAGAATGTTTCAGTCACAAAATGTTTACAAATGGGCTAAACATGGGTTTGCCACTATGAGACTTAGTTGAAAAGTCCATGTAGGGGAAACACACTGACTGTCTGGTAAAGTTGCAGGTGCAGTGGTCAGTAAAGAAGGTCATGCTGACAGTCGTCTGGGACATGAAAGGACTTATCACTTGATTTCAGTGAAAAAGGTGCAACAAGTAAACAGCGTTTCTTATTGCCAACTCCAAAGGCAAAATTGAACTTATTTATTGGATGTGACTCATACAAAGTGAAACAAGAACATTTTCTCATGAGAATTTTAACACTTTTTAGTGTCAAAACTCGTGAGAAAGAAAAAATAGACACATATTACTTCATGAAAATCTCTCTTGGAGTTATGAGTTCAATCCTTGAAAAGAGAAGCTGACTTTTTTCTGTGATTTTGATAATTCAATAATCATAAAAATTAAATACTGAAAAATAATAATGAATTTTAAATTCTAAAAATGTCTTGTTAAAATATTAAAACAAAATTTTAAATGTTAAATTTAGTTTTAGGTATCAAGACAATTTGAAAAAAGTGACTAAGATAAATAAAAAAAAAAAGAAGAAATTTAGTAACGCCAGGAATTTAATCTATGAATATATTGATATTTTTAACATTTATTTTGCAATCAAATTCCCAGTTTGATAGATTCTTAAAATTATGACTCTTAATGTTAAGTAGAATCGGTCGGTGTGGTGTTTTTTTTTAAAATGTGAAACAGAAAAATTTGTCCCCGTCCACTTCTGCAATGATACAATGTGACTCAAATTGAATAAAGGGGTCTTAGAAAGTGACTCTTAATATCACATTCTGGTCAATTGGTATCCTCCCCCCACCCCATGGGCATCAAGCAATGAACCTTACTCATTTTAGATGATGCCAGCAAGGATGGCCTTCTGGGACTAGACTTTTTAATTTTTGCCAATACATACTTATATAGTCATTTCAAAGGGATCATTTTGATACTGCCAAGTTGAAAGCAACTCTCAACAGAAATCTCACTTTCTCTGCCCAAAGAATTAACTGTCTCACATTGAATACCATAATGATTAAAGAGTGTAGCTCTCACTGGGTGCCCCATAACCTTAATCCAGACAATAAATAACAACTACATTCTAAGTGACAATCGTATTGCTAAATAAAAAGGGTTCTACTTGACATTTTCTAGAAAGAAGATGACATGACAAAGACTCGAGGAAGGCTGAAGGGTACACCAACCAAAATATGATAAAAACAACAAACTTGTCAGAATTATTCTATAACAACACATTTTTTAAAAAATCTACATATTTCTACAATATTGTCATTTTTATCATGTAGAATGCCATGAAAGAAAGGTAGAAAATACATCTGGTATTTAAGAACATACTTTTAACAGGTTGTAAATGGAAGTCAACTGAATGCAATGTCACACAACATGTACCCAATTAGAGCATAATCATTTCTTTTTCAAACATATCAACAAAATTAACGTGGCAGGATTCCAATTTGATACAGGGAATAAAAAGGCATGTTGTACTTCTGGTATGAGGTGCCAATGATTTTGATTAGCGTTTGGAAGTGAACAACAGGTGAAGACTTTATAGACGTACCTATAGTGATGTACACCAAGTTTACATAATCTGTCATGGTTTGGGGGGTGGGGAACTTTGCCCTTCTACGTCTCAGCATCTATGCCACTGTTTACATAGAGGTACTGGACACAGTTCTCTTACCCTGGATGAACAGTGGCCTAGGAGTCTGTTACCACCTACATGGTTGAGAATTTTCATGATTGAGTCACCTTATAGCTGTCCTGATTTGAGTCTCCTGGACTATGTCTGTGGGCATCACTGAAACAGAGTCGAACAAATAGTGCCACAAAATTCAAAAAACTTGTCGATTGTGCTTTGATATCAACCCATGTAAGTAAAGTAAAGTTGACAACCGTAGTCAAGGGTGACCTGAAAGCTCCCTTTTCAATAGCTACTACACTGAGGTGTAGGGGAAGGAGCTACTCTTTTCCCTGGATTGCTCCACTTTACCCTTGATATGTACCTTATATCACTGAGTGTTAAGCAAGGAGGTATCAAGTACCAATTTTAAAGTCTTTGGTATGATGCGACCTGGGATTGAACCCAGGTCTCCAGGACCATTGGCGAACACTCTACCCACTATCGTGTACATTGTTTACATATACATGAATTGTGCAGTTATTTCTTAAGAATTTTCTTGCATACAAATAGATGAAATCAAATATTCTCATCTAATACCAATATTTATATGGTTTCAAGTAATTATTTCTATTTAAAAAATCATTTGTTTATGTACCTTTAAATATACTTATCAACCCCTCTACACAATCAGGATGTGACACAAGGTCAATTTTTACGCAGAGTTTAACAGGTTTGAATTCAGAGTTTTCCTTCTCCTAGACCAGTTGCCATATCAAGGTTAAAGAGCCCAGTCGGCCCTACTATTTACTCATAATTGGAGGAAGAATAGTTGGATTCACACTATTCCCAAGGGTATGTGAAATGCAAACAGCCTTGTTCAGGATTTGAACTCTGATCACTATATTCATTTCCTATGAGGTGTAGGGGAGGGAGCTACACCTACGCTATCATTTATGGTTTCAAGTATTCCTATCTAATACTAATAATTATATGATTTCAAGTAACGAATAATAATAATCCTATGTAAATAATTAAGTAGCTATTCTTAACACAAATAATTTACAGTTCTATGGCATCAAATATTCTTGTTGAATAATAATAGTTTTTAAACTGATTTATTTGACCCAACAGCTACAACTAGTCTGAGAGTGGAGCTGGGAGTAATGGTAATGGAAGGGTACTCCATACTTCTCAGATTTCTAGAACTGGAGCCTCACCATCAGATGTAGTTTAGTGTTATACCTAGGAGATGACCTTGTTTGGGGGGCCTTTCTGCAAGGGTAGGGATACAGTCAGCATATTCTAAGCCCTACTCAGAAGGGGGTGTAAAAACACATCGAAGGCTGCCGTTTTGGACATCATGACCAACATAAACATGAACCGAGCCTACAATAACTGCTGAAGAAGCAGTTTTTAATCTTTTTAAGTTGAACCCCTATAAAAGATTTTTTTTTCCTCCTCAGGATAGAGAAGCAGCCATCCATTGTTCAGCTATATTTCCAGCTCATGACAATACTCTTGTCGAACTTGAGTGGACATAGGATACTCAGGCACCTTGTTCCAAAGTCCATCGGGTGGCTAATTACCTGACCATTTCCACAACACTGTCCAAGGCCTGGTCTGCTCATTGAACTCGGCACTGAAGTCTGGCTCCTCTATTCTGATCTCAGTGCAGGCACACAGCTGTGTCCTTGAGAAGATAGTATCACCGGACTGGTTTATGCAAACTCCACCCAATATCTTAATAATATCCATACCAATTAGCATGTCAAAGCCTAACAGAGAACTGCCCATGACCAGCACATCAGCTTTCACAAGGCTTACATTATCTACTGCCAGTGTGATAGTCCCAATGCCATTACCATGGAGAGTTTTACTATCAACTGCCAGGACGTCCGATGTCTGCCGACTCCAGGGGTTGCACACCAATCCAGTCATGAGGGACCAAGAACATCCAGAGTCCACCAGTGCCATACACTTCTTGCCATTAACCACAGCTTCAATCACGGGGAGCACCTCTTTTAATTTGAATAGGGAGAGAGTGGCGCTAACATCTCGACCCTGTTTCCATTTCCCGGACAGTTTTTCATTTAGTGCCCAGTTTTGTTGCAGAGATAACAGCGCATGGCTGATCTTTCTCTCCGATTTCTAACACTGCTGCGCTGGATACAGTCTCTAGCCTGATGGTTTGGGGCCCCCGCATCTGAAACAGGTGACATCACTCTGACCAGTTTTGTGAAGGTTCAGTGTATGCGAGGCCTACTCAGGTTGCACTGCAGCGGCCAGATGCTCGTCCCTGGTTTCCACTAACATGGCATGAGCTCTCTCCAGTAGGTCTCTTAAAGTTAGGGTTTCTATCCTGGTTGACAATCGGAAGAGTCCCCTGACATGACTCGGTAGCCCATTGATGGTGCTCTTCATCCAGCATTCTGGCGGCATTACCCCTACCAGTCGTACCAACTGTTGCAAGTCTGTTAGGCACTCATGTACAGTCTCTTCTGGACAGACGTGGTACGTGGTAAATTGTTCGAAAGCCATAAATGAATCCATTCCGTAGGCTTTTATAAGAGCATGCTTGATCTCCTCGACGTCATCTCATTGTGTTTTTGACAGCTGCCAATATGTCTCTAGGGCCGTGCTGCTGAACTCGGGGATTAGCTGATGCCTGGATGCCATGGTTAATAAAGCTGAAATAGCTTGAAACATTTTAATTGTTTGCTACCGGTCCTGTCTCTCTCTTTCTCTCTTACTTGCCGCGTCAAGACACTTGTTCGCTCAGTCCAACTGTGAAGCAACAAATGCAACAATAACAACAATGCTGAGATTACTCCTTTTATATCAGTTCAGGCTAGCCGAAATTTGCATATGCCATAAACCCCCATCCCACCAGAGATGAGACGTGTGACCTACAAACTGCACTCCCAAGAATGCTCATGCTTCTGCTTTTTTCTATACTTCTGGTACTCCACACACAGGACACATTCGCACACGTTTGGAATTTTGTGGAAGGCCAATTTGCTCATCACTTCTTGCATCTTTCTTTCTTCCTTCCTTCCTTCCTTCCTTCCTTTTCGTGTCGCTATGAAAGGAATTCAATCCACATGGCTTCGTTGTCACATTTCATTTCTCTCGTTCGTTCGGCTCACCACCTGTTTTTTACCCAGCTGGGGAGGATTGCTAGATTCATGTAAACATCAGCTGTTCTGCCTGCATATACAGCATGTCACTCATTGTCTTTTTGAATGACAAACTATGGTTGGCTCATCGGAGGCAGAAGTCTGCAGGTTCTGCCTTTCAATTTCACTACAAGAACTTACTGCATAGTGGATTTTGAGATAAAAATAGATCACCTAATCCTCACCTGAAGACCAAACCTAGTGTTCATTAAGAGAACTCGCTGTATAGTGTGTTAAAAACAAAGACCTCAGACTCCTCCACTCTGCATATGGAGACACCTTTTTACAGCCGTCCTTTTCACACTCTCACATATACCAATATGGCCATTTGTTTACTTCCAGTCCTCGAATAACAATCTCTCTTCTCGAGAGTATCAAGGGAGGTAACTGGCATGTCTTAACAGTTCTTCCCCCTTTTTCTTTTCATTTCTTTAGGGCATAAGTTCTGCAAAAGAAAATAGGAGAGTGTAACAACATTAAACAGAGGACTCTTTCGGCTCAGATATAAACCCCAGGATCTTAAATGAAGGCACTCCTTTCTTTGTCAAGGAGTGGGCAATTTGTGTGTTAGTTGGTACCCAAGAGATCTCTGCAATTTCTTTTCCTTCAAGCATCTCTCTCAAAATAGCCATCTCCATGCGAAGCCTCTATTCACTGTAACATTGTAACTTTTATTAGGGTCTATCTTTTTTTTTTACTGTTTAAATTTTCTTCACTGTCACTGGAATCAAAATGAAGCTGTGTGGCATTCATATCATTTAGCAGAGTTGTATTTGCATCTCTGTTGAAGAAAGAAGAATTGGATTTTATTTCTGTAGCCGAAACAATTACATGAGGGTTTTTCTTGCAAGTTGAACCTGGACTTTTTCCAAGCTATTTCTTCTTTGCAGAACGTTATGCATGGCAAATAACTTTTGCAACCGAATCCTCTTTATTCTGATTCTCTTTCTCATTCATAGTTTCACTCAGTTTGTCATCAACTTCAGCATCATATTGTCTACAAGAAATAGATGCTTTTCCTGGAGTACAAATTATTTCTCTTCTTTGAACATCAGGAGATAAAAAGTTACATTCTAGAGTAAGTAATGATTTCAGTCCAAATATTCTAAGTGATAAAAACACCAAGGGGAACATCATTTATATGTACTAATTCCATAATTTTTGCCAGGGGTAATTGTAAGAAAAACTGGGCTCTCTAGCTTTAGTAGGGCTACTATGGTGGAGAAAGTAAATTCTAAATTCAAAGCCAGGAGTTTAAGTTCCAAAGTCTTCAGCACCATTTTGGCAATTCTGTTAGTATCAACAATATCAAGTTGTATTTCCATGGCACAACATTGATGTTCTGATTTTATAATGTTCCACTAGTGGATTTTGAGATACACACAAATCTCCTTATCCAGAGAGTTAATTTATAAGAAAAAAAGAGAACTTGTTTCATAGTGGACTTTTGCCATTCTGGTGAAGTGAAAATAAAATTTTAAAGTTCAGTGTTGTTGTTTTTTCAGTCTGGAATTATTAGATGAATATCCCAAATTATCCCTTTTACAAATAAAGAGTCCAGAAGTTTTAGGGATCAATAATTGACTTATAATTCTATAATTTGAAAGTAGAATAAATTTCCCTCTCTTGATGAAGTCTTGTTTAAAAAGAATGAATGACATTTTCTGCTGAGTCTCTTAATGTTTAAAAAGAATCCAGTTCACTTAGCTGTGTGTGTGTGTCTATGAAAGGGAGGATGGTTTGAAGAAATGTAAGTTGGCGACCGTAGTTGAGGGTGACCAGAAGGCTCCTTTTCAAAAGCTACTACACCAGGGTGTAAAGGAGGGCGCTACTCCTTTCTCTGGATTGCTCTACTTTACCCTTGATATGTATCTTATATTGCTGAGTGTTAAGCAAGAAAGTATCAAGTACCATTTTTATGACGCAATCTGGGAGTGAACCCAGGTCTTCTGGACCATTGGCGAACACTCTACCCACTAGGCTATGAAGAAATGTATCAAACCGTTTTTTGTGACTTTTCAGACACCTGATAGAAACAAACACATACACCCACATTGATGGTGGTTCATGAAAGACGCAAGGTCAAGAATAAAAGCATAGAATTTCCATGCACATGTCCGTTATGCTATAGCCTCCAAAGTCATGTAGCAACACTGTATTCAGAAATATCAGTATTCAGCAGTTGAAATGTTTGCATCATGTGCTAGCCTCACTTGAACATCTACGTTCTTTTACACTTTGCATATAAATATTACAAAATTATGCAAAATAAATTTCATAGGAAATTTCCCCAGTTGACACCACAAGGACAAAGAGTGCTAAGTGTAATGGAATTGGCGATTCAAGCTGGATACCTATAAGAGACTGCATTTCAGTTTGTGCAAATGCCTTTGCATGAATCCATCTCTTCTCTCTGCAGCAAATTGGGTTCTTTAGCCTTGGTTAGGCAACCAGTGTAGGATAAAATAAAGTCTGAATTCAAAGTAGTTTTAGTCTGCTTAGAAATTGACCTTGTGTCATTCATGATGGGGTAGAATTGGGGAAATCTATACACTTTGCTACAAGTCGACAGCTTGGGCTGCAAATTTAATGAAACAAGCTTAAACCTGCATCCAGGTTAGGGGAAATCACTTTCAGCATTTATTATAAGACTCAAATATGCACTTATCAGCTTTTTGTGTTTAAAAGTTGTGGTTACATCCTTCATTGGCATAATGGTTAGAGTGTTCGCCAATGGCCTGGGAGACCGGGGTTCAATCTCCAGGTCGAGTCATACCAAAGACTCAAAAAATGGTACTTGATGCCTCCTTGCTTAACACTCAGCATTATAAACTATGGGTCAAGGGTAAAGTGGAGAAATCCAGGGAAAGGAGTAGTGCCCTCCCCTACACTTCGGTGTTGTTGCTATCAAAAAGGGAACCTTTGGGTCACTCTCGACTGGGGGGTGGTCGCCAACTTTACTTTACTTACATCCTTTTTGAAAAATACTTGAGTGGAGTTCTGAAAAGTTTTCAGCCTTACCAAAATAGGTATGACCAAAAGTGAAACTCTACATGATCTTCTATGTATTCATCTTGTAGTTCAACATATCTAACATATTTTTTCGTTAACTCTTCAAAAAAGAATTTAATAATAAAATAGGTCATTCCTTTCTTGGTTAGGGCAAGAACTAATCAGCACCCTATTGTATATAATCTTGTTTCCTTATAATATTAAAAGAAATAAATTATTTGCTCCTTTGTCATAACTTTTAATGTCTAGAAAATGATTTAATGCTATTCATTCTAGATACACAATTTATTCTTTAAAAATCTATAAGAGACAATTCAAGCTTTTTATTAGAAACTCCAATGCTTGAATGATTGATTTTAATGGCATGTCAACATGTCTAGGGTTATTTTATGCTTAGAGGGAATTGCATGCATTGTACATTTATATTTTTTGTGTAGTTGTTTCTTAAGAGTTATTTTGTATACTGTTGTATGGTTTCAAGTATTCCTATCTAATACTAATAATTTATACACAATTATATGGTTTCAAGTAATTATTTCTATTTCATGATAGTCATTTGTTTGTACACAGTTAAATGGTTTCAAATAACTAATAATAATAATCCTTAGTAAACAATCAGAGCTTGAAGAAACAATTCTTGATACAAATAATTTAAGTATCTCTATTGAATATGAATATTCTTTAAACAGATCTATTTGTCCCATAGATGGAACCCTAAAAGTACAACCACTCCAGAGGACCTGGAATAATTGCAATGAAGGGGTACTAACTTCCCAGAATTGAGAGGTCTTACTTCTCTGAAGGTAATACAGTCAGCAAAGTGTATGGATTTGCCGATAAGGCCATCAGAAACTCCAAATTGAGCAATGAAACTTTGAATCTGCAAGAATATTCTACAACACTTAACTTTTGTTGCAAGAGAGAAGCTTGAAAAGTTATGATAAAGTTTATCATCTTGATACAAAGCAAGACATCATGCTTTCTCATTTGCAATAAAAGACCCCCCTATTGCATTTAACAAAAGACCCCCGATTGCATTAGGGATATTCGGAAGAATTAAGCAATTAGAAAATTGGATCCAAGACTGGTGAAAAAGGGGTCACTTAGTCTACAGGTGCCAAAATTACTGACAATTTAAGGAAGAAAACGATGGTGAAGAGGTAAATGGTATTAAGAAAGGTAAAAATTTATAAAAAGCAGGAATAGTCAAAAGAGAATGAAGAAAGAAAAGAGAAGAGGAAAAATTAACAGTCAGGGCAGAAAAGGATAAAAAATTGAAAACCAGTTTTTTTCCCTTTCTTCTGTGTGATACGTTTCTAACTCGACTGCATAAGTCAGCAATGGATGTAGCTAAACTTGTCTCAAGCTTTGCTTTCTCCAATTTAACTTTATTGGTCGAGAGAGAATCTAATTTACAGTTTAGATAATTCAGCTGTTTTATCAAAACTTATAAGCAAAGGAAAAAAAATCCAAAAGAAATAACTTGTTATCAAAGCTGGAAAAATATCATTTTCTATTGGAAATAATTCTACCTTAAAACACTTCAGCAATTAACAAAAGAAAAGTGGTGAAAGAGATAACTTACCTCCTTGGGCAAAATAAACATGTCTACCGTCTCAGGTATTTTGACAGAAAAACATGGCTGCCATTAACACAAGAACTTGGAGAGGGATCACATTTTGATCTTGTTGTTAGAAAGAGTACTGTAAGAGTGATACTACAGGGTGGAATGATAAAATTGCCGCCCTAGAAAAGACGACATGATTCCATTTCCATTTAATGAAAACCGGTTTTCTGTTTTTGTTGCAGACCATCTACTAGTTGGCCAGTTGTGTACAAATCCCAAGAGCGATAGGAGCCTTCTATCATGTCTGAAAGTGACACAATGTTCAACGAGCGAAATCGTACAACTCATTCTCTCTACTGATCCAAGTTATGACAACAGGACCATTGCCAGCACCCTCAAAATGCAAATCTGGATTGCCACGAATAACAGAGACGTGCCCAGGGTGATGAAAACAAAGTTTCTGGCTACGGTTATGGTCTTTGGTGTGGTTTCAAGTGAGGGCCACATCATGCCACCTCACATCTTCGAAGTCGGCTTGAAAGTCAACACCAAAGTGTACCTGGATGTGCTGAAGAGTGTGGTGATCCCCTGGTGCAATCAGGTGGCCGGTGGCAGACCCCGGGCGTGGCAGCAGGACTCGGCGCCGGCCCACAAGTCCAATGAGACCCAGGCGTGGCTTCAGAAGGAGTGCTATGACTTTGTACCCTTCTCTCATTGCCCCCCCTTCTCCCCTGACCTGAACCTGCTGGTCTACTTTGTTTGGTCATACGTCAAGAAAAGCCAGCCTGATTGCCACCATCTGGCAAGTATTTGCCGAGCTTCCGTTGGCGTTTGTGGAAAAGGCATGCTCTGTATTGAGGCGGTGATGGAGGCTGAAGGCGGCTGCATTGAATAGATGTCAGCTCTACTACATAATCAAATTACCTGAATTGATTTTTTCAATAAAAGTTTTAAAATAAAGCTGTAGTGTTGTTTTCTTTAGGAGGACAGTTTCATCGTTTCACCCTGCACTATGCCTCTCCAAAAATGACATATAAAGAGTTTGGGCTCTTGGGGAGGGCATGTGAAAAAAGCATAGATTGAGATTGCTAGTAAGGCAAGAGAGATGTGTGTGTGTGTGTGTGACTCAACCAGGTGAAACAAAACGAGAAGGGATGAACAAATATATGAGAATTGATACCAACTTGAAAATTTTGGTATATGGTTTGGTTTGGTTTGGTTACTTTGTTTTATGGCGTATCAACCTTCATTGGTTATTTAATGCCAATAGTGGTACTATTTAACTCGTAGCTGGGAATATAAGGGAGGTCATACCTTTCCCCAAGGGTATTACTGGAATTTGAACTTGCTTACTATAGTGTTGCAGTCCAGCACATCAACCACCACACCATAGGGACTCTCTCAGTTTGGGTGTATATTATTGAACTCAAAAACAATGAATTTAAATTTGTTGATTTGATGCCCATTAAAAGAGACATGAAAATTTATCCAAAATGTTTCTCATATGTGCTTTCATACCAACTCTTATAAGAAAGATTTGAATGTAAAACTGGAGGTAAAGAAAAAGAAAAATAGATTCTGAATTTTAATGTTAAAATTTGCAGTAACTAAAAAAATCTCTGCTGTAATAGAGTAACAATTGTACTGTAAAGCATACACCAATAACATTTTAGTGAAAACTGACTTCCAACAAAATAAATGAAAAATAAATTCATTGTGGGAAGACTTTTAAGCATTGTGGAAACATGAGGACACACACAGGAGAAAAACCATTCTCCTGTACAATTTGTTGTAAAGAGTTTACTGAGAAGGTCTATATGCATGCATACAGGTGGAAGGTCTTTTGTGATGTGTGTGGCAAGTGCTTCTTCCAAAAAGGCAAGCTGATAGAATATCAAAGAAACCACATA
Organism: Sepioteuthis lessoniana; assembly: GCA_963585895.1. NCBI lineage: Eukaryota > Metazoa > Mollusca > Cephalopoda > Myopsida > Loliginidae > Sepioteuthis > Sepioteuthis lessoniana. The sequence goes on from OY757908.1 coordinate 132,742,273, forward strand.
GGTGAAAAACTCTGCTGAGTAATTCATGTGGTCAAGCATTTACTGAGAAAGAGTGGCAGAAAGCACACATGGGTAATAAGGATATTGAGACAAGGTTTATAAGAGTAATCTACAAATTCCTATGATAATTAACATAGGCAAAAAACCATTTTATTGTGATGGTAAAGCAGGGACTGTTATTGACAGGTTAATGATTATACGGAAATCTGAACTCTCTGATAAAAAACAATGGGATTTCTTACAAGTGGTAATAGTGTTACTACTATTGTATGATCTCATCACTTGAATTTTAGTGAAACACCTAAACAAAAAGCTAGATGGGAACTACTCTAGGATGATGCATGTTATTTTGAACAGGTCTTTGAAGCAGCGCCCCATAAAACAGCAGCTATATGACCACTACCCACCCCGATCTTGCAAACCATCCAAGCAAGACATGGTAGGCACTGTTGAAGACAAACTCATAAGTGACATTCTTTTATGGACTTCCACAAATGGACACACCTATGTTGGCTAACCAGCAAAAACTTATATTCATATCAGTTCTGTGTGTGGACATTGGATGCCATCTTAAGGACTTACCAAGAGCAATGCCTGATAGGGATGAATAGTCAGAGAGAGTCAAAAGAAATTGTGCTGTTAGCATGCCATGATGATGACGATGATGATGATTTACTTAGAGCAACAATTTATAGAAATGTGTAAAGAAGAGAGAAAATATTTTTACTGCAATGAATCATTTAGCCAAAAGAAACTTGAAAGAACATAAACTAAACAGTGTTTATTACTCAGAGCCCAAGGTCGAGTCACAAAGGGAGGGGTGTGTTTGGTTGGGTTGGGTTGGGTTTGATGGCATATTAACCATTGTAGGTTATTTAATGCCAAATCCTCTTTATACATATTAAATATGATTTGGTTTGGTCGGGTTTTATGGCATATCAACCTTTGTAGGTTATTAAATGGCAAATCCCCTTTATACATATATATTAGATATACATGATGTGTAAACATATTTTGTAGATAACATTTTTGAATAAACCTGAGCTCATTTGTTTGCACACAGTTAAATGGTTCCAAGTATTGTAATAGAATGCCAATAATTCAATTTAGTTAAATGTTTTGCATTTCTTGTGGTCATGAATAAAAAGAAAAAGTTTTGAAATACGTTGTGAACAAATAATTTGTATGAAACATCGGTTGAGCGTTGTCTAAGCTTGATAATAAAAATAGTGTCGCTTTTGTTTCCTCAACCTCAACTGTGCATGCATGATAGGCCATGAAAAAGTTGAGAGGAAAACATATCAACCATTGTTGGTTATTTAATGCCAAATCTTATTCATATGAAAATATTAAATATACATGATTTGGTTTCATTAGTTTCTTAAGGCATACAAACCCTTGAAGGTTACTTAATGCTAAATCCTCTTTATTCATGTCTATCAAATATATATGATTTGGTTTGGTTGAGTTTTATGGCATATAAACCCTAGTAGGTTATTTAATGCTACATTCTTTTTATACATGTATATTAAATATACATGATTTGTAAACAAAGAGGTAAAAATTTTTAAACAAACCAGAACTCATTAATTTGTACGCAGTTAAATAATTTCAAATATTGAAATATAACACAAATTGTTTTATTTGCACACAATTCAATGATTTAAGTATGGCTATTTGACATGAGTAATTCAACATTATTTATTCGTTCAAACACAGTCAAATTGTTCCAAGTATGGCTATGTAATACTAATAATTCAATTTCATATAAATCATTTCCTTGCAAACAATTATATGGTTTCAAGTTTTGTCAAGGATTAAATAATTCTATTTAATAGTTACATGGGACCCTAACAAGGACTACCACTTCTGATCAAAGTGGACCTGGTATGAAAAATTTTAACGACACAGCCATATGGGTCGTAAGAAAGAATAAGCAATGCAGTCAGATGTTTGAATATGTTTATATAAGAAGTTTGAAAGAGTTGCTAAAGCATATTCCTTTAGCAGTCAATAGTCTTTAAGAGAACAAAGTCAAAATTATAATACAACTTATCTGTGGTTGGAGAATGTTCTGTTGTCTTTCTGTATATTTTCTGCTTGAGTTTAAGACGGTTTTAAGAGGGCTGTGGACGTTTGGTTTCGTAGGGCTCAAATTGTCTTCTGGATTCTGTTTGTAGAGTTGAGCGGTCTGCTAACACCCTTTTCTTTCCAGACTCTCTTTAGCCATGTCTCGTCTCGTAGAGATACCAGTCGCTGCTTCCTGGTCTCACCATGCTCAAGTCCTTCCGTCCTGCTTTCTCCCTCTACCATCGGCCTGTCTACTTTCGGATACACAGCCATCTCAAGGATAACTTGTAATTTTCTTATACCAGGAGCGATGGCTATTAAAAGATACTCCACATTTCCTAACAAACTCGACTGAAGCCTCACAATACGATGAGTATCCCGGACACTCATTGGGAGGGGGTCTTACCTCTTTGCAGAGGTGCAGTTCACATATTCTACAGCACCTGCCACCTGGGCAGTGAATAAATTTTGAAAACAGCTATCATCCCAACTGGCCTTCGCAGTTGGTAAGTTCTCTAGATGACATCCAGTGTTCAGAGAGCTGATGAATATAAGTCAGTGTGGGTTAGTCAACACAGGTGTGTCCGTGTGTAATAGTCTATAAAAATGTCCCTTAAAGACGGAAAAAAGAGAAAACCTCCATGCAAGACAAGGACAGAGAGATATATTCATCTTTTGAGTTCAAAAATGAACAATTGAAACATAACCTGGAAACGCTAAGTGATAAATTTAACAACTATTGCCAATCCAAGAAAAATCTCACCTTTCTAATGCATAAACTTTTTACTTGCAAGCAAAAAGACCATCAAAGATTTGACAATAATGTCATGGAGCTATGAAGCAAAGCAAACTAGTGTGAGTTTGGAGAAGTTTTAAACAGGCTCATGAAAAACATGCTAGTTTGTGGACTACGAGACTACGCCCTGAGAGAATGCTCCAAGAAATAGACTTATCTCTGGAAAAAGCAATAAAAGTGGGAGAAACTGGGGAAGAAACGAGATGAGAAACAGAATTAATGACCAAAAAACTCGAAACAGAAAATATTGATAGCATCCAAAAGTAGAAATAGCGGGAAATTTAATCATACAAAAAATGAGGAAGACAAGATGGCTGACACATCAAAGTAAGAAGATACAAAACGTAACTGGATAAACATATCGCTCAACAGCACATAACAAAAGTAACTGCCCAGCATATAACAAAAACTGCAGAAAATGCGGCAAGCATGGTCATTTCGCAAAAATGTGCAGAAACAAAAACCCCGGTAACCTGAACACACGTGTATGAGCACCACCACATAGACGCCATATATAAAAAATATAAACACTGTACAACAAATAAATGGTCGACAAAACAATAATGAATATAGAAAATGAATGAAATCACTGACATTTTAATTTACATTTTCAAAAAAAGGCCACCACAAGTGGGGCAAGGGTTAGCAAGCGATACTGTTGAGTTTGAGTTTCAATGACAGCCCTGTTCATACAGCTTTGTATCACACCTAAGCAAAAAAGCTTACGAAATTACTAAAATAAGGTTTGGGTTTTTGGTTCCTTTCTTTAATGGCATATCAACCTTTGTGAGTTATTTGATGTCATTTTAGCAATAAGGCAAATTGTGGTCTGCCCTGTTACATTAAAAAGATAAGAAAATACAGGAATGTGGACGAGAATATTGATGAGTTTCAATAACTTTAATGACAGCCAGAAAAATAACCCTTGTACTGTGAGTCATACAAATGGAAGAAAACAGTTGCGAATGTTAGAGGAGGAATTAAGCATTCAGCCTGGAGTTTCGAGGTCCAGTTGGTCTAGGAGGAATGAATAAATGAAAAAGGAATGGTCTCTCCAAAAGGAACAATGTTCCATGGTTGAATGCGCTTTCCTTGTTAAAGATGGTCGGTCCTGCTGCTAGAATGAGTGAGGAAGAGAGCGTTTGTGCTGCCTTTTGTATAAAAGGCAGCACCAGGGAAAGTCATTCGAGTAGAATGGCTTAAATTATCCTCATTGGCTGAAAATATAAAATCGAAACCTCAATGGTCAAAGTAATTTGCGCGTTAAACAATAATTTGAAATTCTTTCTTTCTGCTACACCATATATATCTCTTTGTAGAAGAACCAAAGAGACACATAATTTAACCCATAGCTGAGAAGGAAAAGGAGCATTTTAAAAGAAGGTGCTCAAGATCATTTAGATATAATTAATCGTAAACCTGAAGAAAAAGAAAAAAAACTTTATTATTAAAAAAAATAATTGACATAAACTAGTTTAAGCATGAAAAATATTCATTGTAGTTAAATATGTGAATAAATAAACACTAACCTATGTTCATCTTCTCAGGCGAACGATTCAGAAAATGTGCACAGAAATAACAAAAAATAATTTTCAATGTATACATGACACAAGGCTTACAATTAGTAAAGAGTACTATTCTTCAATATCGTAACAGGAACTAGTTTCATTCAATGACCAAAACAGGCTTCATTCTTTTCTTTGCCTATGACGTCATATTCATATCAAATTATCTTTCAAACTGTAGTCATCAAAACGAGTTATGGTTTTTTACTAAGCTTTACTTAGTTGTTGCACAAGACTGGAGATATACGGCACCCAGTGAGGGATGAAATCACTAGTAATGATTAGCCAGTCTAGCTTCTTAACCATTGCACCACGTGAGGTATCTAACAGCAAATTGCTTTATAAATTTCCTATCAATCATATGCATATATATTGAAAGGAGGTACTGATTATATACATTTAAAAAAAAAGAATGTACTAATGATATATGAATAAGGAAATAAAAATTTATTACTGGAATTGATAATTACTTATAAATAGTATCAACAGGCTAAATTAAAGTGAGTGAAGCCACTTTTGTTAAAGAATTACAACTTGGTTTAATTCTGTGTTTTCTTTAAAAATCAAAATGAAAGAAGGTAAATAGAAAGAATTTATTTTAGGAAAATTGAGAAATTTCACAGCAAGTAAAATCTTTACTTTCAAAAAGAATATTAGAATAATTTTTTCAAAAGATTCAGTTAATCCAACATAATGCAAAATTCAATAGAAGATAAAATAATTTTGATACTAACACCATGTATAGACCTTTCGTATGATAACAAACCACTACACCTGTTTGAAAAAAATAAAGAAACACAAAATATCAGGGAAATATCCGAGTGTTCGCCAATGGTCTGGGAGACCGAGGTTCAATCCCAGGTCGAGTCATACCAAAGACTCAAAAAATTGTACTTGATGCTGCCTAGCTTAACACTTAGCAGTATAAGGTAAGGATCAAGGGTAAAGTGGAACAATCCAGGGTAGAAGCTATTGAAAAGGGAGCCTTCTGGTCACCCTCGACTATGGTTGTCGACTTTAATTTTTATTTACTAAAAAATGAATTTTATAATGCATTAGTTATCTTATCAAAAAAACTAGCAGCTTTTTTTAGGTCACTTAACTGGACATATAGTTCGTGGATTACACTATTTAATCGGTGCGAGTATATGATATGGCATATACTTTCTGTACATAATTTTTGAGTGAATCAACTTAGTTAAATTACCAGCAGAGTCCCCCCCCCTGTTAAATAAATGAAAGTGGTAAAATGCAAAACTACAACAAGTAGAGAAAGATAAAGACACGCTTGTTGAAACAAACGGAATTTAATGGGAACTAAAAAGTTTACAGTAAAAACTGGGACAAAGAGAAGCTTAATAAAAGTAGGGAGAACTTAAACACCTCTTGATTTTTATTTGAATACAACTTAAGAAAATCTAATATTACATACATCATAACAGTTTTACTTAAACATCGTAACAAAAACAAAAAGACCAAAGTCTGAAGGTGCAAATGAAATAAAGAAAAAAAAAGGATCCTTTGGAAAAAAAACTGTGCCTTAAATTTAAACATACAATTAAAAAGACTTTTTTTTAATGTAATGAGAGCTTTTGATATTATGGTTAAATCGAAAATATAATTTTCTTTTAGATTATTAGGGAAATAATTCTACATTGTTGTAAATCATCATCATCATCATCATCTTAACTGAACCATTTCTTTTCCATTCAATACCATAACTACAGCTATTAAAGCAAACCTAATTATCTCCCTCTCACACATTTTTTTTTTCAAGATTAAATTTTTTATAAATGCTATTGCTGAAATGATTTCTATAATTAAGAAAGTTTAAGTTCTCACATTAATCTTTGGTAGGAAACTAAAGGACACCTTAATAGCTGTTATTATAGTGACACAAAAAATGTCTGTCATTAACCTTGACATGCAACTGTGATTTAAACACCATACCGAGTAATCATTATATGAATATTTTTACATACATCGATTTTTAAATTTTAACACTTTTTAATTTACATGACCTCCAGTTGGGTAAGATCATCAACTTTTACTGGATTTAAATCTTTCAAATGGATTTAAAAATCAATTAGTTATGTAAAGTTATTTTGATTTTAATACTGATAATAATTATAATGTTACAATTTTTCTAATAAAACTGAAATTTAATCTTAAATAATAATTTTAATGCTTCTTTAATACATTTTAATGGAAAAAAAGAGAAATATTGTTAGTCCTTCTTTTATTATAAAAGATAAATTTCTTTTCACTTTCCAAAATGAAATAAAGTGTCTGGTGAATAAAGATTTATTTAATCAATTCCTTTCATTTGATTTTTTTAATTAAAAGGATAAAATGATGAACTGACATGCCACACAAGGTGTTTGGGGAGCATAACAGGATGTACACCTGATTCCTAAAGTAAACAGGACAATGCTTCAATAGAAATATCATGTAAGTAGTGTGGGTGGCATAGCAAGATGTGCACCTATTTCCTAAAGTGAATGCAGCTGCTTCCTCAGCAGAAGCACCACAAAGTTTGCAATATGAGCTCAGGTAAAACATCGTACATATTAGTGAAATATCTCATAGGTTGATTTTATGGCATATCATCCATTGTAGGTTATTTAATGCCAAATCCTTTTCATACAAATATTTGAAATATATATGATTTGGTTAGGTTGGGTTTTATGGCATATCAACCATTGTAGGTTATTTAATGCTGAATCCTTTTCATATATATATATATATATATATATATATACATACACATATACATATCAAATATAAGATTTCTAGACCCATTTTGTAGCTAACATTCTTTAAAGAGGCTGAGTTCAATTTTTTTGCGCACAGTTAAATGGGTTCACCTATTTTTATCTAATAGGAATAATTCTATTTACTATTCATCATTTGTTTAAATATTTTCAAGTATGGCTATGTATCACTAACAATCCAATTAAACATCAGTCATTTGTTTGCACACAGTTAAATGATCAAACAGTTCTATTACAAACAATTCAGTTTAGCATAAGTTATTTGCTTGCAATATGAGCTATGGTAATACAGTCGTAGTAGTTGTATCTCATCGATTAATGGTGACATTAGGTTTATAAAACCCAAGACTTAACCCCAAATCATCCAGCAAGACACATGTCACATAATTTGAGCACGAATGTGGGTTAAATAAAGGGTTTGGTTTGAAGTTCTGTTTGGGCTCCAGAGACCAACATGAAACACCTGAAGAAGGCTGAAAGACTCATCAGCCAAAATGTTGGGAATATAACAATGAAAATCAAAACAACAGTCCCAATACTCTAAATGATAAAAATTACCAAGCTTCATCTCAGAAATTTACGCATATAATGATACAAATGAATGTTCATAATATAAAAATATAATGATGTACAATGATGCAAATGTATATTTGTAATTTTATCACTTAAAATATTCACACTTCATGTCTTCATCTTCATTTTTATATCCAGAATGTTTCGGTCAGTGCATCCTTTGGCCTTCTTCAGCTGTTACATATCAATATTAATTTTATTATACTTATTGTTTATTATATTTATGGTTCCATAATCCTGAGTCATTTTTTTTTAATTCAATCTTTACATTCTTTCACATAACACGGAATTTTATCAAGTCAGAGCTAACTTAAGAAAGAGAGGAAATAACAAAATTGCATTCTCCTATGTCGTTACTTTTGAGTTATACCAAATTTCACAATACCATTATATCTTTCTTTATATTTTTATTGGATAGTCTACTGTATTTGAGTGTCTAGTTTTGGGTGAGGTTTTGCACCCCTATCAATAATAATATTTTCACATAAATTTGCATACAGAAATCCTTCAAAAAACCTAAGTCATAAAACTCAAGTACATTTAACTATCATCTTTTTCTGAATTTAAAACTGATTAAACACAGAATATTTGACAATTCGGAATTCCTTATTAATGTATCTTTGCTTATTCTTTAAATCATTAAAAATATTAATCTACACACTTGAAAATATTAGAGAACTTCATAGTAATTTGTTAAACTATCCCACAGTGAAAAATCAATTCTGTTTATTTCACAATGGATTCAATCCTGTTTTTATTGCCATTTCATTTTTCTGACCTTCACATTTGGTCAGAAAATGGTTTTTCCCTTGTGTGCAATCGCATATGATTTTTTAAACTCAAATTAACTGCAAATGATGATCCACACACTTCACAGGAAAATGGGTTTTCACCAGTATGTACTTGCATGTGCATTTTTAAATGTATTTTCTGTGAAAATGCTGATCCACATACTACACAAGAAAAACGTTTCTCTCCTGTATGTATTCACATGTGGCTTCTTAAACTTGACCTCCATGGAAATGATGATCCACATATTTCGCAAGAAAATCCTTTCTCACCTGTGTGTATAAGCATATGCCTTCTTAATGCACAAGTAGAGGAAAATGCCAATTCACATTTTTCACAAGAAAATGGTTATTCACCTGTATGTATTTGTATATGCCTTTTTAATGAGAATTTCTGTGAAAATGCTAATCCACATATTTCACAAGAAAATGGCTTTTCCCCAGTGTGTATACGCATATGCTTTTTTAAATTTGAATCCTCTGCAAATGCCGATCCACATACTTCACAAGAAAATGGTTTCTCTCCTGTATGTATTCGCATGTGGTTTTTTAAACTTGTCATCTGTGAAAATGATGATCCACATACTTCACAAGAAAATCCTTTCTCACCTGTGTGTATAAGCATATGCCTTCTTAATGAAAAAGTGGATGAAAATGCTGATTTACATTCTTCACAAGAGTATGGTTTTTCACCTGTGTGTATTCGTATATGCCTTTTTAATGAGGATTTCTGAGAAAATGCTGATCCACATATTTTACAAGAGAAAGGTTTCTCTCCTGTGTGTATTCGTATGTGGCTTTTTAAATGTGTCATTGTTGAAAATGATGATCCACATACTTCACAAGAAAATCTTTTTTTACTTGTGTGTATTCCTATATGTTTTTTTAATGTTAGGTGCTCTGAAAATGCTGATCCACATATTTTACTAGAAAAACCTTTCTCTCCTCTGTGTGTTTGCACGTGGCTTTTTAAATGCACCTTCTGGGAAAATGCTGATCCACATTCTTTGCAAGAAAATGGATTTTCTCCCAGATGTATATCCATGTTTGTTTTAAATCTCCTTGAAAATACAGCTCCACACACTTGATAAAAGTAGGGTTGCTATTGTCAGTTCTCTGAAAATATACAATCATATAAATGCCTTTCAATGAATGTATTATAATTTCAATGAAATGAATTTGGAATTGACATTTAATACAAAGTTAACACTTTTTTGTACTGAAGTCTTGTTTATCCAAAATAAACGAAGGTGTCATTGCTGTCAAAATCTTTATGCTACACAAAAACATTAGTGTTGGAAGAAGGAAATATTTAATGATAAAGTTTTTATTGCAAAGATTATAGAAATTTTTCAAAAAAAGATTTATTTCGTTAGATTCTAGTTTAAAGACTGTTCTTCATTTTATGATGAATAATGTTGTTAAATATTAGTTTCCAAAATGCAATGTTCAAATATAAAAAAATATATAATAATACATGATAAAATCTTTTACGGGTCATTCCATGTCAAAACACCAGCAAAAAGTTGAAATCTGTACCCACCGACACCAAATTACTTGAAATTTGGTGCAAATATTCCCCTTCATGAGTTAGGAAAAAGTGCCAAATTATTTTGTGCTAGACATTACCGTTCTGATTTGGGGGGGAGGTGTAAAATTTTCATATTTTGCTTCTAAATTAAGAAGCAAAATATGTAGGTTCCGGCCAGTCTGTAAAAAATGTGTCCTCTTCAATTTTCATAATATTTTTTTCCTAGAATCTTCTATGACTGCTTAAGTTCTCCAACGAATTTTGTGAGGGTTTCAAGTCTACTTTAAAAGATATGACCCTGCCAAATTTATAGTTTTTTTTTCCTATGTACGTACGGGAATTAAGTGAAAGATTGATAAAGACAATCATCCTAATGCTCCAGAACTTCTCAAATATTCATATTGTGCTAAGTAAGTTCTCAAACTATTCAATAAGATTGTCTTAATTAATTTAAAAAGAAAATAATTTAAATATATTTTGTAGATATTGTGTTTTGTATGGTACGGATAGATTGTCTTTAACAAGTGATAAACATTGACTCATGCATGATGATTAACACTGGATAGAATATTTGTAGATGGCATTAAACATGAAATTAAAAGAAAATTTTGAAAAATCTATTTTGAATTATTTTTATGAAACAAAAAACATTTGATTCTTTTTTTTTTTTTTCAAAAAAAGAATGTGCATTTTTAAAACCTAGAATATTTGTAGTTGGCACTAAACATTTATATATATATGTTTATACATATTTACCAACCCCTCCGCTCGGGCAGGATATGACACAAGGTCCATTTTTAAGTGGAGTTTAACAGGTTTGAATTCAGAGTTTTCCTTCTCCTAGACTAGTTGCCTCACCAAGGCTGACGAACCCCGTCTGACCTACTATTTATAGCTGGAGGGAGAACAATTGGATTCATACTTTTCCCAAGGGTATTAGTGCTATGCGAAATGCAATCAGTCTTGGCCAGGATTTGAACTCGTGTTGCCGTGTCCATTTCCTACGACGATAACAATTACAATTACACCATGGGCACCTCCATATATATATATATATATATATATATATATATTTATAGATAGGAAATGCTTTCAATTTCATCACTTTTAAAAAATTATTTATATTTTTTTACAATTTTTGAAACTTATTTTCATGAAATAAAAATTTTTTTATTTTTTATTTAGAAGAAAGTGATAATAATAAGTATACAAATTTTAAACTACGCTGTGCACCAAATTTTGTTGTGTATTGTTTTGTATACAATTTGTAAGGTCTAGCACAAAATAATTTGGCTGTTTTTCCAAACTCATGAAGGAGAATATTTGTGCCAAATTTCAAGTAATTCAGTGTCGGTGTGTGTAATGCTCTGGTGAATTGACATGGAATGACCCCTAAATAGGACATTTTTATAGTAGAGAAGTGGTTAGTAAATTAGTTTAACAAGTCATTGCTAGTAAATTGTTTGAGAAATGTAAAGAATCTGAAATGATTCCATCTATTTGGTTTCTTTCTGGTTTGTTTAATGGCCTATCAACCTTCAGAGGTTATTTAATGCCAAAGCTATCCTTGTAGAGGTAATACTATTTAACCAATATATGGGAGAATAAGTGGAGTTCATGCCTTTCGTAAAGGTATTAGTTTGAAAGTAAATGTAATAGCAGAACTAGAATTTAAATTCATTTAGTATTATGTTGCAGTCCAGCACATTAGCCACAATGCCATGTGAACTCTCCTCGTCAATTTAGAAAACAGCAATTGTCATATCGCAATACAAAAAAGCTTCAATACATTTAAAAAGTAATTACTGATCGGTTTCTCTGATATCTACTTTTTGTGAAAGGTTTTTGAAAAATTGATTAGAAATCACATATCAAATTTTATAGGGGAAGATATAAATTGTAATCGACATGGTCTTGTTAATGAAAAATCAACATTATTTGATATTTTGGGAAGTGACAGTATGAATGAATATTTGATTGAAAGAGATAATGCAGATATTATATATATTTGGTTTTTAGAAAGGAATTTGATATGAGATCTCATTATCATTTACAAGTGAAATTGAGAGACTTAGGAATCTCTTTAAAAAAAAAATTAGTAAATATTTTAAGATATCTTTAAAAGAGAGAACTATGAAAGCAAAAATGAACAATTCAACATCGAAAATACCCTCGGGTGTTCCTCAGGGTTCAGTACTGTGACCTTTGTTATTACTAATATTTGGAAATGATTTTCTTAATAAGATAAAATCAGAAATAGAACTATTGGCTGATGATGTTAGATTACTTGTTAGACCATTATCAAAAGAAACAACACAGATCTAAATAAATTATCATATTGGGAAAATATTAGGAAATTAACATTTAATAGAGAAAAATCTAAAGTTCTATATATTAGATTGAAAAACAGTAAAGTTGAATATAAATCAAACAACAGGGAAACCAAAAAAGTAAAGCGGGAATGTAATCTCGGGTTTGGCTTTGTTGATACATTTAAAGCTGACAAACATATTTTGTCTCTTGTATAAAAGGCAAATGGAATGATTGTCTGGATGGCTAAAAATTTTATTTTAAGAGAAGCAAATGTTGTTTTTAAAAATACATAAAACCCTAATAAGACAAGATATAGAATATTGTACTCAGACCTTGGCTTCAGTGTTGCAATATTGAGATTGGAGATCATTTTTTGTTTTGTTTTAGAGTAGGCGACTGTAGTTGAGGGTCACCCGAAGGCTCCCTTTTCATTAGTTACTACACCAAGGTGTAGGGAAGGGTGCTACTCCTTTCCCTGGATTGCTCCACTTTAATCTTGATGTGTACCTTATAATGCTGAGTGTTAAGCAAGGTGGCATCAAGTACCATTTTTTAAGTCTTTGGCATGACTCGACCAGGTATTGAACCTTGGTCTCCCAGAGGGCATACAAAGTGATAAAAATAATAAAAAGAGTAAAAGATTACAGTTAGAGGAAAGGATTAAAGAGATTAGGATTAAAGAAATAAGGATAAACTACTTTACTAGGAAAAAGAATGAAAGGTGATGTCATAATTATGGAATTTTTAATGATGGTTGATATTTCTTTGATATTTCTTCTCAAACTGGAAATTTCATGGTAGATTTCAAAAACTAAGGCGATTAACTAATTGGATTTTTTTTTTGTGCTAACAAATTAAAATATTTTTGGAACAAATTGCCTAATCAGATCAAAAACAGCCATAGCATAAAATTTTTATCAATTAATTTGGATGATCTCAGAAATAATGAAAAGAAAACAAAATTTAAGAGGGTTTTTTTTTTTGAACTATCAAAAGAATTATCTAAAAGAATTTAAGAGGGCGTTTTTAAGAACTATCAAATGAATTACTTAAAAGAATTTAAGAGGGCGTTTTTAGGAACTATCAAAAGAATTAATTAAAAGAATTTAATCTGTATATCATATTTACCAACCCCTCTGCTCGGGCAGGATATTACACAAGGTCAATTTTTAAGTGGAGTTTAACAGGTTTGAATTCAGAGTTTTCCTTCTCCTAGATTAATCGCCTCACCAAGGCTGAAGAACCTAGTCTGCCCTACTATTTACCCATAGCTGGAGGGAGAATATTTGGATTCATACCTTTCCCAAGGGTATTAGTGCTATGTGAAATGCAATCAGGCTCGTTCAGGATTTGAACTCGTGTCGTCGTGTCCACATCCTGCGACGATAACCATTACACCACGGGCACCTCCCCAATTTAATCTACAAAGATTATTATTTTTTTTTGCTATGGTTGATGTGGGAAGATAATAAAAAGGGGAGATGCTTAAGGAGACATAAGAAATGGATAATAAAAGTTTCAAATTCACTAGATGCCTCACTAATATTGCTCTTAATAAATATCAAATGATATTTGCAATAGGGCAGTCGTTAGCCATTTGATACTTTCTCTCTCTGACACATTACTGCAACCTTGGAATAAACCAAGTGTTGTAAATATTTGTCTGAAAACTGTTTTCAACATCCTGTATCACACTGACCAACCAGTATTGAATTGCACAAATCATACTTAGTTTAAATTTATTTTAAAGAAAGTTAGGAATACTCTAATGTAAGGTGAATAAAAAAAATCTAATTTCTTCCTAAATTATTTATTTATATGTGTATTCAAAATTAAATGATGTGTTGCAGGATTTTAATGATTTTTTTGCTGGAACCACCCCATATTTGTCTTAGAAAAAAAAATGTCATTTGGACAGTTTATCAATGATGACTTATCAAATGATTCAATGGTTTTGGAAAAAATAAGCAGAGTGATAATCTTGATGTAAGGGACTTTCCTTTATTGTATGTTCATATTTAGATTTTTATGTAATTGTCTTTTTAAGATGTTTTTGGGCAAAGATCTACGAAACCCTAATAGGTCAGAGTGGACTCGGGAGTAATGGCAATGAAGGGGTACTTTACACTACCCAAATTTCTAAAAATGGAATCTCACCATCCGATGGAATTTAGTGTGATACCTGGGTCACCCCTTTTTGGGGGTTTGGAGGCTCTTAGAATCAGTATATTCTAAGCCCCACTTCTAAGTCATTATTTAAAAAAAAAAAAAAGAATTCAAGAAATATGATCCTTTTTCTATAAGACACATAAAAATGAATAAACGGAAATGTGTTCCATATCAAGGGAATGTATTTCTTGTATCAATGTCATAATACGTCTAGAGAAAAAAAAGTGTGTGTGTGGGTTTTTTTTTAGAAATATCAAGGGTGGGTGATTAAAAAGTATCGTCTCCACAAAGTATCCCCTCAGTTTCCACATGTACCCAATAAGCATTTTTTAAGTTAAAGATTTCATAATTTTAACTGTTGGCAATTCTTCATTCACTGCCACGATAAACAATTTAAAGACAGAAATTTGCGATAAGCATAAGGTTATTCTGGACAAGTATTTTTTTTTTCTCTTTCATCTGAAGTTATTCTAAGTTATAACAAGCAGAGGGTTTCACTTTGCAAAGTACAATAAAATAACCCTTGACTTTATGTTCGCTTTCAGACTTAATATTTCACGTTTTATTTTGAGATGTTTAATTTCTTCTCTTGTCTCTGCTTAGTACCATCAGAGAGAGAGAAGATATGTAAGTGAGGTCGGGTTTTTCAAAGAGTTTGCAAAGGTTTGACACCAAAGTCAGAGTCCGTTTTTGTATGAACACATCAAAAAATAATTTTACAAATTTTGTGGTTGTTGTTGTTGATAACCCGAATGCTTTTGAAAAAAATGTAGACAGTAGTGCTTATTATGAAACTCAACCAAATGAAATATGTAAATATTTGTTTTTAAATTCTTAAAAATTTGATTCATGACATGGAGTAGTTTAGAAAAAAAAACGTGAAAAATTCCTGTTTACTTATTTTTATGAAATAACGAATCTTTGATATTTCAACTGAAAACAAACAAGGAAATCACTATGAAGTTCGTTTGATAAATCATTAATGTTGAAAAAAAAAAACCCCAAAAAACTCGAAACTTAACATTTATATAAATAAAAACAAAATAACTTCCCCCCCCACAAAAAAAAATCAAAACACTTTTATCAGAGAAATGGAAAACCTCCATAAAATATAAATTTTATTTCTCAACCCATTTAAAAAATACTTTAATAAAGAAAACATTTAATACTTCGTAGTTTCACTAGTTAAAAAAACAAATTGATTTAATCAAAACTTACTTTTGTTTCTTTATTTTTTGTAGACAATTATCTGATGAACAAATGGAAGTTTTTTAAAGGAAAATTATGAAATAATTTCAGTGAATTGATAGTTCTCCACTGCGAACATTTCTTCTTCGGTCCGCGGTGTGATACAAAAATAGTTCCTTGCAAATAATTGTCGTCATAGGACTAATTTGATCGAATTTGTAATAGTAAACGTGCTGATTTTGCACACTATTTTTAATGAGTACAAGTTTCTCGGTGGGTACCTTTCTAGCTTTTTGTCAAATTAAGACCACTAAATATCAGAAAAAAATACTCCATTACATTGTGAAAAAGATGCTGTTCTTTGGATATGTGTCTGATTGTCGGGTTGCCACCAATTTGTGGAAGACTTGTTGTTTTGAATCAGACGATTGTGAGTTTGCATCCCGTCGAATTAACAAGCAAACTTAATAGTAATTTACAAAGTTCTTTGCTTCGATGTGGCACAAGGCCGAATGAATGGGGCGCCGAATGAAACTTGAACTCACTCGTGTAGGTTTGCTAGCCTAGCTTGCTAACCGTTACACCACCAACAAGCAAACTTAATAGATCGAATAGAAAAGGAAATGACCTGATCTGCAAAAAGGGTGCAGAAAAAGTTGTATGAAAAAATATCCTTCGTGTACATATGTGTAAGATAAATGGAAGTTTGGGGAAAAGACATATTTAAAAAGTGTATTATTCTATGGAGTTGTGTTCAATACATGAAATTGTTTGGGATGAAAATGTTTCAGTCATATAGGATTAGAATCAGGCCTGTTTCAAGGAATCTTGTAAAAGGTGTTATATTCTGAGTTGTTGATATCTGTGATATGAATGTTGTGGGCGAGAAATGCGTATGGCTGCAAAACAAAGAACGTATAGATACTCACAATAACACAGTAATGATGTTATAGAAAATTTTTATAAATAGATTAAGTACAGAGAATAGAATGGAGAAATATGTTCACAATTAAAGAATGAATTCAGTGGTAGTAGTTACAAAGTTCTCGTGGTGAAGGGATGGTTTTCTTGGAAACAAGGGCAGTGTTCCTAACGGCGGCGATCGTTTGAAGTATCGAATGACAGGCGCCGGACGGGGCGTAGAATCCTTAACACGAGTCGTGTGAGGGAGCCGTTCTGCCTAATAATTATTTGGTCCGTCTATTTATATCTTTTTTGTAGGCTCAGAAACGGCAATTTTTGTGCTCCGCGGGAAACGTTCCGATTGGATATTTATTAATTTATCGCAAACGGAAGTTCTGCGCGGAGCCGATGCGTGAACGACTAACTTTTCATTTTTAGTTGAGAACTCGAAGTGGTAACTTCCGTTTTTTTTTTTCTTTTCTTCTTTTCTCCTTTCTTTTTGTTTTTTCAAATCAAGGCAAGATCTCATCTTGTAACAAAGGTAAGAGATAGGGTTATGTTTTTGTGCATTCCTTTTGTAAAGTGATTTGACAATGCTATCAAGCAGCCATTAGTAAAATTCTTTGGCAAATAAGAGAGGTAATTCCACAGTACAACACTTATTCTCTTTCTTTTTCTTTAGCCATTCCCCTCCATACAATGAACATATTTTACAATTATATTTTCTGCTTTTTTGAAGAGATTTTTTTGGTCCTTGCCAAAAGGGTGGGTATATATGTTTGATATTCATCCAGCCTTCCACCTGGCGAGATTTGACACAAGGTTGTTATGGTTTATAAAATGGCGATTGGCAAGTGTCCTAAAAATAGAAAAATGTAGACAAACTGATGCCAAGTATTCAAAATTGGGCGGCAAAAATAAGGAACCGTTTTTTTTTTGTTTTTTTTTTTGGTAGGAGAAGATTAAGAGAAGAAGTAGGAGTTAGAGACAAGAATTTTGGTAGGAGATTTGAAAAGGAAGACGCTAGGAAGAAGTCAGTTGACCACTAGAGTCCAGAAGGGATATGCGAGTTTACTACTAGAATCCCACAGTGAACAGAACTCAGCGAGTCCGCTCCTGTATCAACAAAGTTTAAAATTGGAGGTGCCCGTGCTGTAGTCGTTATCGTCGTAGGAAATGGACACGGCGACACGAGTTCAAATCCTGGACGAGACTGATTGCATTTCACATAGCACTAATACCCTTGGGAAAGGTATGAATCCAAATATTCTCCCTCCAGCTATGGGTAAATAGTAGGACAGACTAGGTTCTTCAGTCTTGGTGTGGCAACTAGTCTAGGAGAAGGAAAACTCTGAATTCAAACCTGTTAATCTCCGCTTAAAAATTGACCTTGTGTCATATCCTGCCCGAGCGGAGGGGTTGGTAAATAGTATCAACAAAGTTTAAAAGGTTGTAACTTGATGTAAAAAACCTAAATTTTTATACCCAAAATAAAACATCATTAATTCAAGTTTGTGTTAACTTCTAATAATACCAACAACAAAGAAATACAACAAGGTCATTTTATTGGGCAGTGGGGCTATGCACTCATCGAGACTTATTCGTGGCTGTCACAAAAGATACTTGATCCTGTTGGTATTCCCCAAGTTTAATACCTCAAGTTTAAAGCAATGAACTCAGCCCTGATAAACAAGTATTGCCAGGGGGAAGGCCTCCTGGGACAAGGTGGTTAACACGATAGCACACGGTGGGTGAGTATATATATATATATTTGTTTGAGTATGTAAGTACATATTTTTGTGCGTAAGTTTAAGTGCGCATAGAAATCTTTGGATGTATTCAGTTTCGATTTCTTTGTTTAATGGCATATCAATCTTTTTGGGTTATTTAATGCCAAAGCCATCCTTCTAAAAGAACAATAGTGGTACTATTTAACCCATAGCTGGGAGGATAAGGGGGTTCATACCTTTCCTAAGGGTATTAGTCCGAAAGTGAATGTAATAGCGAGACTGGAGTTTGAACTCGCTTTTTACAATTCTGTAGTCCAGCGCTTTAACCATTACACCACGAGGACCACACCCCCTTGAATGTATTCCTTTGTTTACACATTCATGTGTGACCCAAAAAGAGTGACACATATAAAAATCTGAAGTTACACTTAAATTGTACGTCATAAATTCAAATCTGTAGCAGTTTCTAAATGAGTGTGTTTGATCCCATTTAAAAAGATGTCAGCATTTTCCAAGACTCACTTTTCCCCTATTTGGCTGCCCAAATCCAGTGGATCAACATACCAGTCACCTGTTGCCTAGAGAGTAGAAATTTGGTATTCAAAAAGAACAAACCTAATATATTTTATTGCTACTCCAACTGCTGAACCAAAATATCAGTTTTAAATTTCATGAATGATAAAGTTTAATCCTCAAAGGAATTCTGGACTGACACACAAGTCAGCAACTAAAAAAAAAAAAGAAAAAGTTTTATTATGTTCGAACTCTGTAATTTCCATGTTTATATCCAGAGTGATGTTTTTAGATTAGCCCGCCTTTTGACAAGGTGGGGGAGTCACCATGGTGTAGTGGTTAATGTTCTGGACTGCAAAATCAGAAGAAGGAAGTTACTTACCAAGTAACAGAAACTCACCAAAAAGTCAGCGGATAGAAAATGCTCCTCTAGCCATTCTCATTACCACCAAGCAGTTTAACTCCATGCTTGTTTTGGGGTCATCAAGAGAGAATGTGCACCGTTTCGGGACCTTCCTCTCAACGGTTTTATTTGCACATCGCCCCCCCCCTCACTGACATGAAGCCCCATTAAAGCATCCTATGAAATCAACATCTAACGGCGAAATGCAAATTTTCAAATCTGCTTGCGTTATTAAAATGTTGTTGCGCCTTTGCAAGTAGGTGATACTATGACGTGTTTATTTTGAAATGTTCCACGGGACGTTTCTTTTATTCCATATCGACATTGAACAATTTTCTGTTATTTCTGTAAGGCGTTTCATACTTTTGCTTTTATTACGCCGATTGATTCCAATTTGTCCCAGAAATTGGTACAGGGTGCCTGCAATGAAACCTCTTGCTCCAATCTCCACAGCTTTAACGATAACGCTAAACCCTTCCATTTCCAGTTCTTTTTTGAGATCTTCATATTTGCTTGTTTTGTAATCGGGGCTATGTTCTCGTCGGCTCTCAAATGGTATTGTTAATTCTGCCAGGATGACCTTTGAGTTCTCCTTCGAAAATAGAACAATGTCTGGTCGCAGACCCTTACTAGATATTATTTTCGGGTAATCATTACGCCAGCCAGGGAGGTCTGCAGATACCTTCCAATTGTCACCTAATCCAAGAAGATTTTGACCGGGTATATCTTAATGGTAAGTCGATTTCTTTGAAGTGACATATATTTTGTCTCCCTCAGTAACAAATTTCTGGGTTGACTTATTTGACTCAGGTATCAACAAGTTCCGTATAATTCTGACCAGCTCGTCCAATACACTATTGTGTCTCCAAGTGTATCTTCCCGTTAGCAAGAGCCGTCTTACAGGAACTGAGGACATGTTCCAATGTTTGAGGTTTCTCATTACACAGGGTACAGGTTGGATCGCTTTCTTTCTTCCATTTGACAAGGTTGCTCTTAGACGGAAGCTGGTCATATGTAGAACGTATTAAAAAAATTAAAATCATAGTAAGCGGGTTCAAATCCCAGTTTCACTATTATGTACATTTTCAGTTTAATAAACTTGGGAAAGGCATGAACTACCCTATTCCACCAGCTTTAGATTAAGTAGTACTATTACTATTCTTTTGCTTAAGTATTAAATAACCCATGAAGGTTGATATACCATTAAACATAGAAGCCCAAACTTATAACATTTGTCTAAACCAAATTGCATCCTTATGTCATCACTAAATCTTTTTACAATGCTTTGAAGACCTAAATCATCATCATCATCATCATTTTTTCAAATAACTTTAAATTGTCCATATAAAATAGGTAGTTTATTTTTTTTTAGAGGTTTTACTTGATATCCATTGTCTGTATTTTAAAGTTCTATGCAGAGTGGCATTAGAACTCTACAGTAAGAAGGGGAGACAATTAGTCTCTTCATAGTGTAATGGTTAAAGTGCTGGACCGTATCCTTGAAGTAAGCATGTTTGAACTCCAGTTACACTATTATATTCCCTTTTGGACTTAATGCCCACTTGGGAAAGGTATGAATCTCTTTATCCTCCCAGCTATGGATTAAATAGTGTTACTGTTGTTTTTCTACAAGGATAGCTTTGGCATTAAATACACACAAAGGCTGATACATATACCACTAAACAAAAGAAACCAAACCAGAAAGTTTGTCTCTTTGGAAGATTCCATTATTAAAGTTTGGATTATTAATCTGAGGTTTGTTGGCCACCTTTCCATATTTTAGGAATGTTATGACAAGGCTGCTTAAGTCACTGGTAACAGCACAGGTTAAAGTGGATTCATGCCTTTTCTGATGGATAAATCATAGATTTAAACTATCACTCACTCAATTTTTTAAGTTGCCATCTGCCACACTTTCACTAAAAGTTGTAACAGTAGTAATAATAATAATAATAATAATAATGCATATTGGCTTAGAAAAATAGATATGATTGAGTAAGACTGGTGATCTACTGAGAACTGTGCAAATAGCTGGGATTTTACCATGCAACTCTCAATGGTATTATGATGTACAAATTAGAAACTGTCCCATTACTAGAGTGGATCAAAAGTTTTGTAATATTTATGGCATGTATATGACATGTCTGAAGCAGTTCAAGCTGTGAAAGGTACCTGCTGTGGTTGGTAGTATTGTGGTACTTAGTGTGCTGACATGTGCATTGCTTCTCTCCATGTGTGATTTGAAAGCCATTCAGATGAATGTTGTCTAATTTGGGAATTCATGCTTTATAAGTTTAAACTGAGCCATAACGCTGAGGAAGCAGCCCAAAAAATTTGCTGTGTGAAAGTTGAAGGTGCAGTTGATTACAGTACAGTAACCAAATAGTTGAAGAACTTTTGCTTCAGTTGCCAGAACCTCTATGATCAGACAAGAGCTAAATGTGTGGATTCTGAAGCTGTGCTCCAAGCCATTGAGGCAAATCTGATGAGTAGCAATCAGAGAGTATCAGGTGAACTTGGCATCTCCAAGTCCAGAGTGGTTCATCCCCTTCACAACCACTGCCAAAGTAATTTGTAATTCTATAATAATCTTGTATTCATACTCATCCAAATCATTATAATTTCACATGGGAGATAACTGTTAATTGCTAATTATGGATACTTCCTCCTATCTATTTACCAACCCCTCCGCTTGGGCAGGATACGACTCAAGGTCAATTTTTAAGCAGATTTTAACAGGTCTGAATTCAGAGTATTCCTTCTCCTAGACTAGTTGCCTCACCAAGGCTGAAGAACCCAGTCTGTCCTACTATTTACCCATACCTTTCCCAAGGGTATTAGTGCTATGTGAAATGCAATCAGTCTCGTCCAGGATTTGAACTCGTGTCACCATGTCCATTTCCTACAACAATAACCAGTACTATTTATTTATGAGCTATGAGGATAATGTTGAGACTAATGTTCTATTCTTGAAAATGAATTCCATGGATAAATTAGAGAATAATTTACAGCTTTTTTTTTACATTTCAAAATTCTAAAAGGAATGAATCTTGCATTTTCATTCTGGTCAAATTCTGTAAATAAATTTGATTAGTAGATCAGCTAACGACATGACTCAATTATTTCTTGTTCATGGGATTTTTATAATGCAACCAAATAAGGTCACAACTGTACGACACTCAGTGACGATCAAATTTATTACACCAGTCATAATATTTACAAGATTTAGATGAGTCTGGTACAAAATCACATAATATCAAAATCAATAAGTATCAAATTATAATAGTGTAGAAAACTAACTTGCTAACCATTCATCCCTGGCTTGTAATTATAAAAAAGTGATCTATGATCATTGTAAAGCATTCAAAATACAGAGACTTGAACACTCCATCTTGAAATGATTACTTTGGAAACACGAATCAACCCTGGTATGAAAAAATTTTCCACTTGAACATATTTGTAATATCTGCAGTAAGGTCTATTTGATTTTTTAAGTCCAACTTACAAGTCATATGAGATCTCATGATAATAACCACGAGCTGATTTTACACAGGTCCTTCTGCAGCAGCCTACAGGTAACTTGTGTCAATTATGCGAGTCCGCAGCAGGTGTGAGAAGCCATATGAGAGTGCACGGAGTTAATGTAAATGTCAGACAGGCGTTTTGCTGGTCACAGATGCAGCAGGGTTTTTAAAGGTCAAGTTAATCTGAGGTGTCACATGCATTTCAACCGGTGCTTTTTGCAGGATGACCTTCATCTGTAAAGTGGTAGTCACTATATATATATATGACTGCCACATTTTAATAGTTGATGGTTATCCTTGCTGCCAAAATTAAACTTAAACATCCAGATTAATAGCTAATTCAACTTGTGAAATACATATATACATACATATAAATATAAAATGACCACCACATCCTAACAGATGATAGTTGTCTTCATCAACAAAACTATAACTCAAACATCCAGATTAATAACTAATTCATCTTGTGGAAAAAAACTAACAAGATGTGTAAGATATTAAGGTTGTAAGACATCTGTACATTGTTGGATTGTCGTAACATATGCTTGTATGACACTTATGATATTTGCTGGGTGTATATAGCTACAGTTCCACGACAAGCAAAGCAATATAACTGGTGATTATACAAATACCATTTTTCATTTTAGAGTATGTTCTTTAAAGCTTTTTCTGTCAAAGGAGACCTACAAGTCAGCAGAAGTTTGAGGCTGGAGCTTTTTTCTCCAGTTTTAATTTTGGAGTTTACATCTCTAACAAAGGTTACCTTCACTATAGCTTTGTCATTAGATTCAAGCCCTTTCCATCCACCACACACATATATATATATATATATATATATATAAAACTTCAAACATGAGTGAGTTCAAGTCTCATTGAGAACCCCATTCACAAGGCTTTGTGCCATATATATTTTCTGATGAAAGCAACAAGTTGGAAACATACATGTATGTAGGAACGAAATCAATAAATATGTTAATATGGGACCACATATGACTTAAAAAACCAGCCCGTGACAGGCAAGCTCTGCCACACACATTACATATATGGTCAGGTCTGAATGTAAGAAATGTACCCAGGGTGTCCAATCTCTGCCACTTCCGTAGAACCCGCCTTAGTTAAGGTAAGTTTAGTGTAGTATTAGATCATTCTCGTGATTTGTTAGACTTATATAAAAAAAAAAGGCAGGGTAGGAACGAATAAGCAATTGACCCTTCCATCAAACAGTAGAGGGTCCAAATGTATATAAATGCTCATAAATTGGAAAAATTATACTAGAGAGAGACCATTTGTAAACAATATAGGAATGAATTAGCACCTCCATTTTGAAGAGAAGTCCAAAAACTGGTTAGTAATATATTGTCCTTCAGTAAATTTTTATTTAAAATGCATGTATGATTTTATTTAATTTTGTCATTGTAAAATCAGTGCATACTATCATGTGTCTTAAATAGAAGAACAATTAACTGTAAAACCAAAATTGCTTGTTAATAGTTGCATTATAGTAAGGTATTTTAGACATCCATATATATTCATGAAAACGCAATATATTTTTATATAATCTCCTATATACAAGTTGTGTTTAAAAAGTATCAAGACCTTTTAATATCGACTTCCAGACCATCATTCTGAAAAACTGATATGTAACCCTTGAAAATTAACTCTATGAATAAATTAAAGAACAAGACAACTTCCAGTCCAATTTGTTATTTATTATCAATAGTCTAGTATTCATATTCACCCTTATCATTATAATTTCATAAGGGAGATAATTGTTAATTATGGATTAATTCCCTTTACCTATTTATTTATATGCAATCAATTATGATATAAATACTATAAATAGGATGTGTTTTGATGTATTTGGCTTTTTTCAACATTTTTCTGGAAATAACTTTTTGAACTTGTATTTCTATCATCTTAATTTCAGTTCTATTTAATGTGACTTCAAGACTATTGTTCTCTTAGTTAGCAATTTGGATAAGAAATAAGTTATTAATAAAAATCTATATTTAAAGACTTTTTAAATTTGTTGGGAGATTGAAAGTGCTGAATAAGAGTTTCTTAGCCTAACTAAAGAGTGTTTCTTAATACAGGGTGAAACGATAAAATTGTCAATCTAAAGAAAACAACACTACAGCTTTATTTTAAAACTTTTATTGAAAAAATCAATTCAGGTAACTTGATTATGTAGTAGAGCTGACATCTATTCCATGTAGCTGCCTTCAGCCTCAATCACCGCTTCGATACGGATACGGAATTGGGAGCATGCCTTTTCCATAAGCGCCAGCGGGGGCTCGGCCAATACACGGCAGATGGCGGTGATCAGGCTGGTTTTGGTGTTGTGGGATTACCAAAAGAATGGGTAAGCACTCTAAGACAGACACTTTTTTACAGAGAGAAGGGATCATATTAATTGGAAGGCGAGAGATAGATCCTGCCTAAAAACCAGTCTGAGCTAAATCTTCTAGGTTGGTTGGTTAATTAGGTGTGTTTTATGGCATATAAACCCTTGTGGGTTATTTAATACCAAATACTGTTTACACGCACACATATACATATATATGATTTGTAAGGGATTAGTTTGTAGGTTACATTGTTCTAAAATGAGCCAGAGCTCATTTGTTTGCACACAGTTAAATAGTTTCAAGTATTGCTATTGAATACTAATAATTCTATTTAATATTAATTAATCGTTTTCCCACAGTTAAATGGTTTCAAATATCATAAATGATTAATCAGTTCTACATGTCCCCTAGATGGAACCCTAGCAGGTACTATCACTCTGAGTCAGAATGGAGCTGGGAGTAATGATTATGAAGAAGTACTTCACATTTCCCAAAACTCCAGAACTGGAGCCTCACCATCAGATGCCATTTAGTATCATATCCAGGAGACTCATTAGGAGGGTTTTACCCCTCTACAGTTGGCATATTCTACAACCCTCTCCCAGATGATGACTGGGTTACTAAATCTTCCAATATAATTTAAAACTTTTCAAAGATTAAGACTTCCAGAATGTTTGGTTTGGTTGAAATTGGGTTAAAAAGTGAGTGCAAATTATTAGTATTAGATAGGAATACTTGAAACCATGCAACAATGTGTTAATTATTTGCATTAGATTGGAATACTCAAGGTTATAGGTGATTAAAAGTGTAGGTAATGGCCAATTGACAGGAATTTGTTTCCTCATTAAGGATTTACCAGGTGTAACACACTGATAGACAGGGAAACATCTCATCTCATTAGCTCTATATTCATTTATCATATAGAAAAACTCCGAGGCCAACAGTTGACAATGTCTGAAGAAAAAACTTTTCATATCACTGGGCAAAAGTTGAACTTCTCAAAATGTCAATCAAGCTGGGTCATAAGAAGTGACATAAAAGATTAAAAAATCTAAAAAAAAAATCGAAAGAAGCAACCATTGGTTTGGTCTGGTTTATTTAAGGGCATATCATCCCCTTATGGGTTATTTAATGCTAAAATTTGATTCATTTGTAAATGGTTTGATTGTAATCATGAATATATATTCAATGTTCCATTGAAATCCTTTTTTAATTGAATATAATAACAGCTATTTTTGGCATAGTTATATGGTATCAAGTATTCCTATCTAATATAAATAATTTATTCACAATTACATGGCTTAAAGTAATTATTCATAGTTAATAATAATCATTTGTTTGTATAACCCGTCCTCACGGTCTCAGCCTCATCCACCTCCCTCTAATCCTCTGCTACAGCATGGGGACAAAAACAGACAGAAAGTTCTCCTCAGGGAAAGTGACCATACACTACCCCATCCCATGTTGTGATTCCTTTTTAAGTGGCAAGGCAGTGAAGATTCACATCTGAAACCGGATGGGTATATTGAGGAAAAAAAAAAAAATAACACACTGCTTTTTGTAAATATAACAAAAAGTTTTATAAATTTTTGAGTTCTACAGATGATAATAATTCTGTGGGTGTGACTTCAAGAATGGTCTAAGGACGTCAGATTGGCGAGGGTTGAGTTCTTCTTAGTGGCAACTTGGTCGGTGTGTCCTGGCAGCAGACTAGCAGTGTGGTAGCATGATCACTCAAATTGCCAGCCCAATCTGCAATGAGCTAAAAAATCAGCTTGTTTATATATTTGCCAAGATTCTGGGGTAGGTTCTGACTGTGGCAGGGGTGATCTCCATAGTGTCATTTTCAACTCATCAGACATCCGTTATGTCTTTGTTTCAGTTTTCGTCATCACAAAGGGCGTAACCCTTTTAACACTACTTTCACAAAGTCCTTCCTATCACCACCACTCATGATGAGAACTACGGGAGGATAGCTTTCCTCCTACCAGCACAGTCTTTCTCATTTTACTACTTATGACATCAGGCTGGAGACTCCTCCCCTTAGGCCCAAATATGTTGGACTGTGACTTTGATGGAACTGGTTTCAAATCCAAGTGGGTGAAAAGGCTGGTCCTTCGTCTCAGACTAATTAATAATTCCTTATCGGCACCGACAAACAATTCCGGATAATTACCTCACCTCATTAGCTGAAGTGTGTTAACCAAATGCCAGATGGCCTCCTTACCATCAACAAAGATTCCTTTGTTAGCTTCCAAGTCCTATTTCTTAACTGGGGTGTTTTACGTGTCGCTGTGACCAAGCGCTAGTCACAGAGTTATCTTTTCACTGTCAAGTTTTCTCATTTTCACTTTTCCCAGGCTTGTTTGTTTTAAAGTTGGTTTTTGGTAATGACCCCCCCAAATTTTGACAATAATTATTCTATTCTGCAAATAGATCATTAAGAAGTACCCAAGCCAGTTATGGTAAATCTTTCGATAATTGTGTTTTTATTCTCATCAATGGAAGCCACCCTAATAGATAAACAGCAGTAGTTCTCCGATCGAACTATTTGATCCTGGCTATTGTCATAGTTTTTGTATATCCAGAACCTGGTTAGGCATGTCGCTGACCGGTTATAGGGTTTGTTTGCCTTTATGTCCACCATGCTGCTTCCCATGGCTTTCAGAAAAAAAATCCTTCCCCCTCCTGCCTGTATTAAGTTATAACAAGTTTAACAGTCCACAATTACTTTTTTTTTCATTGCATCCTTATAGGCATTCTATTTTTATGCTAACTTAGGTTTTCAAACTGTAATAAATTCCAAAATTATTAGCATCTTTTACCTCTTTTTACAAGGTTGGACTGTTACTTGGAATTACAATATTAGTCTTTTTACATTTAAAGCACAGATAATATACAGCAGTGATTTTACAAAAAAAATAAAATCTTTCATGCATTTTAAAATGACAATCTAGTAAAAGACAAAAATTCAAACCACTTTTCCAAACTGCATCACTCTTTGCATGGGTAAAAAAGGGGTGTGTCCTGTTGAGGTTGGACCTCTGGCTCCAGTGTTCAAAAAATAAGCTACAGAGCTCAAACTAAAACAAAAATTACTAAAATGCAAAAGCACAATACAAATAATGAAATTCAATGTTTGAACTTTAAATAGAATCGGCCAACTACCGGAGCTGATGGCTTCTGCGATAGATTATAACATAGACATAATATGTATACAAGAACACAGATACATTTATAGTGAAGGTATTAAATATCACAATACCGGCAATGGATGGATGTTTGTCTTTGTATCTGCATGGAAAAACTCTGTTAATGCCAGGATAGGAGGTGTAGGTATGCTTATAGGACCATGGGCCCAAAAATCACTAAATAGCATCGAGAAAATACAACTGCGGATGATAGTAGCTACTTCTAATGGAAGCTAAATCAACAATCAACTTCTGCTACAGCCTTACCAATGTTAGTGAAGAAACCCTGCCGAGAAACTGACCTCATTGCATTCTATAACAAGCTATCCTCCCTTGTTTGTAGCATCTCGAAATATAACATTCTCATCATCGGTGGAGACATGAATGCCCAAATTGGTAAAAAAGTAAACCACAAATTCTGCTTACACAACTCGTCAAACAGAAATGGGGAACATCTAACAGATTTCACACTAGAAAATAGATTAACATGCCTTAATACTAAATTTTAGAAAAAAAAGGGGAAAACTATGGACCTACACCTACAGAAATAATACTATGTCTTTATAAATAAGAAATGGAATAATAGTGCATTGAATTGAGGGTGTGTCATCCGATCAACGAATTGTCACAGCAAAGATATGACTGAGCCTACGAAAGAATGCAGCCTGAACAACAACAACAACAACTGTACATTATGACTGATCCCTGCTTAACAACAAGGATATTAGAGATAAATATACATTAACACAAAGAAACATATTCAATGCACTTCAGGAGATATCAGAAACACCTATTCCAAATGATGAATATGAGAACTTTGTTAATGCCTATTTAGAAGTGGCAGCAGAATGCATACCAACTAAACAAAGAGCTAAACCTAGAATCCCATGGGAGACATTAGCGGTTAGAAAAATGCTTGCAGACATGAAAACCTCTTCCAAATGCAATAAAAGGAACCCAACCAATATCAATGCCCTGAAACTTAAGAAGGCACAAAATGAATTAACTTACATATACCTAAAAGAACAAACAGAATACATACAAAATCAAATCAATAAGATTAGAGGCTCGGTTGAAGGTAGATAGCAGGGCAGATGGTAAATGAAGTGAGTAGAAGGAAGAGCACTGTGAATGCTAAACTGAAAGCTACCAGCCAAGAAGAACGAATACACCTGTGGAAACAACATTTTGAGAATTTTTTGTGGAAAACCTCTCAAAGTTACACATGAACCAATCACGAAAATTATTAATAATCAATTAAATATCAAACTAGGACAGTTTACGCAAGAACTCGACTCAGTACTAAGAAAAATTTAAATAAGAAAGCAGCAGAGCTTGATGAAATACCCCCAGAAGTATGGAAGACCAGGGAATTTGACAACATACTGCTCCGACACTGTAATGCCATATATAACCAAAACACAAAGACTTTGCACCTACAGCTTACCCAAAGAAACCGTCACAACTATAATGATGCTATATAAAAACATGAAAGTAAAAGATCACTCTCCGGATGGAGACAGACTACTTCTACATTGTAGCAGGTGTGCTGTAAGGAAACACATTAGCCCCATACCTGTGTATCATTTGCCTAGACTATGCACTTTGAATGTCTACTGATAGAAAGAAAGATAACAGTTTCAAGCTGGCAAAGGAAAGAAGCAAAAGATACCCCACACAAACAATTACAGATGCAGACTACGCAGATGACATAGCACTTCTGTCAAATACAACTACCCAAGCTGACACTCTGCTAGACAGTCTGGAATGAGCAGCTGGTGGCATAGGCCTCCATGTCAATGCAGACAAGATGGAATACATGTGCTTTAATCAAAGAGGTGAGATCCCCACACTAAATGGTAGTTCTCTGAAACTAGTGGACAAGTTCACCTACCTAGGAAGCAGTGTCTCATCAACCGAGAAAGACATCAACACATGACTAGCAAAGGCATGGATAGCTATCAATAGGCTATAGGTCATATGGAAATCAGACCTGACCGATAAAATAAAACACAATTTTTTCCAAGCACGGTTGTGGTGATACTGCTAAATGGATGCACTGCATGGACGCTAGCAAAATGTATGGAGAAAAAGCTTGATGGCAGTTACACAAAAATGCAGTGAGCAATATTGAACAAGCCCTGGAGGCAACACCCCACAAAACAGCAGCTGTACGGCCACCTACCACCCATCACGAAAGCGATGAAAGTTAGACAAACCAGATATGTGGGACACTGCTGGAGAAGTAAGGATGAACTCATAAGTGATATACTCCAGTGGACCCTTTCACATGGACGAGCAAAGGCAGAACAACCAGCTAGAACCTATATACAACAGCTCTGTGCCGATACAGTATATAGCCTTGAAGATCTCCCTGGAGCAATGGACGATAGAAATGAGTCAGGGAGATCCAGGCTGGCAGAAGCCAGTTATATAAAAACTTCTCTAAGTTTTGTCTCTAAAAGTGTTAATTAAATAACAGTGTTTTATTCTTCTTGTTTAAAAGATCATCGATTCCTCGAAGGTTCGAATCTTGATAATACTTCATATACAACAGCAGTATTAAATTCTGTGCTTAGACAGAAGCGTGGCTGAGAAATGGGGCAGAGAGATCTATTTGCAAACGTGTCCTTTTCAGTCCCTTTAAACATTTTAAAGACTAACATTCACTGCCTTTCTACTGAGACTATACAATAACAAATTTAATTAAATGTTACGGACAAAGGGCTCAAAACGACCTACGCATCTCGGGACTCTAAATTTCTAGCGACATTTTTAGACCCCAATTTTTTTTCCATAAATAAACTATCTAATGACGAAGAAATTACATTGTACAAGTAATGAAAAATTGAATCCAGGGAAAAAGTTACAGGAAAATCTTTAAAAAAATGTTTATTCAATAAATCCCTTACGCCTCACTGGAATCAAAAACCTACTTCTTCATAAAACTTAACCCTAACCCCTAACCTTAACCGACCACCAGAAACTAGTTTTGCTTTTTTTCCCGGCGACTTTATTACAAGCCACAGAAAAATCTTAGCAGCAGTTAGCAACATTTTGTGAAATAATAGTAACACTAACGATTACAATTAAATGGAATACATTTTTACAGGTTACATCCATCAGGGACAAAAATTCTAAATCTAAATCATTATTCAACAAAGCAATTATACTTTGTTGAATAATGTTTTCTTAAACATTGAGCCATCCGTAGAACGTAATGTGAGAACATAAAGTAAAACATTTTCTCTTAATGGCAATCACACGGTAAACTCTATCGAACATTGAACAAATAGACCTGTTCACTTGTATTCAATAACTAAATCGGGTTTAAAAATCAGAACCCGGTAATTATTTACTGCGCGACTGAATGCGGTGAAATATTAATTTTAATCCCAACAGTAAACAAGTGGCAATAAAAGGGTGACAAAAGTAACTACCATAAAAAAAAACCCCAATTGATATTATGTTTGTTAGAATTAAATATAGTCAAATTATATTTGAAACCATGGTAACCAGTTTCAAACTAAATTTCTTCCTCTCATAGATATTTATGCAAATATGGTCTTTGCTTTTTTTTCTTCAAATAAAAAAAAATGAAGAAAACTAACCGTTATAATTAATGAAGGAACAGAGAATATTTTTACACCGTGTATTTCCTTTGGCCCCTCCTGTTAATTAAGAAAAAAGTAGTTGCTTATGTTATTGACTTCCTTTTATTGGTGACTCTTCTAAATTACTGTATATAATCTTCTGTTAATGAGACGTTCTTATTGACCTCATTATCAATCGTCTTAAAATATTTGTTACGATGACATTAATCGACATTTTTGTCTTGTTGGTAACAGACTGTTAATGCCAATAAAAAAGTGAGTGTCCGACAACAGGAGATATTGATACAAGAAAAAGAAACAAAAAGCTGAAAAACAAGTAAGTTTACTTAAAAATTGTTTGGTTTTATTTTTTCATGAATAAATTATTAGTAAATCATTCTCTGACATTAGAATTGGAAAAACCAAATATAACAAACAAATCCCCCCAACTAAATAAATGTTATTGTTTACAAACCTCAAAGTCTGTTCTGAAACAAATTTGTCCAAAATTTCAGTTCCGTAAAATTCTCCGAGGGTTTCTTAAAATTAGAACGACTTATTTGATATTTTAAGATTATTTATGACTTTCTTTTTTCTTTTTTAAAGAAGGACTCCCAGATAAGAGAATATTTCAATAAAACAATAATCAAAAACTTGTTCGGTCAGTTGAACACTTTTGTATTCTTAATATAACATTTTAGCAGCCGATCAATTCCTCAGCCTTCGTCAGATAACTAATCAATGTCAATATTTACTGTCTACTTAGCAGCAACAAGTTTCTTAGTTTTGGGAGTTGAAACTGACTGAGTTTTCTTTGCTTCTTTATGGTCTCTCTTTCTCTTGACTTGGAAACGAACCTAGACTTTAAGGGTTTAATTTTAGGCAAGACATCTTTTAGTGAATTCTTACGAAGTTTTCCAGTTTATAAACTGATAATTTTGTTCCTTAATTGTTTGACTCTCATTAGCTTGGAACGATCGAAATCTTTCATTTCAGATTTCCTATTCTTGGGCCTATAAAGAAACAAAAATAATTGTCTTCCCTCATCACGTGTCCGTTGGTAAAGTGAGAATTCCTATCTCTAAACCTGTCTCTTTTTGGGTCTTGACGTTGAAAGAAAAAGACGTATGTTGCAAGCTCTATTTATTGAACAGAAGTCGGGTTTTGCTTTAAATTCCAACGTGGTATTTTATTAACCGGGCGATTGTAATGGAAACCACAGGAATAGAATAAAACCTTTGTATTCTCACTGGTGTATCTCCCTTTATACACTGCTTGTTCATGGATCAATATAATTTTTGTTTGGAATACATTTCTTATTTGTCTAAATTTTGGAGATGAAGCCTGGTAATTTTTACTCTTAGAGAATTCAGACTAATGTCTTCATTTTCATACTCACAACGTTTTGGCTAATGCATCCTTCAGCCTTCTTCAGGTGTTTCTGGAGCCTACACAGAACTTCAAACTTAACCTTTTATTTAATCCACTCAAATAGCTCATTCTAATTCCATTAATCATCATATTTACCCAACCCCTCCGTTCGGGCAGGATATGACACAAGGTCAATTTTTAAGCGGAGTTTAACAGGTTTGAATTCAGAGTTTTCCTTCTCCTAGACTAGTTGCCTCACCAAGGCTGAAGAACCCAGTCTGCTCTACTATTTACCCATAGCTGGAGGGAGAATAATTGAATTCATACCTTTCCCAAGGGTATTAGTGCGATGTGAAATGCAATCGGTCTCGTCCAGGATTTGAACTTGTATCAGTATCCATTTCCTATGATGATAACCATTACACCACGGGCACCTCCATTAATCCATAACCAGGTACAAGCGTTATGCTATTGTAGGTAGTCTTTGTTAATTTACTTGTGGTCAGGATTGAACCTACAACCTCCAGATGATTTCATTTAGAAGCACTTCTCAACCAAATGCCTATATCCATTACGGCATGTTTTCCGCTGGACAATTTGGAGTGAATTTTGAGAACTTATAAACCTAATGTCTCCATCAATTTATGAGACATCATTATGTACGATTTTTTTTTTACCTTAGCTCATATGACATTTTTTTTCTATCAAGTTTTTTGATTAATGGCTTCCAAATCCTATTCATCTTTATACTTGGTCTGCTTAACAGGTCACTGTAGCTCAACATATGCACTGCTTCTTTAAAACGTCTTATTTTTAATGTTCTTCTGTATCATTTTGACTTCATCTCGTAAGGGCAGATGGTTTCCGTTTGCTTTCCATTCATGATCAGTCATACCTCATTATTCAACCTCCCTCAAAATACTGCTTTTCAATGTTCTTTTAGCCTTACTTTTAGTGGATGACATGTCTTGCTTTTGTATACTTTACCACAACTGCATGGGATGGAGTACACACAATTCTTAGTCTTGTTGTATTCTGTTGGGCACTTGACTCAGAAGAGATATTTTTGAAGAGTCATGCCACTCTTGAATATTGTCTTGATGTCATATCTACTACATATCTTTCGAATCTTTTCAGCTAGGACTTTGACATAGGGCAGATAGACTGTGGTGAGTTTTGGGGTACGTTTTCAGTTGTTCAATCCAGATTTCTTAGAACCGATATTATGCTTGGCGCATTGTTGTTATCTCTTAAATTCTTCTTTTTCTTCTTGATATGTATTGCTGTCACTAATTATGGTTTTTGCTTGATCTTGTAGGCAAGGAACAATTTCTTTCTTTACATTATATGGATGATACGAGTTGAAGATTAGTTGGTTAGTTGGGTTTTATGGCATATCAACCATTGTTGGTTATTTAATGCCAAATCCTCTTTATACATATATATTAAATATATATGATTTGGTTTGATTGGGTTTTATGGCATATCAACCATTGTAGGTTATTTAATGCCAAATCCTCTTTGTACATATGATTTGTATATGTATGGTTTGTTGATAACATTTTTGAATGAGTTAGAGTTCATTTATTTGCACACAGTTAAATGGTTTCAAATATTGTAACATGACTATTTCTCTTTAGTATTGCACTCATTTAAATTGTTTCATATATTGCTATCTACCAATTTTATTTGCACACAGTTAAATGGTTTCAACATCCTCATGTACCATATAACTGTGTGTTCAAATTCAATTTTGGCACACAGTTTAGAGTTGTAAATATTGCTAATCAACTCTAATAATTCTATTCAATATTACTCATTCATTAGCACACAGTTAAATTATTCCAAGTATTGCTATGTATCACTAACAATTCAAGTAAATGTCAGTAATTTTTTTACACAGATAATGCTAAAACAATTCTATTTTTAACAATTTGATTTAGCATATGTCATTTGTTTGCAGAGTTTAAATGTCAGACAGTTCTATTTTTTTTGTTTAAAAGTTATGGTGTTTTGAAATTGACAGTTTTATCAAAAAATAAATTTTTGCCTGTAAATTTCTCATCAGATTTGTAGTGCAATCTTTAATATGACTCACTAGCTGAGGTATATATTAATTCATTAGAAAATATCCCTATGCTCATATAAGACAAATTATCTCTTTGCACAAATCTTATGATTTTTTGGACTGTAAGGTTTAGTAATATATTATAATAACTATTTCAGTAAAATTTTACATTTCATAACCAGATTTGAAGATAACACGCCTCAAAATGCCTAATTTTAGGAAAAAAACATCAAAATATTTTCTGTATATCTGAAAATATGAAAATACCAAGGTAGAACATATTGCTAATATATATTCTAAAACAAGGACCTACATGTTAAGTCTTCAAAGTAATTTCATTCAGTCCTGCAGCATCTATTTAGAAAATGCCCAAGATGAAAATTTTCTTTACATTTCTAATATTTTGTTGCCAATTTCCAAGAAAAATGTCAGGTACCTGCTGTGTATAAATTCTATTGTTAAAAGCTAAAATCAAATTGTGTATATTTATACAATTTTGTTTGATATTGTCAGGTGCTATAGATACTCCTCCAAAATCTGCTTTTTGATACAATTTAAAAAATGTTTTTAATGTTTTACATGTGTGTTGAATGTTCGATAAATATTAATTTTTTTCAATATAGGAATATCTAATTTCAATATAGGAATATCTAAAGCTCATAAATGGATTCCTAGTGAAATTTTGGCTCATAAACTTTTACCCATTGTATAGGTTATATTTTTTGACAAATTTGCAATGTTCAATCCTAATATCCACAAAATGGACCATCTACCTGTGATATGATGCCATAAAAGATATGAATTGATTGCAAATGTTACATTCAGATTTTCTTGTGATCAAATAGAAAAATGGTTTTAAGGCATATAAGAAACTTTTTCTGTATAATCAGTTGTTAGGTGAACAACATTGAGATAAGACTTTTTCAAATTTTAGTTTTAGAAAAAAGTTCAGTTTTATTATAAACAAAAAGAATATCTTGATGAATTTAATATTTTTTATGAGTTTCATCCAGAACATTCAAAAGATTAAAAAAGATTTGTTACAGAGTGCCATTATTTATATATATATATATATATATATATATATATATATATATATATATATAGTTATGGAGGAGTCCTTATTACATAATGGCTAAAGTGCTTGACTGCAGCCTTGAAGTAAGTGAGTTCAAACTCTAATATATTGTTTCAAAATCCTACAGTATATATATATATATATATATATATATATATATATATATTCAATTCATGGAATTTTGACTGCGACCCCTGATTTTCATGGAGTTTTTTTGCAAAACAACAATCATCAAGCAGTTAATAAAATGAAATGAATTATTATATAATAGCTCTATCCTAGATATTGCACTTGGTTCAAAACAAACCCACAAAGTGATTTAGTGACAACCAACACTGTTATATATATATATATATATATATATATATTTTATAAAAAAATCTTGTTCTATTTCAATTCATTCCAAGCTAAGAAAAACATTAAAAAAAGAATCTTTTATATATATATATATATATATATAGAGCACTCTTTATTTATAAATATTGCAAACTACATTAATATTATATATATATATATATATACACACACCTTTATCAAAAATATCTCGTTCCATTTCTTTCTTTTTAACTGCAGATTTTCCTGACTGAGGAGGTTATAACATTATGGAAGATCATTGACCAGAAATGATGGTATTTCATTTAAATACTTGGTATCAGGATTGATATTTGCATAAAATGCAAATCCAAAGAAGTTTGAAAATTCAGTAAATGCAAAGAAAACATTAATAAAACTTCAGAGGTTGAACCACAGAAACTACATGGAAAACCTTTTAAATAAAATATTTTCTACATTGGATTAATATTTTCCTCAAACACAGACATTAAGTGTAAATAGTTGAATGATGGCAACCAAAAACCAAACTAAATCTCAAAGTAATGGAAGCGGTTCCAAACCAGAAAATCCCAGAAAGACACACAGTATTCAAACTATCACTAAAGGAAAACGTTTTTATTGTGACAAGTGTAAATGTAATTTTTCTGATAATTCCAATTTGGAATATCATGTGAGCATACACAGCAGTGAAAAACCATTTCATTGTGAAATTTGTTGGTTATTATTTTCAAAACGATCAAATCTAAAAGCTCACATGCGTACACACAATATCAAGAAAACTTATCAGTGTGATGTTTGTGATTCCAAACTGTCTACTAGCTCTCATCTCAAGAGGCACATGCGGATACATACGGGTGAAAAACCCTTCCACTGTGATATCTGTGGGTCAAAATTTTCACAAAGTTCCCACTATAAATCCCACCTCAGAAAACACACGGATGAGAAACCCTTCAAATGTGAAATTTGTGAATCAAAGTTTTCCAGAAAGTCTGACCTTAAAAGTCATGTAAGAACACACACTGGAGAAAAACCTTTCAACTGTGAGATTTGTGAGTTGAGATTTTCCACCAAATCTCGTCTCAAAAGACATGAACGAAAACACACTGGCGAAAGACCTTTCCACTGTGACATTTGCGGAGCAAACTATTCAGAAAATTCCCATCTCAAAAGACACATGCAAACACACACTGGTGAAAAGCCTTTCCATTGTGACATTTGTGGATCTGAATTTTCGCAAAAAGCATATCTTAAAAGCCACATGCGAATACACACGAGTGAAAAACCTCACCTGTGTGAGATTTGTGGATCTAAATTTTCATTAAGTAAATATCTCAAGAGTCACATGCGAACACACACTGGTGAAAAACCTTTCCAATGTGATATCTGTGAATCCAAATTTTCTAATAATTCAAATCTTAAAGTCCATATGCGAACACATACTGGCGAGAAACCTTTCCATTGTGACATTTGTGAATCCAAATTTTCAAGTAGTTCAAATCTCGAAAGACACATGCGAATACACACAGGTGAAAAACCCTTTCAGTGTGATATTTGTGGCTCAGAATTTTCACAAAGTTCAAGTCTTAAAAAGCATGCAAATACACACTCAAGAAAAAATATTCTTTGTGAAATTGTGGGTCAGAATTTTCAAAAAATCATAATGTAAAGTCTTTTCTAAAAATATATTCTCAGTTATAAAGGCATTATAAAAGAAAAATCTTTTTCTCTCAAAAATTTATGGATTTAAATTTTCTGTAACTTATGATGATCATATAACATTTGAATTTTTTTAACACATCTTTACATGTTTTAGAAAAAATATCTGGAGTACATTATACAAAATTATCCATATTTTACCTACATATTCTGTATTGTTGATCTAATTCTAAATTTTAAATCATTGTTTTTTTTTGTTTTAACTCAATTACATTTTTTTAAAAAAAGCCTAAGGGACATTATATGTTACTTTCAATATTCATATTTTTATTGTTGGGTTAGTAAGAAAGTTTCAAACATTCAATATAATCACTACTGTTAACATTATGTATGCTAACCAGAAATTCTTTTGTGATAGAATGTCATTGGTTTTAAAGCAAAGAAAGTTTGCAGT
Source organism: Sepioteuthis lessoniana (assembly GCA_963585895.1). Classification (NCBI taxonomy): domain Eukaryota; kingdom Metazoa; phylum Mollusca; class Cephalopoda; order Myopsida; family Loliginidae; genus Sepioteuthis; species Sepioteuthis lessoniana. The sequence goes on from OY757908.1 coordinate 132,781,202, forward strand.
GTTGTTTTGATGTTATCATATCTGAAGATCTTGCATCTGTATGCAGTATATGTCTTCAGATTAAGCAGTTCCTAGTAAAAAATAAAACGCCCCCCCCAATATCCCCACCAGCAACAAAGCTCACTTTTTCTTTTATTTCATGCAACTTTGGAACTCTTCAATTGGTCTGTCCTGCTTCATTTCCATGTTGTCTTGATGAAGACGTTGTCTTGTTATCTGCAATGGTGCTGTCCTCTTATGCATAGGTTTATTTCAGAGAATCTAAAGATCTTCACCAGTATTCATTTTGATTTTTGAGTTTAGAGACTTGACTGATTGTTGGCAAATGACTCCAGTCAGGGGAAAGAGGATTATTGGTCTTTGTGGCATTCATTATGATTCAGCTTTTGACTTCTGTTCTATCAACTGGATTTAAAAGCCATTTCAGTGGCTGATGGTTCATTTTACAAACATTTTAGTCCAGAGTAAAAGTTTGGTTATGGTAACCTGAAACCAAACATTTTTAGACCTTATTTTTCTGATGCAGGTATCATTGGGGAATAAGAAAAGATTTGGTAAATGGACCAGGCTTTGACTCATTTACAAAAACAGATGGCATTATTTAATCTATGTCTAACCATAAACCTTTTTTATTATTGTCTTTTATTTTGTTCTTATTAGTCCAGGTTAAAAGCATGGTAACAGTTTGGTGCATTTACCAAAACTTTTCTCATTCCCCAATGATACCTGCATCAGAAAAATGAAGTCTAAAAATGTGTGGTTTTGGGTTAGCTTTACTGCACTTTTAAGGAGGACTATTTGGTTAATTTGCCCAAATTAAGACAAACTTTAAAATCATACAACAGATATGTTTTTAACTGCTTTTTTCCCCCCTGACATTTAAAATACTTTGACAAGAATAAAACTAAGGCCATTCTATAACAGAGTACTTCTTAAACTGGTGAATATTAATTATTTATTGAAAAATAGTAATCAAATATTTTGGTGGGGAATGAAACCAGAAGAAAGAATAGAACAGATTCACTTGGATATTTATTCTTTCATTTTTTTTTTTTTTTAATAAATTCTTTTAAAGAATCAAATTATCACTTCTCAGCCCTTGTATTGGGAGATACACACACACAAAAAAAATATCAGCTGAGGGTCTTATGTCATTGAATTATAAAGAAGTTAAGTTATGCACCTTAGAATCAAAATCTTATTTGGTTTGTAAGTCTTGTGGGATATCAGTAAATCTTGTTTGGAGGTTGCCATCTTGATTCCCTTGTTTCCACTATGTTTTTTTACTTTGATCTAACATAACATTATCTTGATTATTTTTATTGTTGCTTCTGCTGCTCCATTATTTTGAGATCATCTCGTGCTATTCTTGATGTGTTAAAATCCTCTAATTCATTTCATATATATTAGCTTCCTGGATCTATTCTCAAAATCTCTAATACTCCACGTCTAACAAATATAGGTTTCATACTTTCTATTATTGCTCTAGGAGTAATTGAACTTGGCCAAGTGAGCTCTAAATATTTTGAAAAGTAGTCAACAACCACGATGTACGTCTGACTGTTTAGTTTAAACAAGTCTGAAGCTCGGTCTTGGTAGGATTTTGGTTGTCGGTATTAGTTTGGTCAGTTGATATCTAAGCCTGGCACATGTCTTACAGTTCTCCACTGTATTCTTTATTTGGCTAGATAATCATGGCCACTAGATTGATTTGTGAGCTTGTTATCAGGACTTGGTAATTTCTTGGTGATTGGAGTGGATCTTGCCTCATTGATTTGAGGATTATAATTTGTCCCATACATTAACATGCCTTTCTCCCAATTAATGATGAACCCAATATGGCTTGACTAATGTAGGAACCTGCTCCTATGAAGGCTGGCTATTTTTAACATAGTTTGTGATACACACCTTGTCATTACTGGTAGCTTCTCTTATCTCTACCAATTATTTATCTATTGCAGGTGGTGAGTTCATAATGGCCAGAACAAATACGACTGAGCTTTCCTCTATTTCTTTGTTTTGGTTGGTCAGCATGTTGCTAGTTGTGGCTCTTGCTTAAAGCATTGGCAGTGTACAGTTCTTTGCCAGGAACCTAATGGATTTTATAGCTGAATCTCATCAGGCGTATGCAAAATCTCTGCATTTTAGCTGAAAGTTCACTAATGTGCCTAGTAGAGGTACAAACTGTTCATGGTCTATCTTAAATGTGAATTCCAATCCTATAAGGTAGTCTGAGAATCACTCTGAGGTTCAGGCTATGGATAATATTTCATTCTCTCTGTAGGCATATTGCATTCCTCATTCCAATATGGCTCTTGATACATATGCTACCAAATGGAGTAGTTGTTTATCTTCCTGCTCAGAGGCCATGAAGATAAAATATCTGTAGATATCACTGTTCTCTTTGTTGGGTTCTAAAATGACAGCATTGGTGCTGAACACAAGACTTTTTATGGAGTTAAAGGTTCTTTTCTGTTTATTTTCCCCAGACAAAAGAATTCTTCTGCTTTCCTAGATTGTAGCTTCATCATTTCACCTAAATTCAGAAAGAATTTGCTTTACCATTCCTTAGAATCTATGAGTTTCTGTTTGGCACTGGGAAGTTATAGACTGGCTATTCTGTTTAGATCAGCCCTCAGGTCGTTTGTGTCGAGAGTATGTCGTAAAAACTTCAGTTATGTCTTGAACATCTTGAATTTTTTTGGATTTAGGGTTATTCTGGCTGTTTGGATTTTCTTCAATGTGGCTTTTAATCATGTATTGTGCTCACATTGGGCTCTTCCATATACCAGTAGGTTGTTTTTTAGCATGCATGACACCACTTCTAGGTTTTCTCATATGGCCGACATTCAACATTCTGGTATGTTTCTCTGACTGATGGTTGGCAATTAAACTGATATCACCAAAATTGAGTCATAAATATTGTCAGTCTGCAGGACTTTCGCAACAATAGGATCTGCCACTGTTTGCATCTAACTTGCACATGACTTTTGCTCTAAACTCTCTTTTCACATGCTCAATGTAGTCAGCTAGATACGTATTCTGACTTTCCTTTGTGGGGACACCGCAGAGAATGATGAAAATGGTTTGAACCATAATGATACACAACCTGTCCTATAATAAATGTTACATTTTGTTAACTTCATATGCAAATGTAATAACTATTATGGGACAGAGATAACTAGGAACTACTATCTGTCCAATAATAAATTAGTGAAATTTTTGTGATAAAGTCATTAAAGTGAACGACACTGAAACAGTTTAAGTAGATGTAAGTTCTCTTGTGATGTTAAGGAACTTTCTTGCTAGCCATATATTTTGTGTTGTTAATATTATTGCTTTCATGTTCTGTTTTGAAATTTCTCTCAGCTAAAACAGCTTTTAATTCTATGGCCAAACATTTTTAATTTTTTATTGTTATTTCTCAATGATTTGTAAAAAGAAAAAAAATCAAAAAATAAAGTAGAAAATTAGTTGCTCAGAAATGAGAATTGCACTTGTTATGTGTCTTTATACATGTCATATTTCAGGTGAGATATTAAATCTGAATTCCTCAATATACGACATTTTTTTTTATGTATATTTTGCTGCACTCCAAATATAACATTTGTCATGATGACATTCATTAGTTTCATGAGATTATGAAACTAGACAGACTCTTGAACAAGGTTGTATGGAAGACCTACAGTTGCCTATGCAACACGTCTCCCATTCAATGCCACCAGCAGTATTGAGAGTAAGAAATGATACAACTATGAAATTGGAAGATATTGTTGCACTGCATTAGGAACTGCAGTCTTGAATTCAGAATTATGATTTTCCTATACTGGTTCCCAATTAAGGCTAGAGAGCCTAGTCTGCTGGGTGAAAAAGTAATTTTTATTACAAAGTAGAAAAAATGCACCATTGAGAAGTATAGAATTAAGAAAAGAAATTTAAATCTTGAATTCTTAAATTTGGGAGCTTATCTACTAGGGTGAGTCAAAAGTTTTGCAATATTTTGGTAGTGTAAAGCATAATTTGGCAGATGCTTTTGCAGAGGTCATGAAGGTGACAAACCACATTGGACTGTGAAGTGCCAAGCTCACCTGATACTCTCTGGGTGCTACTTGCTAGATTTGCTTCTATGGTTTGGAGCACTTCTTTGGAATCCACAGTTTTAGGCCTACAGAACCTTGTCTAGTTGTTGATGTTCTTGTAAAATTTCTTGAATCATCTCGTTACTGTATTGTGATCAACTGCACTTTCAAATGTCTTTGGTTGCCTCCATGGCACTATGACCCAATTTGAACTTATAAAGCATAAATTCTTGAAACTAGACTATGTAGCACATTCATTTTTGCAGTTTTCAAATCATATGTAGAGTGAAGCAATATGTACCAGCACACCAACTACTATGATACTACCAACCCCACAGCAAGTACCTTTCCATAGCTTGAATTGCTTTGGTCACATGATATATATGCTGCAAACTAGCATGTACTACTAAAATATTGCAAAACTTTTGACTCACCCAAGTAATCCAATTAAAAAAAATACAATATTGTATTTTATTTAAAACTGAGTCAGCAATCGTAATGACCATTTCTGTTGATCCTTATGAGTTTTGTATTGATTAATTTTCAAATTTTATTATTAACTCATGAGTAAAATATTTTAGACTAATATTCATGTTTTTAATTTTTCTTTTTTGAATTTATAAATGAAAGTTTTCAGCCCATTTGCAGTAGTTGTGCCTTATGATAAAGAAGAAGGTTTAGGGAAATATATTTTGCTTGTGGTCTAGTATTATCAGAATAAAAGTAAATCTATAACCAAAAAATGAGAACAATGTGATTATTATTATTATTATTATTTATTTTTTGTTTTAACCAAGATAGATTTGTTCATTGTTTTGTTTATATCTTTTATTATACCAGTGACTATTAATTTAGGAATGAATTGTAAAAATTCAGATATAAGTTGACAGTAGGAAACTCATGGATTAAAGTAGTTTTGTCATCATGATAAATGGTATTCTGTTTGTTTGGTTTTTAGTTACAGTTGCCTTTTTTGTCCGAGTTGTGATGTACAATGGCATTAAGAATGTTGCTCATTTTCATATATTAGTTTATCTGTACCGTCAAAAAATGATCCTATTTACCCAACCCCTCCACTCGGGCAGGATATGACACAAGGTCAATTTTTAAGCGGAGTTTAGCAGGTTTGAATTCAGAGTTTTCCTTCTCCTAGACTAGTTGCCTTACCAAGACTGAAGAACCTAGTCTGCCCTACTATTTACACATAGCTGGAGGGAGAATAATTGGATTCATACCTTTCCCAAGGGCATTAGTGTTAAGTGAAATGCAATTAATCTTGGCCAGGATTTGAGCTCGTGTCGCCGTGTCCATTTCCTACGACAATAACCATTACACCACGGGCACCGTCAAAAAATGATGGTAATATTTAAGTAATTTTGAAATTACATTTTACTTATATTAAAAGCTTTATATTACTCAACGTTTACTTTTTAAATATTAAACTAATATTCAAATTAAGTACAGTTAACAATTGGTTCTCTGTCTTCTTTGATTGTTATAAGCAAAACTAATTATGATAAATGAAATCAATTAGTAATGAAGTTGTATATTTAAATATTTCTTACTATTAAAAGGTTATTTATTTGTAGAGTCTACAATAATAACAAGCAGGATTCATAGGAATTTCACAGAACAGGCAAAATTAAGAGAAGCAAGAAAGGATGATTTATGATTTTATTACATATAAATACAAAAATATACAATAAAATTTTTTTATAATTCTTAATACACGTATCATTTGTTAGAATTTGATTTTAGTGAAACTACTGCATATTCTATTTTGTGGATTATGGTATTGCTGGTACTGAGGAATCTTCAGAGCTCTTCTTTTTCAGCCTTTCAACAGCGCATTGTTGGAGCTTTTTGGCATAATGGTGAGAGTGTTCGCCAATGGTCTGGGAGACCTGGGTTCCATCCTAGGTCGAGTCATGCCAAAGACACAAAAAAATGGTACTTGATGTCTCCTTGCTTAACACTCAGCATTGTAAGGTATGGATCAAGGGTAAGTGGAGCAATTCAGGGAAAGGAGTAGCACCCTCCCTTACATCCCGGTGTAGTAGCTATTGAAAAGAGAGCCTTCAGGTCACTCTCGACTATGGTTGGCCAACTTACTTAACTTATGTCACTTATAGACAGTCAATGTGTTTCATCATTTGTATATATTTACTATGTTACTTAGTGAGGATCGATGAAGTTAAGTCCAAGGCAATTCCATTGGAGTTAAACACAGTGTTTGATATGAAGAAGAAGAATAAGTGTTGATATTTATAGACAGTCAATGTGTTTCATCATTTGTATATATTTACTCTAACCCTTTACTACCATCAGAGAGTAACACAAGGTCAGGTTTTAAGCAGAGTAAAACTAGTTTGAATTCAGAGTTTTCCTTTTCCTAGACTGGTTGCCTTAACAAGGCTAAAGAAACCAGTCTGCCCAACTATTTACTAAGAAAGGGAAAACAAATGACTTCATGCCTTTCCTAAGTGTATTAACATGAAATGCAAATGGCCTTAACCAGGATTTGAACTCAGATTGCTGATTTCAATTGTGATGATAAGCATGTGTAACTGCATCAAAATATTTGGTGGTGAAAATTTAATGGATTTGTTTTTTTTTTTTTAGTTCAGTTAAATAAATTTGCTTCAAGCAGTTATCAATAACAATTCTAATATTACTGTAGTATTTCAGTTTTAGTTAGAGAACATGGTGATGAGTGAGAGGATGGGAAAGATGTTGTCACAAAGTATTCATGGGGGAATGGTAGTATGCTAAGAATTAATTTCATATCCAGATTATGCTGCTGATCTATTATGTGGGTATGGGAATGTTCACTTGTAGCCAGAGCGAAAGGCAAAGTGAACCACCGGCTGCTGTTAGCGAGAATGGCTGTCCTCATCAGTGAAAGAGACCATGTTTGGGGTGTTGTCTGTGCAAAAGAGGATGGACAGCGCAAACACAGGACATCCACTAACAAAAACCTGGTTGTAGTGTTAGTTGAGCAGTACCAAAATTCTGCTTATGCAAATGATTTGTATTTCACATAGATGAGTTTTCGGTTCTACATAAGACAAAGAATTTCTATAATTTCGAGCAGAAAGACTAAAGAGAAACTGGATTTGATGGAAGTGAAAGTGGCAGCTGTGAAGCAGAGGCGAATAAGAAAAGACAATTACGATAATGAAACTGATTTCATTTGTGGATTTATAGACTTTCTTAATTCATCATTTAATCCAATCTATGACACACACCAAATCCCAAGAACATATGTAGGTAGATAGGTATAATAGTATTAATATAAAGATATTAAAAATATCAACTGCCCTGCAGTCATAAGACCTCCCTCAAAAAAAGGAGGTATCTTAGTAGGACATTAAACTACATGTGGTGGTCAGTGTGGAGTATCCCTTTATTGCCATTACTCCCAGGTTCCCTCTGACCAGGAGTTGTAGAACCTGTTAGGGTCTCATAAATCTGTTAAAAATTTATTCATATTCAATAAGAACACTTGATACCTTATGACTGTAAATTAATTGTATTAAGAATCATTACTTGAAGCTAGAATTGTTTATTCAGGATTATCATTATTAGTTACTTGAAACCATATAACTGTGTGCAAACAAATGATTATCATTCAATAGAATTACTTGAAACTACAATTATTTGTTTTAGATTGAATTATTTGATATAATAACTGTGCAAAAAAATCTTACGAAACAACTTAATACTTTTTTGTAATTTTTGGTCAAGCCAATGGCTTCACAAGAAAGATTGTTGCAAGCTGTTTGAGAACAAATGCACAAACAGAAAGTGAGGATTGAACTGGAACAGCGAGAAGGAATAATATATAGAGAAAAAAGTGACAGAGATATGAGAAAAAGAAAAGAGAAATATTGTCTTAGAGCAAGCTAGACTTAGGCAATGAGTAAGACGAGATAATATGCCACAAGAGAAATGTCAGATACATTAAGAACATGACAGACTTGGGCAAAAAAAAAGAAGAGTTAATTTGAAACGAGGAATGTCATGGATATTTAGAGTGTGACAGATGTACGCATCAAGAAAGAGGAGTTCATATACAACAAGAGCAATATCATGTCTATTAAGAACGTGATAGACTTGGGCAAAAAGAAAGAAGAGTTAATTTGAAACGAGGAATGTCATGGATATTTAGAGTGTGACAGATGTACGCATCAAGAAAGAGGAGTTCATATACAACAAGAGCAATATCATGTCTATTAAGAACGTGATGGACTCGGGCAACAAGAGATATGACATACATATGAATAAATGAGCATCTTATACTGAGTGGCAGAGAGATTCACATATTTAGAATAGAAAATATGAATGCTGAAGGTGGCAAATTTCAGACTAAATGGAATGCAGAATGTGAGTGTCTAAGGAGAAATCATCAAGCAATCTATATTTTGTTCTGTGAAATTTCCATGCATCCTGCAAATATTCATTTTTCTATGTATTTGAAAAAAAAAATTGTTTTCATAGAAGCATTGTTTTATTGTTTAGGTGTCAAGTAACTTATTTCTTTATGTTGTAATCCAAAAGCCACACATTTTGCTGTTTTTACATCATGATCGAAAGAAGTAGACAAACATGATTTTTAATTACTGATTTTATTTGCTGTTTTATTTAAGCCAGTTTTCGTGTTGTGTGGGTTTTCAAACCACCATTTTGGTTGGAGGAAGAATCCAGTTTATGACTAAATATCATTCGTCCTAATTTTTCTGACCTGTCTCTGAGAAGAATGGTTCATTTGGAAGGAGTAAGTCTTACAGTCCGACCCTGTTTATGCCAAAGCTCCAACTGAATCACTTTGAGAACATTATTTTTCCCATCCTATGATACTCATCAACTAACAAGTACACACTACCCCCTGATAGGGAAAGGGAAGTTTATGCCTCTCTGGTAAGACACCAGCCCTTCATTGCCATTACTCCCAGATCCACTATGACCTGGAGACGTTGTACCTGTTAGGATCTCATCTATGAGTCAAATTATTGTTTGCAAATTATTTGTATTAAATAGGAATACTAGAAACCATATAAATGTGGGCAAATTATTTGTATTAGATAGAAATACTGGATATATCTCTGTATGTCAAATAATTGTTAAGAAACAAATACACAAAAATGTAAATATTAACATATAATGTATGTAAATGGCTAACTTGTAGATGGCTTGAAACATTTAAATCGCTCAATCAATACTTGTCCCAGGTGTGGGATATATCTTTTGATATCGCCTTTGATCTCAGGATTATACATCCATTATCAGCTTCTGCACTGATTGGTTAATAAAGCCTATGGTAAAACAATGTTTTAGCTGATATCAAGATTAACTATATTGTTGAGTTTATGGTCAACAGGTGCTGAAAATACTTTAAAAAACAAAAGGAAGACTAAAGAATCAAAATATTTTAAGAACAACAAAAATGAAGAAACCAACTGTGTGAATAATTATTAGGCAACTGTAGCATTGTCCACAACAGATTATGGTGGATGGGAGAAGCATATCAACAACAATCAGTTTTTCAAAATATATAATCTTAGAACTTCAAAAATACAACTGAATTTTTCCTGCTTCTATGTCAGAACAGTTATTTACTTAGTTTAGTGAAATAACAAAAGGTATGCAGTAAAGAGCAATTTCACTGTTTTGCTAATGGGTGTCTACTACTACTACTACTACTGCAGCCACTATTATAAATATAGCCAGTTAATTTGTGGGTCTGTGATTACTTAGTTAAGTTAATTTCTTTGAAACTTTCTTATAAAGCTTCTTAGTTGATTCAGACACACAAACTTTACACTCAAGACAAGAAGGAAAAAAATCTGTTTTCTAAGTAACAGGGAAATTTAAAAAAAAATCCCCCTATTTAAACAGATCAACAATAATCAGTTCTTTAAACATGACCCTTGATGTTTTATCTGCATGGAGACAGTTGGAGAGAGAGAAAAAATACAAGAGTTTCAACTTATTTGTGATGACTGGATAGGAGAGTGAATTTTAGTCATTTGCATTGGGGAATCGTGTGAAAATGGCAGCCAACTTTTGTCGCATGAAGTTTCTTTGTTGGTTATGACAATCACCAAACTTAATCACCCCTTCTCATTTGTCTCTGATACATTAACTGAAATTTGTGAACTTCTTTTTATATCCAACATCACTTATGGTGATCACATGACCTTCACATATCCATTCTGAGTTTTAAATAGTTTAATCATAAATATCTTTGTTTACAATGTCATCTGCTAACAGGTGTTATATTTGTGTATAGTAATGCAATGGGGGGGGGGAGAATGTAAGAGTAGTTATTTGCTGACTAGGAATGTCATGCTGGCTGTGAAATAGCAGGATTGGGTGGAAGATATGTAAAGAAACCAACAACAAAATAAACTAATTCTACAGAAATGGATAAGAGGGTTTGTTTTCTAAATAGTAGTTCAAATGGCTTACATTCAAAAACTTAGCTTAACTTCTTTATATGTTTTACAATATATTCATGTATAGTAACTGATGTGAAGAGAAAAGGTGAATGGAATAGTGGTAACTTCCTGGCCAGGAATGTTGTACTATCTGCTTGACTGTGTCCTTTGCAAAAGGGTAAGATGCCTTTCCCCAAAAGGGTTTCCTTGCTATGACAGCTGCATATGATAGTAAGGCTCCAATTATGGGGTAGTACCTGTTAGGGTTCCATCTAGGGGTCAAATAAATCTATTTAAAAATTATTCATATTTTATAGGACCGTGTGCACAAAAAAGACCTCTTAAGAAATGACCACACAAAAATGTAAATATGAACCTACAATGAACACAATTCTTTAACCTCTAGGCATAAGATAAACCTAGACAGGTTGACATGTCATTAAAATCAATCAATCATTTTAAACTCACATGGAATTACATATACTCCTGAACTATAAATTAGTTGCATTTTTTTTTACCAAGTTTATAAATGAAACTTTTTATAAGAAAATTATTTTCACTAAATAAAAATCATTGAGAGAAAATCAGTTTTTACATTCATTTTCCTGTTACACTTAAGAGAAATTATCATATTTTAAAATAAAGCAAATATTAAAAACATTTTGTCAAACTCTTTGTGGTAAAAACTTTATTTATTTCATAAAAAATAAAATGTGTTGTTTTCTAAGAGAAAAATTGGCTTTATGGTTAGAGTGTTCGCCAATGGCCCGGGAGACCCGAGTTCAATCCCAGGTCAAGTCATACCAAAGATTAAAAAAATGGTACTTGATGCTACCTTGCTTAACACTCAGCATTATAAGGTAAGGATCAAGGGTAAAGTGGAGTAATCTAGGGAAAGGAGTAGTGCCCTCCCCTACACCTTGGTGTAGTAGCTATTGAAAAGGGAGCTTTTGGGTCACCCTTGACTACGGTCACCAACTTTACTTTTACTTGTTTTTAACAGGAAAATCTTTCCAACTTTCTTATCCTAGGGGCGTCCTTGAGATATAGTGGCTAATGATCTGCTCTGCAATATTGCAGCAAGCAAGTTCAACCTCCAGTCATGCTATTATATTCATTTTTGAACTAATACCTTTAATTAAGGTATGAAGCTCCTTACCCTCCCCCAGCTATGAGTTAAACAGTACCACTTCTACTTATGCAAGGATAGCTTTGGCATTAAATAAACCACAAAGGTTGATATACCATTAAAAACCAAAATACTTTTCTGATCATTGCATTCTATAACAATTTTCAAGTAAAAGTAGTTTTAAAAGGAAAATTACCCAGTGGATGTGCATTTAAGTTGCTATAGTACATTTCCTAACAGAAATTCCTAAATCTAATCAATATAATAAACATGTGATGAATATAAAGAAAAACACTCAAAAATTCTCATATTGAAAATATAAAAGAAAAAATCTTGAGAGCTTTTATAGATTTTAAAAATTTGTTTATGTTATCCTAACATAAGACTTTTCATATAGAAAACATTTAATTTTTAGTAAAAAATTTTTATTTTGAATTGCACTTGGTCCTTCCATTTGCCATATGAAGAAAAAGAGTCTTTTATGGCCAAGTCTTCTGATATGTTTTGAATGAAAAGGCTTTGCCACACACTATACAATCATATGAAATTTCTCTAGTATGAATTCTTGTGATTTTTTTCAGACTAACATTTTGAGAGAAAGTTTTACCATATACTCAAGTCTCTCCAATATGAGTTCTTATAATAAAATTCCCAGTTTTTTTTAAAATGATTTTCCATATACTTCAATAAAATATGGAGTCTCTCCACAGTGAGCATTTCATATTATAAACAGTGAGAGTAAGCTTTGCCACATACTTCACAAATGAAGTGTTCTCAGCATTTATTGTTATATGGCTTTTCAATGTGCTCTTAAGAAAAACTTTTAAAACACTCAACATGAAACGGTCTTGCTCTTGAAAGAGTTCTCATATAAGGTATCAAAAAACACTTGAAAAAGGTTTTACCACACTTCTCAAAGGAAAATTGACTCTTTACTTGGATTATTTTTTATAGGAAGCTTTTCCACAAATATTAAACTCAAATAAGGTATCTCTAGTATGTGTTTTGATATGATATTTTAGGCTATCAGTATGTATGTAAGCTTTATCACATATTTTAAAAATATATTCATGCATGCATTCTCATGTAACTTTTGAAGTGACTATTTTGAGAAAATATTTTCTCAAAAAGTTAATTGGAAAATGGAGTTTCTTTTCTGTACAACAGGATAGGCTGTCAGTTGGCCAAACAGTGAGATACTCTGCTTTTAGTCCACTGAAACTTTCTTGATGGAAATTTTCCGGGATAACACAGAATAATTTGTTATCTGCCCATGTTGTGATTTTAAGATCCAGACAACAAATCAACTGCTAATTGGAGTAGCCACTTCAGCAATCAGACTTTTTTTTTCCTTTGATCGACATCTCATAATGCCGGTTTCATAACGGGACTTTTGTGATAAAATGAACAGCACGATTCTTTCCACATAGCTCATCTAAAAGCGACTATACATTCGCAATGTATTTTCTCTTGTCTTCTAAAATCTACATTTTTTTTTTCTCTGGTTATTAAACTCCTTCTGATAGTCTCTAAAATTCACTATGTTACGTTGATATATTCTCATGTATTCCTAGTAAATAGTCCTTTTTTTTTGGTAAAATGCTCTATCACACACTTCACAAGAAAACAAAGTTTCTCCAATATAAATTGTCACATGAACTCTCAAATGATCCTTTTTATAAAAAGCCCTACTACATACTTTGCACTGAAATATTGTCTGTCTTAGATTTTCCAAGTGAGTTTCCAGCTCTTTATTTCAAGAGAAATGTTTTCTTTAGACTGAACAAATATTGTAGATCTAGAAAGTTTGCAAGATAGGGGGATAGAATGATATTTTTTAAATATCTATATTGAAGTTTTCTTCTTTGTAAATGAATCCATCATCATCAGTGAAGGTTCAAATATATTTTTTGTAATCTGAAAGAACAAAAAGAAAATATTGATTCTGTTTATGTTCCCCATAAAAGCATTGCTTTGTACAAGTGCTATAAGCACAAGAATTCATTCTAAGCTGAAAAATGTAAACTAGAAAATGAAAAGATCAGATGTTATACGACATAATTATACTTCCATGACTAGTACTACCAATCAGAGTCCCATCTAATGGGTCAAATAGAACTGTTTGAAAATTGTTTGTATTGGATGGAAATACTTTTTATTATATCATCATCATATCCCTGACCCTCTCTCGCCACTCCTCCTTATCGTTCATCGCTTCTGGCAGGTCCTCATAGCTACATCCTGTATCCTCACAGAGCTGCTGTATGTAGGTTTGAGCTGGTCATCCAGCTTTTGCTTGGCCATATGACGGGGTCCATAGGAGAACATCACTTATGAGCTCGTCCCTGCTTCTCCAGCAGTGTCCTGCAAGTCTGGTTTGTCTAATTTGGATAGTTTTCGTGATGGGAGGTAGGTGGCCGTACAGCTGTTGTCTCGTGGGGTGTTGCCTCTAGGACTTGTTCAAAATTGCTCGCAGCATTCTTGTTTAGTTGCTGTCAAGCTTTTTCTCCATACATTTAGTTAGCATCCATATAGCAGTATTGACAGAACCGCTGCTTAGAAGAAACTGCGTTTCATTTTATCGGTCAGGTCTTCCATATGACCGATAGCCTATCAATAGCTGTCCATGACTTTGTTAGTCGTGTGTCGATGTCTTTTTTGGTTGATGAGACACTGCTTCCTAGGTTGGTGAACTTGTCAACTAGTTTCAGAGAGCTACTGCCAAGTGTGGAAATGTCGCCTGTTTGATTAAAGCACATGTATTCCGTTTTGTGTGCATTAACACGGAGGCCAATGCCTAACTGAGTATTTGTATTAATATAATTTACTTGAAGCCATATTTGTTTACAAAAGGTTACAACTAGTTCCTTGCAAACTGTGTGCAAACAAATGGCTTTTATTAAATAGAAATAATTTCTTGAAACCATATAATTATTTGTATTAGATATGAATACTTGAAATCATATGCAAACTGTGTGCAAATTATTTGTGTTAGATAGAAATACTTGATACTATATAACTGTAAATTATTTGTATTAAGACTCATTACTTGAAGCAATAATTGTTTACTAAAGATTATTATTAGTTACTTCAAACTGTATGCGAATCAATGACAATTATTAAATAGAATTACTTGAAACCATATCAACCCAGTCGGCCGGGGTTGTAGAATATACTGATTCCATCTCTGAAGAGAGGTAAGACCTTGCACCCCACCCCACCTGATGAGTGTCGGGTATATGACACTAAATTGATGGTGAGGCTCCTGTCCTGGAGCTTTGGGGAATGTAGAGTACCCCTTCATTACCATTACTTCCAGATCCACTCTGACCTGAAATGGTACCACCTGTTAGGGTCCTATCAAAGGGTTAAATAAAAATACTTAATCATTTTTTCTATACTTGAAACCATTAAAGTGTGAACAAATGAATGAGCACTGACTCATTTAAAAATAATGTTACCATTAAACAATTCACTTACAAATTATATATGTAAACAAATCTGGCATTAAATAACCCACAAAATTCAACATCAAATAATCTATAAAACATAACCAAATTAAAACTATATAAAAGTAAGAAAAGTTGGTGACCCGAAGGCTCCCTTTTCAATAGCTACTACACCAAGGTGTAGGAGAGGGTGTGACTCCATTCCCTGGATTGTTCCACTTTACCCTTGATCCGTACCTTATAATGCCAAATGTTAAGCAAGGCAGTGTCAAGTACTATTTTTTAAATCTTTGGTATGACATGACCTGGGATTGAACCCCAGTCTCCCGGACCATTGGCAAACACTCTACTCAATGATATATATAATTATTAGTATTAGATAGAAATACTTGAAACCATGTAACTGTATGCAAATTATTTATATTAGATAAGAATACTTTATATAACCGTGTGCAAAATACCCTTAAGAAACAACAACACAAACAATGTAAATCTGTATAATGAACATGATTTCCAAATCTCTATGCAGAAAATAACCCTAGACAAGTTGATATGGCATTAAAGTCAAACAATCTAATTTTCAATAAAGTTTTTTGTCTGCCACTTGGAAAAACTAAAAAATTTCCATGAAAATTTCAATGCATTTTACTTTCAGGGTAGAGTAATATGTAAAAAGGAAAGCAATGAAGTTCAGTGGTTGTACAGAATAGCCCACCCATGAGAATTTATGCTAATTTTGTGTTCATGTATAAAAATATTATAGATATGTAATACTTATATTCAAAACTCAGATAAGTTTCAGTAATTTATTCCATTTTCTTTTCTTTTTTTTTTTTTTTATTGAACAGTTAAGATCCAAAATCTTTAATGGAAATAGATAAAACTGTTTGCATTTTACTTTGAGTTAATGCCCTTGGGAAAGATATGAATGCATCTTTTTCCCCCCATTAGCTATAAATAGTTGGGCAGACTGTGTTCTTTAGTTTTTATTAGGCAACCAATCTAGGAGAAAGAAACCTCTGAATTTAAAGTAGCTTTACTGTATTGAAAAAAAAAATTGACCTCGTATTGCATCTTGCCCATGGCAGAGGTGTTGGTTAAACACACACGCCTTAAACTAGCTATTATTGAATAGTGGTTGAAGAAATAAAGGACGACACTTCTTTATAAGGATCTATACGTCTTTTTATGCTTTTGTAAAGGTTCAAGCTTCTGTGGTGTTTGAGACAGACGGACGGAGGGAGACAAGGACGGATTTAGACAGATTGACCCATAACTTCTCTTTTGACCATAGTATGCTGTGCTATCTTTAAGACCCCACTTAGCATTTCTGCTTCTCAGCTGCGGTTGCTCAACCAGAAGTTTAGTATGGGCCACAGGCCCCAGCGGGACACTCTCTTTGTGACAGCAAGCTGGCTCTGACTTGGCCCTCACCGACTCCAACTGACTCAACTGTCGTTGGCATCTGCACATATTATTTCATAACGTCCACTTACTTCTGATTAGATCACATGATCTTTGTACACTTATTTACACAAGTGCGTCTCTGATTAACGGCTTGGTTAAGGGTCAATATGCAACACAACAATTTGTCCATCAACCATATTTCTTTTTATCTTTTCTTCCCTAACCAGTAAGAGGATATTCAATTATGGCAGATTTGTAATTTTCGGACTTAACTGTAATTGTTCAGTAAAAAGAAAGATTTTCCCCATTTCAAAGTTTCACTGACAAAAAGTTTATCTCCCTTTAATTGGTTTTCCTTGCGGGTCCTCATAGAAAAAATATCGTCTAATGAAAAATCTCACTAAACAAAGACTAAAAAGTTTTCGTTTAATAGAATATCTAATCAGTCAAATTTATCTATTTATTCAAAATTTTTACTTTAACTTTAAGCGAGGGAAAAGTTTTTAAACCCCTAAAAGAAAAAACGTTTTATCTGAATTTTTCTCTCTCTTTAGAAGATTAAGTTACGAATACAGTAAGAAAAAGAAGGAAAAATGCCTGGAAGAGAAATATTTTACCGTTTTTTTAACTTTAAAAATAAGGCATCCGTACGAACAAAATAGACAAACCATTATACAAAAAAAAAAAAAAGTAAATAAAATCTAATTCTTCATGGAATTATCTTAAAAACATGTAAAAATCCTTAAATTTCATCTTCATTAAAGGAATCAAATTGCCAAAATGATTGAAAGGAATATTAGCGCATGACAATGAATTAAAAAAAATTGTTATCTTAAGAGTTTTCAGGAAAAATGTCTAAGTAAAAGAAACCTCGTATTCTATTGCTTTGAATACCGAAAATTTGACAAAATCTGATAATTACCCGATTTAGGAGGAATTAAAAACACAAAAACAAATAACTAAAACTGTTTTAGCAGGCACGTGACTTTGAACATCTCGACAATATGACAAGCAAAACTCTAAATAAATTAATAAATACCAGAAAAATTGTTTTCAAAATAAATCTTAATTAATAAATTTTAATGTTTCAAGAAGAAAAATAAATAATTTTTAATGGTTTCTCTATTTTGTTCTTTGTTTAAAACGTATTTCTTTTTTTAAAAGTATTTTTTTTATGACATTGTTTTGAAATAATTGAAGATAAAAAAAAAGAAAATATAAATCCATATCTTTATTTTTTGAATAAACATGCAAAAAATATTAAATAATAAGTATTTTTGACAATAAAATTTATTCATTAATATTTTTAACCAAATTTTTTTTGTTTTTGTTTTTCGTTTTGTATTTCGTTGGTTGGTTTATTTTAGGGGTCACAGGGTTAAAGTTTCATAATCCATAACAATAGTCTATCAATAAAGTGACAAATTTTATAACTCAAAATTTTAAAAACAATTTTTTTTTCAAAAAGTGGGGCGTCAATTTAACAAAACTATTACTTACATGAATCTACAGGCGTGACGAAACGGTGTAAAACGGTGATTTATCCCTTGTATAAAAAAAGATGATAGATGACAACGAAACACTTTCACTAATTAAATTTTGGTTTGGTTTGGTTTTATGGCATATCAACCTTTGTTGGTTATTTAACGCCAAATCCATTTTTATATAAATAATCAGTTCTATTTCAAACAATTCAGTTTAGCATGAGTACACAGTTTGTCAAAAACATTTCTATTTCAAACTATTCAGTTTATTCAAGCAGTTATATATAACAATTCAGTTTAGCATAAGCATGCAGTTTAATTGTAACTACGGTTTAATAGTCAAAAACATTTCTATTTAAAGTTATTTAGTTTAATCAAACAATTCAGTTTAGCATAAGTATGCCGTTAGTTCTATTTAACCCCAAGATAGGGCCCTATCAGGTGCTACCATGCTGGGCCAGAGTGGACCTGGGAGCAATGGCAATGAAGGGGTGCTCTGTATTCCCCAAAGCCCCAGCATTATTGGGACCTCACCATCAGACTGTTTAGTGTCATATCAAGGACACTTGTTGGGTGAGGGTGTCTTACCCCTCTCCAGAGGTGCAGTCAGTGTATTCTACAGCTCCCCCCAGCCGACTGGGCAATTAAATTTTGGTCGTTAAATGATATGAATAGATAGTTTTAATGAACTTTATTTAAAAGTCATTTTTATTCTGTCTTGATAGTTGTTATTTCAATGTTCCTTTGGCTTAATTTGTCGAGGCCCAGTACATCAAACTGCTCGAGGTGGAAAACACAAATTGTATTACTGATATTATATTTACCAACCCCTCCGCTCGGGCAGGATATGACACAAGGTCAATTTTTAAGCAGAGTTTAACAGGTTTGAATTCTGAGTTTTCCTTCTCCTAGACTAGTTGCCTAACCAAGGCTGAAGAACCTAGTCTGCCCTACTATTTACCCATAGCTGGAGGGAGAATAATTGGATTCTTACCTTTCCCAAGGGTATTAGTGCTAAGTGAAATGCAATTAGTCTCGTCCAGGATTTGAACTCATGTCACTGTGTCAATTTTCTACGACGATAACCATTACACCATGGGCACCTCCATAAATTGTATTACTGATATAGGTTTGCTGTCAACACCCATCACAATCCCTATCAGTAAGGGGGTCATCAAACAGGAAAAGACTATTTCTCCCTTCCCCGTGACTCTTCACTACATTGACTAGAAGAAGGATATTAACAGCAATGGCTATTAACTAACCTCCAATTTATAGATGATAACAAAAACTCATTTGTTGACCAAATAAAATATTCTCAGTTTGTGCTCTTTAGATGAAGACTGGGTAGTAGGAAAAATACAACTTCCACTTGAATCTGTTCTATTTGCATTTATTTTTACTTCTCTTTCGCTCACTTGATTTATCTTTTTCTCTGGAATACAGGTCTCAAAGACCAATTGACTTAAAACCAAAAGTCAGCTCTTTTTATTCTTCTTTGGTCACAGCAAGAAATCGAAATCTCTTGCTTATGTTAGCCTTGTCCTGGCTGATAACGCATGCACTGTGTCATTTCAACTTCAATTTGCTGAAATTTGCCTCACAGGTCTATGACGTCTACAAGCACATGCACAAATGATTCCTGTCTCTTGCTTCAGTGAGGTATGTCTCTGCCACTCAGTTTGGCTAAGTTAAGGACACACCTAAAAATACTTCATATTCAAACTACTGTAGAACATGACAACGTAGTTGCTAACACATCATGTGATATTCTAATTCGTTTTCAGACCAATCAGATTCATGCCTACCCTTTTTTTTTTTACAGTGTTGCTCTACCAGAACCAGTTTTTGGCATCATTGTGGTGGATCCATTCCTTGATTCAATGATTGTATCAGTACAAGCAGTAGCAATTAAATTGCCAGTCAAAATTTGACATTCAACACCCGAGGGTCAACAGTCAACTTTACGACTCAAACACTAGGTACATTTTCTTCACAGCAGACCAGGAGTTACAAGTAATTAGGTGATTTCCATCAGCCAAGAATGCCAGTAGAATCAGCAGTCGTCAGTAAGTCAACATTTGAAAACAGACCACCCTTAGCAACTGATGACAATGAAATGAAAATTGGAACTACTACAATGTGAATGCTCTCTCTTCCTCATTCTCTCTCTCTCTCTCTACTTCTCACAACAGATAAAACTTTAGCCCGCTTTATCAATACACTACAACTCCCTTGACACTCTTATTCTTTGATTGGTTCAAAATAAATATTGTTAATGTTACATGCTCTCCTGTCTTCTTCAATATCTAATGCTTGGAAGGTGTTAACACAAGGACATCCTTACAGAGCACCCTTTGCAAAACCACTAATCAGTTACAGGTATGGTAATTCTTATAAGGATTGTAAGGATCACCCTAGTTGCAAGGCCATGCTAAGTTGAACAATTGAATTTCAGCAGTCAGCTGTCGGTCCCAAGATAGACTGCATGAAAACTAAATTCTTGCATTCTAAAAATGTACCACAAAGCCATATAGTGGTGAGAAGCAATGAAATTGAGAAGCTGAAAGAGTACATCTCCTTAGGATGGATGGTAAATATGTGCTGAGATACGGATGCAGAAATCTCAGGAGGAATAAGCTCAGAGTAGAAGGCATTTGTCACCATAAAAGATGTGTTCAAAGCAAAATTCGACCAGAAGAGCCTATGTGCCGATCTCATTAATAGCACCATTTCGTCTGCAATGTTATAGGCAAGTGAAATGTGGACTACTACAAAGAAGGAAGTATAGCAACTGGTTTTCACTTAGAGGAAAGACTCATACTGGGAATATTGTTGCATGAGCACATCTGAAATGAGGTAATTTGGAAACAGAGCAGGAAGGATGCAATCAAGGTGTACCAAAAGCAGAAGTTCCGTTGGGCTGGACATGTTGTAAGGTTCAAACACAACGGTGGACCTGTGCAGCTGCTGAGTGGTATCTGAGAAACCAAAAATAACCACTTGGAAGACCAGCACAATAATTTGGGTCAATATGGAAAAGATGGGTGGAATTAAAAGCACATTGTGACCAGTGCTGTCAAAAGCATCAGACAACTTGCCAAATAAAAGGAATAAAGGTATATTTATTGAATGAGAAATTTTGGCCTTTTATTTTCTAAGAAAGGAAAAAAAGGTAAAAATCGATTTTATCATGGAGAAAAGACTGTAAAGAATGGAATGCATCAAAAGTGATTAACAAAATTTTCTGCACAAGATTTCTTGCTGAGGATAAAAAATGCTCCAAGGCCAAGAAGATCAACTCAGGTTGGTAGGGATCAAATAAAGATGTAGTGGCTAGAATTTTAATGTATTTTTTTGGCTCTGATTTAATTTTTGTTTGATTCTGAGCCCTAAAATTTGTACAAAAATTGGCACCAGTGAAAACGAATTTGTGAAAGCAATTAAGTATGAAGCCTTTCACTGCAAGAGACAGACTGAGAAAAAATGAATCTCTGTCAAGCAGTAAATGATAGATTAATAGAAGACATTCCCACCAATTCTCAGAAAAATAGCTTTCTCATGCACGAAGATGAGTGAAATTGACCCTTGCTGGCAGATAGACAGACTCACCACCAAGAATGACTTTCCACAAAGCACACCCAGTTCACCTTAGCACCTGAACTAAGACATGGCATATTCACACATACAGACGTGGGAATTCGGACAGCCACACATTAACAATCATAAGGAAAGAGTGTCATAAAAAAAACATTCCTTTCTTCAACAACTAAATCTAGGAACTTAGCAAATAAAGCTGTAAAAGTTGGCAACCATAGACGAGGGCTACCCGAAATCTCCCTTTTCAATAGCTACTACACTGAAGAGTAGGGGAGGGTGCTACTCCTTTAACTAGATTGCTCCACTTTACCCTTGATACGTACCTTATATTGCTGAGTGTTAAGCAAGGAGGTATCAAGTACTATTTTTTAAGTCTTTGGTATGACTCGAACTGGGATTGAATCCTAGTCTCCTGAGCCATTGGTGAACACTCTACCACTACACCATTTTTATTTTAGCAAATACATTTAGAATTTAACACTTCTTTTAATTTATCTCTGCTTGTTATTGTTTTCTATTTTTTCTTATTAACGGAGACCTGGAAAGATCTACTTCCAGGCAGGAAGAGAAAATTGTTATAGCTATGTAGCAAAAGAAAAAGTTAATCCATTTATTTAAGACACACACAAAACATATCTTGTAAATCATTGCTTATACATAAAAAAAATAAATAAATAATGACATCTATTAAAACTCAATCTCCTGTTATTTGTTTTGCTGTTAACTTGTTTTATAATAATTTTCAACATTAACATTTTTATCACAGTTATCCACAATATTAAGTTACCAGTTTCTTAATAACTCATAATTTGTAACAAAATTCATACTAGCCTCATAACAGCCAAATGCTAGAAAAGAGGTATACAACTACTTTCTAAGAAACACATTTTGAAAAAAATCTGTTAATCTCACCAAATAAATTTTCCTATGTAATTGATATTGTTATGAACCACTTCTAACACTAAAATGTCTGTCAAACCAAAACTGTTTACTGACTTTCTAGGTCAGTAAAAATCTGGCAGGTAAAATTCAGATCAACAATGACAACATGAAGGCGAGAGAATTAAAGCCTTGGAACAATGAGAAAATAAATCTTCCTGTCTTTATTCAACAAGTGGGGAGGGGGAAACACTGATTGTTTTAAAGCCAGTAAAAATCTGGCAGGTAAAATTCAGATCAACAATGACAACATGAAGGTGAGAAAATTAAATCTTAGAAACAGTAGGAAAATAAATCTTCTTGTCTTTATTGAACAAGTGGGGGGGGGACACTGATCGTTTTAAAGCCAGTAAAAATCTGGCAGGTAAAATTCAGATCAACAATGACAACATGAAGGCGAAAGAATTGAAGCCTTGGAACAGTTAGAAAATAAATCTTCCTGTCTTTATTCAACAAGTGGGTGAACACAGGCCAAAGGTAATAGGAATTTGAAAATGAAACAATATAGGAACCATGTAGATGCACCTGTAGAGTTCAAAAGAAAACATGGTACAAAATAAAAGGCAGAACAAATCCTAACAAATTTCAGTAACACACAATAAGAGGGGACATTTCCTTGGGTCTTAAATGTTTTTTGGAGCACAATCCCTTTTATATCTCACCTTAACAACCTGCTTTGTACTGTCCTTAAAACAATGTTACTTACAATCCACTAGGCAGGTGTCATTTAAGTGATCAATCACTTTCTCACAGCATCGTAGTTTTTTCCAATGAGAGAAATTAAGACGGGAACAATTTGCATTCATAACAATATAATGTTATATAACTTGGTATCTCATGAGTAAGATTAATGAAACAAATACAACCAGTTTTTAAATATCGATAAAAAGTTAATTTTCTTCTGAACCAAAGATACCAGGAATTTATTGTTTGTGTGGAACATTGGACTGTCAAAACAGATATTATTAGGTATCATTTATTTCTAAACTCTACACCATTGAAACTTTGTAACCAAAAAATGAATACGGAGCAATCGAAATATGGGAACCCCCGTACATAAAAAAATGAATACAGAGCAATCGAAATATGGGAACCTCCGTACACAAAAAAATGAATACAGAGCAATCGAAATATGGGAACCCTGTACACAAAAAATGAATACGGAGCAATCGAAATATGGGAACCCCCGTACACAAAAAAATGAATACGGAGCAATCGAAATATGGGAACCCCTATACACAAAAAAATGAATACAGAGCAATCGAAATATGGGACCCCCCGTACACAAAAAAATGAATACGGAGCAATCGAAATATGGGAACCCCTGTACATAAAAAAATGAATATGGAGCAATCGAAATATGGGACCCCCCGTACACAAAAAAATGAATATGGAGCAATCGAAATATGGGACCCCCCGTACACAAAAAAATGAATATGGAGCAATCGAAATATGGGAACCCCCGTACACAAAATTTTATTACATAAGTATAATTTCAAGCTAAGCTTAATATTTTTTTTCTTGATCACCCAACAGAATTCACTACAAATAGTGAGATAAGCCAAAATGTATTTTGCCCAGTAAGCTGGGGCTGTAGAATACACTGACTGCACCTCTGCAGAGGGGTAAGACCCCCCCCCCTAACGAGTGTCTTAGATATGACACTAAACAATCTGATGGTGAGGTTCCAGCAGTGCTGGAGCTTTGGGGAATGTGGAGTACCCCTCCATTACTCCCGGGTCCACTCTGGCCCGGAGTTGTAGCACCTGATAGGGCCCTATCTATGGGTTAAATAGAACTAATGGCATACTTATGCTAAAATGAATTGTTTGAGTAAACTGAATAGCTTGAAACAGAATTGTTTTTGACAATTAAACCGTACTTACATTTAAACTGCATGCTTATGTTTAACTGAATTATTTGAAATAGAACTGTTTTTCGACATTAAAACTGTATTTACACTTAACTGAATTGTTACATATAACTGCTTGAATAGTTTGAAATGGAAATGTTTTTGACAATTAAACTGTGTACTTATGCTAAACTGAATTGTTTTCAATAGAACAGATTATTTACATAAAAATGGATTTGGCGTTAAATAACCTACAAAGGTTGATATGCCATAAAACCCACCAAACCAAACCAAAATGTTTTCCATAGTAAAGTGCTTAATTGATATTTACTAGGCTGGGCTTAGTATAGCAGATAACAAAACTTATAGGGTGTCCCCAAGGAGGACTGAACTCATTATAGTAGTAATGGAGATTTACTTAGAGCACTTAGTAAGAATAAACTCACTGCAGTAGTAATGATCAGTGGGCTTTATTAATGATTGCTTTTTCTGCTGAGTCTATTACTGTGTCCATTTTTGAGGAGATTCACCATATTCATTGACCTTTAATAATCTATAAGGGTGAGTCAACAGTTTTGCCATATTTTGGTAGATGCTAGTTTGAAGTGCTTATATTATAACCAAAGCAATTCAAGCCATGGAAGGTACTCACTGTAGTTGGTAGTATAGTGGTAGTTGGTGCACTGACACATTATGCATTGCTTCACTCCATGTGTGATTTGAAAGCCACACAGATGAATGTGTGACATAGTTTGATTTGGGAATTTATGCTTTACGAGTTCTAACTAGACCATGATTTGATGGGAGCAATCAAAAACATTTGTTATGTGAAAGGCGAAGGCATAGTTGATCACAGTACAGTAACGAGATGGTTCAAGAAATTTCACTCAGGTTGTAAGAATCTTAATGATCAAGCAAGGTCAAGTAGGTCTAAAACTATGGATTCTGAGGCTGTGCTCCAAGCCATAGAGACAGGTCTGGTGAGAAGTATTTAGAGAGTATCAGGCGAGTTTGGCATCTCAGTCTAGTGTGGTTTGTCACCTTCAAGACCTTGGCAAAAACGAAATTGTGCTTTGTATGCTGCCAAAATATTGCAAAACTTTTGACTCACCCAAGTATTTTGCTTTTATATCTTATGGTGGTATAGTCAACACTATTTTTGATTCATTACTGACAAAATCAAACAAAATTTCAAACTTAGAAAAATTATTTTAATTAAAAAAACCTACAAGTTCCTAAATATAGCAAGTAGTCTTAAGACTTAAATTACCTTAAAGTAATATAGACTTTTCATCAGTATGTTTTAACATATGCCTTTTCAAATTGGAATTTTCAGAAAATTTTGAGCCACATACTTCACATTCAAAGGGTTTTTCTCCAGTGTGTATTTGTATGTGTCTTCTTAAATGAGAACGATCAGAAAATTTTGCCTCACAAATCTCACAATGAAAGGGCTTTTCTCCAGTGTGAATTCGAATGTGTGTCTTCAAACTGGAATTTTGGGAAAATTTTGATCCACAAACCTCACAATGAAATGGTTTTTCCCCAGTATGTGTCCGTACATGCCTTTTTAAACTCGATTCTCTCGAAAATTTAAAGTCACAAATTACACAGGCAAAGGGCTTTTCACCAGTGTGTGTACGCATGTGTCTTTCCAGGTGTGAATTGTGTGAAAATTTCAAACAACAAATTTCGCAATGGAAGGGTTTTTCTCCTGTGTGCATCTGCAGGTGTGTGCTCAAATTTGAATTTTGGGAGAATTTTAACCCACAGATTTCACAGTGATAGGGTTTTTCACCAGTATGTGTTCGGATATGGACACTTAAATATGAATCTTTTGCGAATTTTAATCCACAAATTTCACAGTGGAAGGATTTTTCTTCAGAGTGTAATTCAATGTTGCTCTTCCAGTAAAAATCTGAAAGGTTCTTTTTACCAATTCTGTTTGGAATAGGTTTTTCTTCAGTGTATGTTTCCATGTTTTCTTTTTTTAAAGATTGAGAGATATGCACACCAAAGTTGGAACTAAAAATAATTCTTATCTGCAATTTATAAACGAGGACATAATTCTAAATCTCACAGTGAAATAGTTTCCTTCTCATTGCAGTGATTCTTCTAAATCTCTCTTCAATGTGGCAACTTCATTTTTGGATCTACAATAAATCAGAAATTACAAAAATCAATAATAGTAACAAACAAAAGTATGATAAAAAAATACAACTTGGATACTGTTGCATTTTTCAGTATCAAACCTTTTTCTTGGTACTTTTTCTCAAATAAACCTTCTAAATTCACCCTTGTTTTCAAGATTAAATTGAATTTCTAAAATGTGTCTCCATAGCGTAGTGATTAACCTGCTGGATTGCGACATTGTAGTGAGTTTAAACCCCAGTCATATTACTGCATTCACTTTCAGACTAATGTCCCTTGGGAAAAGTATGACTCCCCTTATTTCCCCAGCTATGGATTAAATAGTGCCACAACTGTTCTTCTACAAAGATAGCTTTGGCATTAAATGGTTGATAGGCTATTAAACAAAAAAAAAACCCACCTAAAACAAATTTCTAAAAGTATAAGGGTAGTGATTATGACACCTGAAGAAGATCTAAGGGTATTGAAGCTTAAATGTTGAGCATGAGTTTGAAAAAAAAATCATTTTTATTAGTAGGAATTTGCTTATTTTATAATCAGAAAGCAACCGTAAAAGAAGAAGTAGAAAGATTGATTTATAAAAAAACATTGTTATACAATATAAAGCTATGTACTTTTTGTTGTTGTTGTTGATATCAGAACAATGGGGAGTTTTCTTTATAAGATTTTTTGACAGAAGAGATGTTGAATCTTTGAGTCATTATATGTGTAAGTGGGGTTTGCCAAAGTTTTTATTTATACTCTCTCTTTGTCCTGTCAATCATAGAGTCATACCAATAATTTTGTTTACATGCCTTTCTCAACGGCAGTAAAGTGGAATTTGAATATCGTTCACCAATTCAGTCTTCCATTCTAAACAGAAAACAATTCATAAAACCAGATTCAATAATAAAAATAGGATTTATATTAGGATTGGAATTCATTACCGTTCTCTAAGGTCATTATTCTTAGATCTTTTACATCTCTATCATGGGTATATAGTTGGTCAGACTGGATTCTCTAGTCTTGGTTAAGCAACTAGTCTAGGATAAGGAAAAAACTGAATTTAAACTGATCTTGTGTCACATTCTGTCAATGGCAGAGGGGTTGGGTGTATATGGACATCTTTTTTGAAAATCAAAGATTATATATAAAAAAAAATGTATACTATGAATTTAAGAAGTTAAAAACAAATAATTTTTGGTTGGTTTGGTTTGGTTTGGTTTGGTTGGTTGGTTGGGTTTAATGGCATATCAACCTTTGTAGGTTATTTAATGCCAAATCCATTTTTATGTATATAATCAGTTCTATTTCAAACAATTTAATTTAGCTTGAGTACATAGTTAAATTGTGAAAAGCATTTCTATTTCAAACTATTCAAGCAGTTATATATAACAATTCAGTTTAGTGTAAGTACAGTTTCAATGTCAAAAACAGTTCAATTTCAAACAATTCAGTTTAGCATAAATACGCATTTTAAATGTATAAAAGCAGTAAATGCCAACCACCGTTTAGTTTTATTTAACCCATAGATAGGACCCTTATCAGGTGCTACCACTTCGGGCCTGAGTGGACCTGGGAGCGATGGCAATAAAGGGGTACTCTGCATTTCCCAAAGCTCTGGCATTGCTGGAACCTCACCATCAGATTATTTAGTGTCATATCCAGGACACTCGTTGAGGGGGGGGGGGTCTTACCTCTCTGCAGAGAAGCAGTCGGTGTATTCTACATCCCCAGCCAACTGGGCAAATCATTTTTGGTGTATAACGGGCAGTGCAATATGTTTAGATTTTTTTTATTCTATCAGGTGCCAGTCATATGCAAATTTATCAGGTGCCAGTCATATGCAAATCGATAGGAAGCTTTTAGAATTGGAAAAAGTTCATTCAATAATTTTGATGTAAAAGTTATATTTACTAACTGAATAAATTATTCTATTTACTCCAATTTTACTTGATAATATCTTAAATTCTCATGCGCAAAACATTTGCTGGTGACTGTCTAGAATAACCCAACTATGAAATGGTGCTGAAAAAATGATAGAAATGTAATATTTACATTTAACATCCAGACAAATATAAGTTTCAGTCATTAGTTTTATTATTCAATAAGAGGGGTTTAGAATATACTGACTGTATTCTCTGTAGAAGGTTTATACCCAGCCCCATCAAAAAATGGAGCTCCTAGGTATAGCATTAAACAGCATCTAATGGTGAGGCTCCAGTTCTGGAGATTTGGTGAGTGTAAATACCTCTTGTTATTATTCCCAAGTCCACTCTGACCCAAAGTGGAAGTACTTCCTAATTATTGGTCAAATAGATCAGTTTAAAAATTATTTGTATTTGATAGGACTGTATGCAAAAAAAAAAAAAAAAAAAAAAAAAAAAACTCTTAAGAAACGACTACACAAAAATGTAAATATAAATGTACAATGAACGTGATTCCCTAACCACAAGGCATGAAATATGGATTGACATGTCATCAAAATCAATCAATTAATCAATCATCAGATTCATTTTTTTTTGACAGAACAATTGAATTCCAAAACTATGTTTTCAACTAGCAACAGTTCAGCCATCAGCCCTATTTCTTTAGTTTTTTCGACACCTAAAAAGGTGTCGAGTTATGGCACTTTGCTAGTATATCGTTCTCGGGCCTAAAACCTAACTGTTCAGTTAAAAATAAATGAAAGAAATCAGTGAATCTTATTCTCATGTGGATGGGAAATGTAAGTATTAGATTTCTATATAATTTGGGATTCAATGATTAAATAAAATAAATAAATAAATAAAAAGAATGAAGCAAATGACTGAAACTTACTCTTATCTGGACAATAAATGGATTACATTTATTTTTTATTTTTTGTACATTACCGCAGAATTAGCAGAAATTTTTACTGAACAAGTACTCTTCATCTCAAAAGAAATAGAATTAACACACCTCATAAAAAAACACAACACTTACAAAAAGTAATTTACTATTTTGATCATGTAGAAAATCTATTTTAAATCAGTTAATTTCAAAGGTCTTCTTTTTTTTTTTAAATCTTGGCACTAAGATATTTTAAATATTCAGATTTTTATCTTTAATTTCTTCCACCCCCCAAAAAAACATCATAATTTTTCAAGAATAACCTTAATTTCATTTGAAAATTATTCAATTCATAAAAAGTTTAGATTAAAAGTGTCGTGTAACTTAAAATTGCGTTTTTTTTTTGTCGCGCCTATCAACTAAAAAATTAAATTACAGAAAATAATCAATAAAAAAGTAAAGAAAAAAACCCAAATGTCTATTTTTGTTTATTATAAATTTATCGCAACTTACCTTTTTTCTTTCCAACCAATTATTCGAAATTCAAATTAAAAATGACTGAAGATAATGAACATCTAGATCGACGAATAAATAAATTTACAAAAATATAGCCATTTTGTTCACTGAACTAACAGAATTCTCTCGCTCCCTCTTTTATATATATAAATATATATATAAACAAAACTTTTTAACTTCAGAAAAAAAGAATGTCTGTAATTTTCTGATCTCGCTCGAAAAAAACAACGAGAATTAAATGAGAAGTGAGTTTAACAAATTCTATGGACAGCCGTACATGCAACAATGTGATTTATGTTCAAATCGGCACCTGTCAACCAAATAGATTTTTCTAACATCAACGAAAAAAATTAATTGCTGTTGAGGTTAAAGCTTAATTGTTGAGCATTGAGTTGAAAGTTGAAGGTTCTTAGGTTTTATGAGGATGGTTGTGGTTTCAGTTGGCGGACTCTTTTGGTAACATCAGCAGTTATTCCCCCTGTTTGAATTTTTGTATTCCTGTGTGTACCTGCTTTGCACGGGGAAATTTATTGCTTGGCGCCCCAAAAGGGGAATGCCGACGGGGCCAAGCATTTTTTTGGGGGTCAGCTGCTCATGAATCTCGATTTGCGCATGGTTCCCCACTCTAAAACGACCTTGTTTCCTATATACTAACTTGGTGGGAAATCTGTTAAATGCCTTCAGTAAATAACTTTCCTCTTTTTCTACCAATACGTGTGTTTTTACCTTTTAGTCACGTTAATTTTATTTCCCATTTACTATTGCAAACTCAACAATTAACATTAAAAAATCTAAGAAAAAACATTACCATTATTACTTATGTTGTGGCGATTTAGGAATTACCAAAGAACTCCCAACCGGATGTAGACTCGTCGGCTGCCTGATACAAAATGTATAAATGCGTCGCCACGCATAAGGCTCCACGCATCCATCCGGTTAAAATAAAAAAAAAGAAAATAATAAAATGTAAAGTAGCCAATGAGAAGCGGTCGCGCCAAAATTAGAAGGATTTTGGCGTAGCGAATTTGGAGCCGGTAGAAAAGAGATAAATACTCAGGTTTTCTGTGAACCTCTCTCTTTTCGGGTTGTGACGTCGAACCGACAACACCGTTTTTACTATCTGGTGTTTTGGGCACCACGCTATGTCTTTAGACGTAGCGTTGGTTAGTCCATTCACCAGGTAAATAAAGGAAAGTCTGAAAGAAAAGTTTTTCGTCTCCTGTCTGTTCTTATCTTCCCTTTTTATATTTCTTATGGACCTTCTTTGGGCAAGGCATTGCACCGGCCAAGTCAACGTGGGGTAAAGCAAAATAACCAAAATATGGAGTCAGATATCTTACGGCAACACAGTCTTGCCCTTAGCCACTGACTACCATAAAACTTTTAAACCCCACAATGTATAACACCCACCCCTTACTTTGAACGACGAAATTCTGTAAAAATTGGTTGGTTGGCTGGTTGTTTGGTTTTATGGCATATCAACCTTTGTAGGCTATTTAACGCCAAATCAATTTTTATGTAAATTATCTGTTCTATTTAAAACAATTCAGTTTAGCATAAGTGCACAATTTAATTGTCAAAAACATTTCTATTTCAAACTATTCAAGCAGTTATATGTTAAACATTTCAGTTAAGTGTAAAAATTCAGTTAAGCATAAGCACGCAGTTTAAATGTAAGTACAGTTTAAGTGTCAAAAACATTTCTATTTCAAGCTATTCAGTTTACTCGGCCTTATCAGATGCTACCACTCTGGGCCAGAGTGGACCTGGGAGCAATGGCAATGAAGAGGTACTCCGCATTCCCCAAAGCTCCAGCATTGTTGGAACCTCACCATCAGACTGTTTAGTGTCATAATAGGACACTCGTTTGGGGGGTTCTTACCCCTCTGCAGAGAAGCAGTCGGTGTATTCTACATCCCCAGCCAACTGGGCAATCTGTAAAAAGTAATCTTGTGTATAATACGCACTGACTATTTAGAATTTCTAGCGGTGAGATTTCCCCCAAATTTAGTATTTGTTCAACATTTTAACAGTTCATACTCACTAACAATAAGAATTTAATTAGTTTACATAATATCTTAAAACACAAAATATACATAGTATTTAGAGCAAATACAGACATGTTCACAGAAAAATGCAGCAACTAACAGAATTAAGAAAATTGTAAACAAACACACATTCCATTGGATGTGCTTCTTTAACAGCATAAAATACATTAATGTAGATATAATTAACTTTCAGTCATTTCTTCCCAAATTCCTAGTGTATAATACACACCACTAACTTGAGGGCTGAAAAATCTGGAAAAATAGTGCATCTTATACATAAATAATTACGGTAATTTTTTTCATAAGACCGTAACTTAACTTTGAGTCATTTACGTGTTACCTGGATGTAAATTGTATGTGTAAGTCTGATAGTATTAAAAATTATTTAGAATTAAGAATGACAAATTAATAGCATCGACATATGTATGTATGCACATACATACTGACACAGTAAATGTGGTTATCTTTTGGTGTTCAAGAAGGTTTTGAAATTTTATCTTTTGGAGTTCAAAAAGGGTTTTAAGTTTTTCAAAAACACTAAAATTGCCCATATTTTTTTATAGTTCTATTTTTTCCCAAATGTTATTTAAGTAACTTTGAATTGATGCAATAAGTGAAAATGCTCAAATATTTTTGATATGATAATTTACTAAAATTTAAACTTATATATATAATACTACGAAGGACAGAATTGATAGACCTGTAGATATATTGGAGTTCCTTTTTTTCTTTCTTTGTTATTTTTTAATGGCATATCAATTCTTTTTAGGTTATTTAATGCCAAAGCCATTCACCTAGAAAAACGGTGGTGGTACTATTTAACCCATAGCTGGGAGGCTAAGGGGGTTCATACCTTTCCCAAGGGTATTTGCCCGAAAGTGAACGTAATAGCGCGACTGGAGTACGAACTCGCGTACTACGATTCCGCAGTCCAACGCTTTAACCATTACACCACGAGGAGGACCCCCCCTGGAGTTCCTTTGGTAGTAATTATAATATATAACCAGGTTTAGTAGTGTGACTAGTGGAAGGATGCTTAAGAAAGTGTAAGGATGATGTTTTTTCATTAATTTCTTGGTAGCACATATTCAGTTGGTAGTCATTGATGAAGAAAGTAGTTTAGTAAATGAGAACATATCTTATAATGGACTGTATGTGTCTGTAACTGAAACTATGTCACCACCAATGACACAATTCCCTTAGTTATTTACATCTGTTTTACATAATTAATACTGTTGGCCCAATCTACATTATTAATAACATGCAATTGTGTTTATATAGACAATCAAACAGATAGCCTACAGAAGACTAATTTGCATATTGATCTTTTAAATTTGATTTTGTTTGATATTATTGATTTCTGTTTGGTTTTATATCAGTAAATATGAATAAAACTCTGGTCAATAAATCTCAAGAGAAATCCATCAGCAAAAAATCCCCCCAAAACCTGTAATTTTATGCTTTAATAAAACAGTTAAATTAGGAAAATTTAACAATGAAAGCCAGAAGTGATGGGAAGAGTTAATGTCTTAGCTATTCTATCCTTTGATTATACCCCATCTGTTTCAAATAAATGTGTTAATTTTACTTTATTGATTCTTTTTTTTTTTTTGCTTAATTGATATTTTTAGATATTTGCACCACATAAAACAATCCTATGTATAAGTTTATGTAAAAATCAGTTAAAATAAAAATAATCTATTTCTATGCCTTCTTATTTAGTTTTATAAGTCTTTCTAATTTAAAATATTTGATTCCATTCAAACTGAAATATCTGTGCTCAAAGGAGTACATACTTTTGCTAATAAACCTAATACAATATGTTTAACAAACAATAATATTAAATCGTAGAAAAAAACGAAAATAAAGTTATGCAATAAATATAGTCAAAATGATATACATATTACAAACATGACAAATGCAAATTCTTCTTTTCTCCTTTTCTCATGTTGGTAAAAACTGCTAAGCTGGAAGAAGGGGAGAGTAGTTTGAGTGACACCAGCCTTCTAAAAATGGTGGTTGGTTTAGCAGATAACACAAGAAAAAAGAGTGGATTTTAAGGAGAATATGAAGAAGAAGGTTGTTGAGACAAGAGATACCGAAGAGATGATTCTACAAAAAGAAAGAGTTTAAGATCAGAAGAAATGTCCCTATTACTGAACTTTGTTGAAGTTTGTTCTGCCTATGTTGTTTCTTGTACCATGTTTTCTTTAGGACTTTTTACAGGTTTGTCTACATGGTTCCTGTTTGCTTAATTTTCGAATTTTTGTTGCTGGCAGACTTTTCAACTCTCAGACAGGGTTAAGCTACTTGATGAATAAAGACAGAGAGGTTTCTTTCCTTCCTATTTTAAAGTTTTATTTATTTGGTTTCCGCGTTGTTACTCATTGTTGCCATTAATTTTTCCTGCCAGGGTTTTAGTAACAAATTTCAGCTGCTGCTTAAGTCAGTGCCTGGCTTGGAAAGTCAGTTAGCAAGGGTCTTTGAAGAGTGGTTTAGTGGCAGAAGTGGGCATTGAAACTCTGGTGAAAAAGGGAAAAGAATAAACTTAAAAAAACACTTTGTGGTTTTTACTTGTTACTTAATGAAGACATGACTCCAAGAATTTAAATGACTTAACTATATTGGGGTGATATGTTGCTTCAGTGAGATCCAATGTATGAAGGCCAGCTATGTAGTAAAGCCTTATAGTAAAAAAGAAAAAAAGCTTTGACAATTATTGTATTTATTGGCATAGTGGGTAGAGTGTTCACCAATGGTTGGGGAGATTCAATCCAAGGTCAATCATACCAAAGACTCAAAAAATGGTACTTGATGCCTCCTTGCTTAACACTCAGCATGTTAAGTGTAAGGATAGGATCCTGGTAGTTTAGCAGTGCTCGGCCCGGTAACTGAGTGGTCGAGTAACTTGCAACACACTACTTTGGCCCTTGCTGGGGTAAATGGGTGGTCAGACAGGCCCAATCTGATCCAAAGGCTAGTTGTGCCAAGCCCTAGCACCTGTATGTCTTATCCTGAGGGTATTTTTTAATTTGCACCTACAAGAACCTTCCAACTCTTATCTTTTAGTACTAGAAGGCGGTGGCTGAGAGTTAATTGCATTGAGAGAATAGGAGTTGTGTTGGTACACTCCCAACATAAGTTGGACTTTGTGGTGGGTGGTGGAGCACAGAACCAGTGAAAAATAAATATCACTTCTGGTGTCTTCTAAGAAAAAAAGTAAAAGAAATTTATCCAAATCAGATTTAGAGAATAAAGCAGCTGACTCTTCTCCAGATTCATTGTCATTAAATCTTTGGAGGATGTCTACCTGGCTAAATTCTTCTTAATGGAAAAGGTTATTGCAACAAGAGCGCTACCCTCCAAAACATAAAGAAAAATATGGTATGGAAAACTTACTTGTTGAGGTGGACAGCCAGAAAACATTCTCAAAATGAAAAGCTTTCACACTACAAAATTCAGAGTTTATACGCATGAAAGACTGGATACTTCTAAGGGAGTTTACAGAAGTGGGGAGTGGGCCTTGGCAGAGGAGATGACAGCAGCCATAGGAAAAAGGGAGTGAAAAACATCAAAAGAATCACCATAAGGCAAAGAACAAACCCAGATCAACACCAACATCCTGACATTTAACCAGCCCCATACTCTGAAAGAAGTGAAGATAGGTTCGAACATGTCCCAGTACCCTTGAGGTGTTTCAAATGCCAAAAACATGGGCACTACAGGGATAGCTCACAGAGGATAAGAGACATGTGTCAAATGCTGTGAAAATGACCAGGACCACATGGAGGAAGATTGCTTAAAGGAAATTAGGTGTCCAAACTGCCAACAAGACCATCTGGTTTACTGAAGATCTTGTGAAAAGAAAAGAAAATATTAGAAGTAAAGCACAAGAGGAATATAACTTTCCTGGATGCAAGGAAAATAGTAAGGTCCACATGGGAGAAAACACTTATACTTCTGTTGCATGGAAAGTAGATCCAATTAGTCAAGACAATATTGTGCTCTGTTAGAGAAACTGATCCAACTGAAACTGAATGATTGGCCAAAGTTTCAGGAGCACCTGAAAAAAACTATACATGGCTGAGTTTCAGCAAACACAAACTCAATGACAAGAAGTCACAAATAAAGAGAGATCCAAAAAACGTAAACCAAAACCCCTCGCTCCCATCGGCCATGCTGGAAAAATGCAGATGAACACTAAAGTGAACAATGAAAGACTAGGAAGTGCATTCAAACTATGCTCTGCCAAATTTGATTTAGACCCCTCAACATCAAGAACAAAGTCACCTATAGGAATGAATAAACAGTGCAATGCTCATGGATTGAAAAAAATCCCTATAAAATAGAAAGTATGGATAGTGACATTGACCGCCTAGTTGCCAACCTCAATCTAGAAGATATAATAAATAACTACAATACTTGAAACCATTTAACTGTATGCAAACAGATAAACTCAATCTCTTTTTAAATGCTACCTACAAAGCATCCACTAAAAAAAGTAGAAATTAAATTACCAACAAACTAATATCTTACATATCATGTACATCTATTTAAATGTGGGCAAACAAATGACTGGTATTAAATTTTGACTGTAATATAGCAATACTTGAAACCATCTAATTATGTGTGAACAAATGATTAATAGTAAATAGAATCATTTGTATTAGATGGAAATACTTGAAACTATTTAACTGTGGGAAAAATGAGCTCAGCTTTGTTTTAAAATTCTATCAGCAAAATGTTTACAAATCATATATATTTGATATATATGTATAAAGAGGATTTGACATTAAATAACCTACAATGATTGATATGCCATCAAACCAAACCTTATATATTTAATATATATGTATAAAGAGGATTTGGCATTAAATAACCAACAATGGTTGATATGCCTTAAAACCCAACCCAACCAAATCATATATATTTAATATATATATATATATATATATATGTATAAAGAGGATTTGGCATTAAATAATGTACAATGATTGATATGCCATAAAACCCAACCAAACCAAATCATATATATTTAATATATTTGTAAAAACAAAATTTGGCATTAAATAACCTACACTGGTTGATATGCGATAAAACTCAACCAAATCAAATCCTATATATTTAATATATATGTATAAAGAGGATTTGGCATTAAATAACCAACAATGGTTGATATGACATCAAACCAAACCAAATCTAAGAACAATTCATTAGCAAATCATATGTATAACCATTTAACTGTGTGCAAACAAAAAGCTGATGTTCGATTTTTAGTGTTACATATACTTGAAAAATCCAGAGTAAAAAACCATTTGTATCAGATTGCTTATGTTAGTCATTTCTATGTGTTGCTTCCATATAATTTAAGTTCATATAAAAAAACTACTGGACCTTATTTTCATGTTTGATTCACTAGTTAAATGAAATGAAATATTCTGTTGTAGAAATGAAGTCTTTTGAGGGTGTTCTTCAAAGAGGACATTTAGAAGTTCCTGATAAAATATTGTAAAGAGGAGTTACCTCATGGGTTGAAAAGTATTAGGGTGACTTGCATTTTTTGCTGTAAAAGACAAAATGGATGTGCCTCAGAATGGAAGTAAGAGTGACAGTTTATCATGTGGAAAAGAAGAAATGGTCATTCTAGAACCAGTTTTTCTCAAGACAGGTTGCTGCCAATTGGTCAAAGAACCAGCCAATCAGTGCATAGAAACTGATGGTCCGAAACCAAAGAGGTTAGCTTTGAGATTTTCAGAGCATCAGTTGTGCGTAGACAAGAATTGGTGTTTGGAAGACATATTTTGAGGATTGAGAAGACCAGCTTTGACCATTTTTTCCCCTCTTTCTTTTGTTTTAGTATTTATTTCTTCAAGATATTATTTTATAGCCCAAATGATTACAGTTGTCTTTATCAGTTATAATTTTGATCAAATCATCTTTTTCTATGAGTCTATGTGTTTCATGTAGTGTTGTATTTTGATTGATTTTGTATGTCTTATCTAGATATTTGATCAGCTTTACTTCAGGGAAAAGTGGGATAGAAAGATTCAGTTACAATGTTTTAAAATAAGATCTTGTCTGCTTACCTTGAAAATTAGCATTGAAAACTTTCTTTTACTTGGATTTGAACAGCAATCCTTGTGACTGAGGAGAGTATTGTTATATTCGTGTATGGTTATGTAGAGGAAGAGAGAGTGGAAGAGCAATAACTTGCTGACCAGGAACATTATACTGTGTGCTTAATAGCAGGGGTGGAAGAAATAGAAAGAAAGAACAATAGAATCAATAAATAGGGTGAAATTTATATACGGAAATGTACAAAATGTTTTTTGTTTCATTTTCGGGAAAGAGAGCTTACAAGGAAGCTAAGTTGTTGAATATTCTTGAACACTTACTGAAAAATCCATTATCATAGAATCGACAAACTTAATTGTTGCAGAATGTCCCTCATGCAAGTGTGAAGTGAAGTGACTTGGTCCCAAAAGGATATCATCTAAGTATTACTCGTATCAGGCCATTGAGGTGAGGAAAGGAGCTACTACACTTAGATGACTGCAAGAATATGAACAGATCAATTGTGGAATGTGAGGTGCTATTGCGTTTTTGATGGAATCAATAAAGCATCTGTAGTTTAATTCTGTGGTGCCAACTGATTGGCCAAAATAGGCTTCTTTGTCACATGATTGCAGCAACAAGTCATTTAGATCTGCATAGAGTCCATTCTATTTTTTGACGACAATGAAGAGTTAAGAATCATAATGAGATTTAGAGTATCAGTATGCAATTATCTCAGACTCAGTAATGATAAAAACTGAAAGTTTTTCTTTGACTTTAAAGTTTTGGGTGAAACACTTTTATATGCAGTTTAAAGTGTCAAGCATTTTCAAGGGAAAATATGAAGAGAAACTTAGTCCAGATATTTTTATACTTAAAGGTTTTTTAAGAAAACACTTTAATGAAAAAAAGAAATTCTTAAGATCTTTTTCTTGCATTTTTACTACAATGGAAAACATTTTTTTCTTTAATAACTCAACATTCTGGCTTCATAGAATATTTCTTTAACAAACCAAATTAGATTATTCAAATCAATGGTATAATTTTTCCAAGCCATGCAGTCGAAAATATTATGGAATAGACCAATGTTGAGAAACTACTGACCAGAGAAGTACGTGAAGAACTGGCCAAATACAGAATTCAAGAATATCTAAATGTTTTTGAGAAGATTCCAAAAGCATTCACAGTGTCAGTCTATAGTATTTTTTTGTTTTTGTTTTGGGCTATAAAAAGCTTAGTCTTTGGCCACTTGACCTACTTACCACTACACCTGTGCAGTGGGCAATATAGTCAACTAATTCTTTTATTTTTAGCCTGGATGAAAAGGGTCAGGAATTATAACAAGATTTTTATTTTTATTTCTGTTGTATCACCAGTACTACCAAACCAGTACATTGGCCCAGTTGACAGGGGCTGCAGAATACATGCCTGCATCTTTGCAGAGGGGTAAGACTCCTCTAACGAATGTTCTGAAAATGAAACTAAACAATTTGATGGTGAGGCTCCAGTAATTCTGGTGCTTTGGGGAATGCTAAGTACCCCTTTATTGCCATCGGCCTCAGGTCCACTGTGGTCCAGATTGGTAGCACCTGATAGGGCTCTATCTATGGGTCAAACAGAACTAAACTGTGAACTCTTGCTAAACTAAATTGTTTGAAATTGAACTGTTTTGACACTTAAACTCTGTGCTTATGTTATAATGAATTGTTTGTAATTGTTTATATGAAAAAAATGAATTTGGCATTAAATAAAAAACAGTGGTTGATATGCCATCAAACCAAACCTAACCAGTACATATTTCCCAATCATGCAACATTTGTATATAAAGCAGCTTATTCTATCAGGGAAAATTTTGTA
This sequence comes from Sepioteuthis lessoniana, assembly GCA_963585895.1. Taxonomy (NCBI): domain Eukaryota; kingdom Metazoa; phylum Mollusca; class Cephalopoda; order Myopsida; family Loliginidae; genus Sepioteuthis; species Sepioteuthis lessoniana. Next base: position 132,820,997 of record OY757908.1, read on the forward strand.
AATTTTTTCTCTTAATGGCCTAGTTATCTACAATGAATGGATAAAGAAATTAAAGTCATTTTTTTTAATAATCGAGCAGAAAAGTTGCTATTTTATATAACAAAAATATACTTTTTACAGAAGCCTTTTTATGTACATGATCTCATACAAAAGTTTGATTTTAATGGCATGTCAAACTGTCTTGGGTTATTTTATGTCTAGAAGATAAGAATTTGCATACATTGTACATTTATACTTACATCTTTATATTTAGTAGTCTCTTGGGTGTTCTTTGCACAGTTATATAGTCCAATGTACACAGTTGTATGGTTTCAAGTATTTCTATCTAATACAAATAATCTATATAATGATTATATCATTTCAAGTAACTATTTCTATTTAATAATAATCATTTATTTTCACAGTTATATGGTATCAAGTAAGAATAATCCTTAGTAAACAATTATAGTTTAAAGTAACTATTCTTAACACAAATTATTTACAATTATATGGTATCAAGTATTCCTGTCTAATACAAATAACTTTTAAATAGATCTATTTAACCAGAAGATATGACTCTAAAAGGGACTACAACTCTGAGACTGAGTGGACCTGGAAGTAATGGCAATGAATGGTTAACTCCACACTCCCCAGAGCTCCAAAAGTCAAATCTAAATATCATTTGCAACTTAGTGTCATAGCCAGGATATCTTTTTGCATGAGGGGGTCTTACCCTTTCAGCAGGGGATACACCCAGCATATTTTAAGCCCTGTTAACAGGTTGATATTTAGAAGAGGATTTTATAGGGATTTCACTGGTTGTTTTCCTAAGTGCATTTTTTCAAGGAATTGTCAATTTTTTGTTTGTGTAAATTTTCAAGCAAGAATTTAGCAGGAAATTTTCTCCACATTATTCAGAGCTAAAGCATGTTTTTTAAATGTGTCCTTGTATGGATATTTAAAGCATGCTTTTGTAAAAATGTTTTCTCAGACCATTTACAATGGAAAGATCTTTTCCCAATGTGTCTTCTCAAGTTAATTTTCAAAGCTGATTTACAACAATGAGTTTTTCCACATACTTCACACTGAAAAGGTTTTTCTCCAGTATGTGTTGCTATGTATGTTGTTAAATATATCTTTTGAATAAATGCTTCCCCCCATATTTCACAATGAAAACATCTTTCTCTGGGATGTGTATTTATGTGTCTTGTTAATTGATTACTATGTGTGAAGGCCATTCCACACACTTTACAAGGAAATGGCTTATCTCTTGAATGAGTTCCCATATGGATTTTTAATTGACACTTGCGAGAAAAAGATTTACAACATACTTTACTGCAAAATGGTGTTTCTCCTGTATGTGTTCTCATATGAATAAGAAGACTTATAAGAGAAAGATTTTTTGCATATATCGCAATAAAACCAAGTCTCTTCAGAGTGAGTTTTAACATGCTTTCTCAATTCTGAATTGATACAAAAGGTATTTTTACACAACTGACGATGAAAACGTCTCTCCCCTTTATGTATTCTTATATGGTTTTTCAAAGTTATGAGCAAAAAATTTTCCACATACTTCACAAAAGGTTTTTTCCAGTGTGGATTTTCATATACATTTTTAAATTTTTATTTTGAGGGAAGCCTTTTCCACCGAGTTAACAATAAAAAGGTTTTTCTCCTGTATGTGTTCTCATATGTTTTTTTAAATCTGGGGATTGGTGTTTCCGCAGTATGAATTCTCATGTGTGTTTCTAAAATAAACTTTCTAGAAAATGACTTTTTGCAGTCTTTACAGTGAAAAGGTTTTTCATCTGTGTTTATTCTTGTGTGTCTTTTTACAGCAGAAGTGCTAAAGAAAGTTTTTCTACACAATTCACAATAAAAACTGGTCTTTTTTGTAAAGATTCTCTGATGAATTTCCAGATCAGCATTTTTGCTGAAGGTCTTGTGACAAATCTCACCAATATACAGCACTTGTTCTTCAGGTAGCTTAAGATTTTCTTTGAAAGACAAACTCTCTACTGATTATTTGTTCAGTCAAATCTGTGTTTGGAGCATGTTTTATCAGATGAAGACTAAAAAGAGATGGACTAGAAAAAGATTCCCCACATTCTTCACAATCCAATTCTTTATCATGTAAATGAAGATCCATATTTCTTTTTAAGGAACTTTAAGAAATTTGCAGAACACAGATAATGCGAAGTCGAACGAGTGAATCGGGAACTGCGGTTAAGGCTTAACACTGCCTTAGCTCTGCAAAGCTGTGCAAATGAATCGGGAGCCAATGGCTAGGGCTTAACTGTGCCTTAGCTCTGCGAAGCTGAGCAAATGAATCGGGAGCCGATGGCTAAGGCTTAACCGTGACTTAGCTCTACACAATCAAGCAAACGGACCAGGAAGCTGTGGCTAAGATTTGCCATATCTTAGCACAGCGTAGACAGGGAATTGATAGCTAAGGCTAACTGTGCCTTAGTGCTATGCAACCATGTGAATGAACAGACAGGGAACCAACCGAATTAGTTAAGACCAGGTGGTCTTAGAGTCCTCTTCGTGTTTATCTCCACGCCATCTGCTTTGACGTGCTCGTAAGAACCGTCAGAGATACTCCAATCTGAAGAAGGAGACTTCTTGTGGTCCTTAAAAGGACCTTTATTGCATGTCTATGTGATGTAAGGTGAATGCGACCACGAGATGTAGGATTATGCCTTGAGAGCTTTGCTATGGGAAATGAGCGCACCCTTGAACTACCGAAAAAGGCTTGTTTATATGAAGGGAAAACTGGGTCACACTAAAGGGCCGCATAGTCAGAAAATTCATCTATAAAAAATAGAAGTAGAAATACAGTCCTTCTTTAGCCTGGGATAGGCTACAGAAGACAATCCACTTTATTTTAATAGAGTTACTTCTAAAAGATGAGCCCTATTAATGTTGTAAAATGTCATTTATCCCCTTTTTTTAACTGTTACGGCAGGTCAGGGTTATGGAACATTTCATCATTTTTGGTCATAGCCGGATGTAGTGTTTTTAGGAGTGTATATAATCTGATTTGTTTACATTTGTGAACAGGTCGTAATAAACCAATCAGGGTAAGTCATTTCATGTCCCAGAACACTGTCAGCATGACCTTTTTTACAGACTGCTGCACCAGGAACTTTGTCTTTACTGGAGAGTCAGTGTGTTTCCATTCCATGGACTGTCTTTTCGACTCAGGCTACTCATGGCAAAGTCATGTTTAGCCTATTTGTAAAGATTTTTTGACTATAACATGCTTCTCCGCATACATCACACAGTCTACTGTAAATATCACTTGCTTTGCACTTCTCAACCACTAAAAATTTGATGACAGACCTCTGTTATATACAAGTGTGTGGTTGCAAGAAAAATAAGACTGACAAGAAGATTTAGTTTTATATCGTTTATTGAAATAAACAAAATAAACAAGCAAATGGAATATCTAAGCCAGCAGACGGGCGGTTATCTGGTCGGCAGCAAGTGGTTGCTTTGATCTGGTCTGACGGTGTTGTCTGGTGATACTCTCAGTGATGGCTTGGGATTCAGCTGCTTGTGTGACCTCTGCTTGCCCTATTTATATATTTCCGACTTCAAACACAGGCTCCAGAAAACACTATTTCTGGAAAAAATAGACCTTTTTTTATAACTGAGAATTTTCTGGGGATTTTGAATAGACTATGCACTGGCTCATTGGCCCAGTGGGTACAGTGTTCGCCAATGATCCAGTCATACCAAAGACATTGAAAAAATTGTACTTGATACCTCCTTGCTTAACACTCAGCATCATAAGATATATATCAAGGGTAAAGTGGAGTAGGGAATGGAGTAGTGCCCTCCCCTACATCTTGGTGTAGTAGCTATTGCAAAGGGAGCCTTCGGGTCGCCCTCGACAACAGTCGCCAACTTTACTTACTATGCACGGAGCCTATGCATAGAAGCCATGATTTTCTCAGTTTGAAACTGGCCATTGCTGGGTCAACATCATGTAAATGTTATTTTCTTCAGTAATGCCGATGATTGTCAGTCTGTGTTTTGTGTGTTTTACTAGTTAGGTGTGTGAAGAGTTAAACGGGTGAAGTAAAAGAGATTTGATATATTTTACTATAACACCTCTGTTCAAGCCTGGTGCATTTTGTTTGATTTGTTACCAATTTGAATAGCCTGAAAACAAATATTTTTTTCAGATTAAAATAATGTTTACAATAAACCAATTCCAAACAATGCAGGGTTTACATGTAGTGTCATGACATGAGTTACCTTCCCTTGGAAGAAGCAGTTACTTCCCTTGTTTAAATATATAGTGGGCCTTGTCAATATACACACACAGTGTATACAGCGTAGCGCTTACAAGCTAAACTTGCCTCGTCGTTGTCTATCGCCTTTCTTATTTTCCTACTAAAAAAAGCTATAACATGGTGGCAGTGGTAAAAGAAAAACATAGAATATTACATGGAATGTAAAAAGACAACAGGAGAGCAGTTCTAAAGTCTGGCAACATTTTCTTCTTCTTACGGGCTTTAGTGAAACAAGAAGTATCCATGTGTGGTTAAAAAAAAGACGCCATATTGAAATTTTTCAGCAACAACCATAAGTTGTCTCGAACTTCCTTTTCAAGTGCTTGTATTGTTTAAAATAATAATAGTAATAATGTCTAACCATACCTGTGAACCATTTATATGTGAGGAAACGCCAAATTTGGTGGAATCTCTGAAATTTTTCAAGCAACAGTTTGAGATATTCTTCTCCGTGAAGGGCATTGCAGAAAACAAACAAGTTGACCACATTCTTTTGTTATCGGGAAAAGAAGGTTTGAGATGATATAACTCATGTTCATTCGGAAATGATGCCGACAGATGCAACCCAGCGGTGATTTGGGAAAAGTTTCTAGAACAAATAGAGTCACAAGATATCTTTCGGATTGGACGCTTTTGCTTACAAAATTACTTGCAGAAAGAAACAGAGAACATGGATGATTTTCTGGCTAGATGTAGGCTTCAGGTGCAAAATTCAAGTTCAGAGACGAACGTGAGATGGAAGAAAGAATAATTGACTAGATTATTGCCAGAACTAAATTCCCAGAACTACAAAAACAGCTTCTCAGCAAAAACGAGGCAATGTCCATGTCAGAAGTACTCAACATGAGCAGAGGTTTCGAGGCTTCAATTAACTGCATGAGACAAATGGGCGAACTATGAGGGAAATGTGACAACCAAATAAGTGCAATAAAGCGCAGACTTGAGGACACAGACAACTGTGGCAAATGTGGACTTAAACATAAAAATGGGAACTGCCCTGCTCGAGGCAGCACTTGCTCAGCATATTGAGCCAGAGCTCTTAGCTGTTGTATTCGGCTGCGAATGATTTCGCACATACATTTACGGATGTGCATTTGAAGTTGAGAGTGACCACAAGTGCTTGGGAATGATCTGCCTTGAGAACATAGTGTTCATGTTTACATTTTTGTGTAGTTGATTCTGAAGATTTTTTTTGCATAGTTGAATAGTTTTTAAATAGATCAATTTAACTCAGAGATGGGACTTTAACTAGTACTAACACTTTATGTCAGAGTGGTCCTGGGAGTAATGCCAATGAAAGGTTACTCCACAATCCCCACATCTCCAGAATTGGAGCCTCACCATCAGATGTAGTTTAGTGTGATTCTCAAGACATCCCTGTTTTTTTGGTAGGGGTTTAACACCTCTGCAAAGGAAGCTGTAAGTGTATTCTAAGCCCTGCCAACAGGGCTGAGCACATTAGACAAGGGATGATTTAACAGTTGCAATACATATATATATATATATGTGTTGATGGCTATTGCCACAATAGCATATATATATATATATATAATCATCCATAGACAGACTGTTTTGTTGTATCACAAATCATCAGGGTGGCTAGACACACGAGATGCTTCAAGCTGGGATTGAAACCCGGATAACTTTACATCAGCCTGATAACATAATCTCTTAGCCATCAGCAGCCCAACACAAGCTTGGGAATTTAACATATATGTATTAACTTCCATTTGTTTACATTTTACACTAGCAGAGACCAAAGTGCTCAATTTGTTAGAAGTGCTTTGCATTACATGAGTGGCAACCATTAATTCCTTTGCCAAAATCATCACCCCACAGGGAGGTAGAACATATATAAAATATATATATATACATACATATATATATATATATATATATATATAGAGAGAGAGAGAGAGAGAGAGAGAGAGTGCGGAAGGAAAACATGGAATCATTTAAAACATTTTTTTTAGTCTGATTAGTCCAATTTTTGAAAAAATGCGATAAATCTAAATTTTCATGAATAGCTCTATTATTCAAGCACTTTTTTAAAAAATTAAAATTCAGCCCAATATGAGTGAGCAAGTAAAGAAATGACAAAGAATCTATGATTTGCTTAACACCAAAGCCAAGCCAAGCCAAAAAAATTTCTGAAATAATTGGACTTTCTTTGTTTACTGCCTACAAAGCAAAGGAAATTTTTGTCTACAGCAAAAAAGCTTTTTAAGGATTGGAGGATTGAACAAAAAACTGTTCTTACTCTGGGGATTAAGAACCCGCACAACATCAATTAGAAAGCATGCTAATGAATTAGAAATCCATGAGAAAACTTTGAGGACAGCAATTAAACAAGATTTAAAACTAAAATTGTTTGCCAGGACTCCATGACATTTTTTGAATGCTCAAAAATTTTGTCAGGAAAATTTTTTCTCAATTTTGGCCTTCAAATTTATGGCCTCCATCAAGCCAAGACCTTAACCCCCTTGATTATGCTACATGAGGTATTTTAGAAAACCAAATAAATGCAACTTCCCATCCAAATATTGGTTCACTTAAAACTTCTATTGAGGAGGAATGGAATAAAATGTCTGAAGAATTTATTTTGAAGGCATGCAAATCGTTTTGAAGCGAGTTGATACAATAATTGAAAAATAACTGACAGCCATATTGAGTAAATTTACTGTTTTGTGTTTATCTTTTTATTTTGTTTATTTTTTTAATTAAAATCAATCTGGTTTTATAATAGAGTCATTTATTATTATACTAGAATATTCTGAATTTTGCTTCCACACCCTGTACTTTTTAGATTTTGTTCTTGAAGTGAAATTGATTGAAATATCAAAGTAAATTCTATCCTTCTCGAGAGAGAAATATGGCCAGGAGTGAGGGACAAATTACCAAGTCTTAGAAAAATATGTCACAAAAATTGTTCTGCCATGTGACATAGAATAGTAGTCTGCAGGCCATGGCTTGTTTGAGACCCTCTGATATAGAATGTTGCTGGGAATAACATTATAATGTGTGCAGCAATTTTTGTCATTGAATACAATAGGAGAAAACAATGTAAAAATAAAGGATATTAGTTAAACAAGAAATTTATTGCAATATAAAGTAACAAAAATATATGTAGAATATGTAGCGATAAGGGTAAAAATATTTCCAGTGATTTACTGGTGAAAGTTTTTTTGGTTATGTTTATTTGATGTTTAAGATTGTTGAAAAGTGATTTGTGTTTTAGACTGTTTTCAAGCTGTAGTCATGTCAGTACTATAGGATAGAGCACTCCATAAACAATAAAATGACTAAGACATGTTCTGGGCACTGCTGGATTTTGGTTGGGTTTTATGGAATATCAACCATTGTAGGTTAGTTAATGCCAAATCCATTTTTATACATGTAAACAGTTCTATTTCAAACAATTCAGTTTAGCATAAGTACACAGTTTAAATGTTGGAACAGTTCTATTTCAAACAATTCAGTTTAGCATCAGTACACAGTTTAAATGTTGGAACAGTTCTATTTCAAACAATTCAGTTTAGCATTAGCACACTGTTTAGTGACTGGTCCATTCATCTAATGGGTAGAATGTTCATCAATGGTCCGAGAGACTAGGGTTCAGTTCTTGGTTAAGTCATATCAAAGATTCTAAAAAAGGTACTTGATGTCGCCTTGCTTAACGCAGCATTATAGGGTAAGGATCAAGAGTAAAGTGGTGCAATCAAGGGAATGGAGAAGCACCCTCCCCTACATCTCTGTGTAGTTACTATTGAAAAGAGAGCCTTCAGGTCACCCTCGAATAAGGTCACCAACTTTACTTACTTTACACTATTTGACCCATAGATAGGACCCTATAAGGCACTACCACTCCGAGCCAGAGTGGACCTGGGAGTGATGGCAATAAAGGAGTACTCTGCATTCCCCAAAGCTCCAGCATTACTGGAGCCTCACCATCAGATTGTTTAGTGTTATATCCAGGATACTTATTGGAAGGGGATCTTACCCCTCTGCAGTGGTGCAGTCAGTATATTCTGCAGCCCCCAGCCCCACCCAAGGTGACTGGGCCAGAGGGCACTCATTGGGGGAGTAAGGACAAACTCATAAGCAATATTCTCTCTACACATGGATGCACCAGTATTGGCTGATCAGCAAAGATATATTCATCAGCTCTATGTGGACACTGGATACCGTCTAGGGGATTTGCCAAAAGTGATGACCAATAGGTATGGATGGCAAGAATCAAGGGATCTTTGCTGTTAGCCTGCCATGATGATGAAATTACTGACAGCATTTCAATAGTTTTTGATTGCACCCAGTTTTGAAGAGTGGGCACAATACAGGATTTGGTCTTTTTCTTTAATGGCATATCAACCTTCATGGATTACTTGATACCAAAGCCATCCTTGTACAAGAACAGTAATGATACTATTTAACCCATAGTAATTGTGGGGAGGGGGATAAGTGAGTTCATACTTTTCTCAAGGGCATTAGTCTTAAAGTGAATGTCTTAGTGTGGCTGGAGTTCAAATTTGTTTACTTCAAGGCTACAGTTCAGCACTTTAGTTATTACATCATCGGGACTCCCCCTTTAGACTGTACATCATTAGGACTCCCTCTTTAGATTGTACATCACTGGGACTTCTCTTTTAGACCATACATCACTGGGACTCCCCCTTTAGACCATACATCACTGGGACTCCCCTTTAGACTTTACACCACTGGGACTCCCCCTTTAGACTTTACATCACTGGGACTTCCTATTTAGACTGTAAATCACTTGGACTCCCCCTTTAGATCATACACTACTAGGACTCCCCTTTAGACTGTGCACCATTGAGACTCCCCCTTTAGACCTTACACCATGGGGAATTCTCTGGACACAATAAAGTTTTGTTGTCGGTTCATACACACTGGAAAATGTGAACAGATTTTCATGGTTTTTTTTATTGCTTTTAATATCAGGATTATATGCAATAGAACCATGTTTATTATTATTGTCTCCTGTGAGGCATAATTCTGAAGATGATAAAAACTTGTCTACATTAGACACAACAATGTTATCTAAAGGTAAAAGGAAAATTATTTGGCAGTGCCCATCTCTCCAATTAGCACAAAACAGGTAGTACTTGGTGGGTGTAATGACTGAAGAAATGGTTGCAGTGACATTGTAATCCTTTATTGTATCTCTAAAGCATACTAAATCCATTGGATCTCTAAGGCATTCTAAATCCTTCATTGTATCCCAAAGGCAGCACCCATTACCTCTCAAAGCATGGATTTACCTAGTCTCTCCACCACAGGCAGTATATGAAGCAAAGTCAATTTTTTAAGCAAAGTTGAGTTGAATTCAGAGTTTTCCTTCGCCTAGACTGGTTGCCATACCAAGATTAAAGAAGCCAGTCTGTCTTACTATTTACTCATAGCTGGGAGGACAACATATGGATTTATATTTTCCAAGAAAATTAGTGCCAAATGAAAGGCAAAGAGCTTCATCCAGGAGTTGCATTCAGCTCACCGATTTCATTTCTTACAACGATGACCATTATGCTAAACATGTCTCCTTATCACCTCTCAAAAAACAGGAGACCATTAGCAGAGACTGGGTTACTTATGAAGTGCTAATATCAAAATTTAAAGACACGTAATTTCAAACACTGGTAATCCAAAAATTGATCACAGAAAACCTCCTTAACTCTAGAACATCTTGTCATATTCACATCCAATTTAAAAAGTGTATACATTTTAAAATACTTTGAGATACTTTAAATTTCTAAAAAAGGGAACCATTCATTTCAATCAGGTCTCATCAGAGAAAAATACTGGGATATATGAGTAGTGATGAGGAAATAGACATGAGGTAGTGGCCATAAAAAAGCGTGTGTGTGTGTGGGGGGAAAGTTATTTGAGTGGATAGTAAATGGTATGTGCCGGTTGATTTTAAGTTCTAATCTTTGTGTAGAGTAACCAATGTAGCAAATGTCACATTTGCACAGAAACTTATAAATAAAGCCATATATATATATATATATATATATATATATATGAGGAAATTTTACTTCAGTGACTGACTGAGCTGAACAACTGAAGTTCAGCCACAGCATAAACTGCATGAAAACTAAATTCTTGCATTCTGAAAATGTACTGTATAGTGGTTGGAAGTGAAAAAGTACATCTGTTTTGGACAGATGGTGAATATGGGCTGAGATATGGATGTAGAAATCTTGTGAAGAATAAGATGAAGATGGAAAGTGTTTACCATAATAAAAGATGTGCCCAAGGCAAAGTTGGACAAGACCCTACATGCCATTTTCTTTAATAACATTGTTTTGCCTGTGATGTTATATGCAAGCAAAACATAAGCTATCAAGGAGAAGGAAGAACAGCAATCAGTTACAACACAGAGGATTATGGGAAAAATGCATCCTGGGAATATTTTATGTGAGAGCACATATTCAAAGAGAGGTAAATTGAGAGTAGAGTGAAGGGGAGACAATTGTAAAATAACATTTTGTGGAAGATTCTGGGCTGAACATGTTGCAAGGTTCATAGATAAAATGTAGATCTGTTCAGTTGTCAAGTTGTATTTGAGAGACTGGAAATGACCACTTGGAAGTTTTCCATTATAATGAGAAGAGGAAATTGTCAAGTTATTTGTATCAAAATTGAGAAGAAGGGTGAGATTGAGAATGAAATGGAACTACATTGTGGCTGGTGAAGTGGAAAACATCAGACAACCTGGCCAATAAGGGAATATATATATATATATATATATATATATATATATATATATATATATATATATAGCATTTATTATTGACATTAATTTTATTGAATAACATATTTACTGTTTTGTTTTGCTATCTTCTACTTTTTTTCAAACAGACTCATATTTCCATTCTAGCAGAACATTTTGTATTTCCCAGCAAAAAAGTCTCTACAGGTCTTTTGCAGTCTTTAAGGAAATCTTAAATTTTTTTCCATTAAGAGAATTCTGTAAAGACTGGAAAAAAAACATTTGTCTGAAGATTTGTAATGACCAAATAAAATAATCTCAGTGTAATGCAGTTTGGAATGCACTTAAAAACACTTAATGATAAAACCACTCTAAAATGTTCCAATTCATTTCTGACCAATCAGCTTCATGTGCACCTTTTTATTGGCTCAACTCTACCAGAGGTGGACTTTGGTGCCATGGTGGAGGAACCATTCTTCAACTCATTATTTGTGTAAATACAGGCAACAGTGATTAAATTGCCAGATGAAATTTGTTTCACAGCAAGACCAGTCGCTATGAATAACTATGTAATTTCTAACACCCACGTATACCAGTAGAATCTACCATCATCAGTAGGTAACATTTGAAAATGGTTGAATCAACCTCAGCAACTCTCATTCCTTCTCTCTCTCTCTCTCTCTCCTTCTCGTCATTGATAAACCTTCTCTTTTCGGCCTAATGAACTGAACAACCCACATATCCATCACTCAAGCTGCTCACTTCTTCAGCACACTATGACTCACTCCACTCTTGCACTTTTTGCTCAGTTCAAAATGAATATTGTAAATGTTACATGTTCTTCTGTCTTTTTCTTGCCTATGTTAAATGCTTGGGGTTGTGACACAAGCCAAACTATATCCAAAACCACCAGAGAGAGAGTAGCCGATGAATATGGTAGAAACTCTGTCTTTATAAGTGATCTTACTTTATCTTCTTGAAAAGAGGATTTATTTTTTTAACAATTGTATATGATTTCATTTATTTTTATTGAGTTTATCATCTAAACATTTCTAGTATCTTTTTTCATTAATTAAAGTATAAAGTGTGTGTTTAGAAAGAAAAAAAAGGAAAACACAAATTTCTAATATTTGTTTATTTTCTTTGGAGAAAATTCTTATCATCATAATCAAGTTCCTGAAAAAGAAAAACATCCACCAACTGAATTTATGTGTAATTAAATAGAATGAAATAGAAATCTTTTTTTCATGTAAATTCAGTTGAAATTATGAGTTTCCACAAGAAACAGAAATAAGAATCCTGGCAAATCTTTGTGATTAACTTATTGGCATATAAATTGTGCCAAACAAAATGAATTGCATCACATCCCCTTTTTGACATTTACACCTAGTAATCATTTTGTCCTCCTCTGCCATAAATTCCTACTTTCCAACAATGCTATTTAATCTCTAGGGAATATTCATTTTTCTATTCTTGACCGACACACATCATGGAAAAAGATATTGACTTGGAAGGTGTGAAGTGAACAAAAGAAGTTATTTTAATATTCTATATGTATTTACCCAACCCCTCTGTCATGGGTAGGATGTAATACAAGGTCAATTTTTAAGCAGAATAAAGTCAGTTTGGATTCAGAGTTTATCTTCTCCAAGACTGGTTGATTAATTCAGTCTGCCCTACTATTTACCCATGGCTGAGAGGAGAACAGATGGATTCATGCTTTTCTAAAAAGCATTGATATGACCTGAAATGCAAACAGCTTTGTCCAGGATTTGAACTTAAGCCACCAATTCTACTTCCTATGATGATATCTATTTAATGCTAAATGCACCTCTTCTATATTTCATTTTATTCAGATAAGTCATTTATCGTTATTCATACAAGAATCTACATCAAGTGTTCCTGTTGAATACAAATAGTCTTTAAACAGTTCTGTTTGACCCATAGATCGCACCTGAGCAAGAATTATCATTCCAGGTCAGGGTGAACCTGGGAGTAATGGTAATTAACAGGTACTTAAGACTTTCGCCATAAGATGTAGTTTAGTATCATAACCAGGACCCCCATTTGAGAGAAGGAATCTTACCCCTTGGAGGGTGTGACACAAGGTCAATTTTTCAAGTGCAGTACAACTGGTTTGAATTCAGAGTTTTCCTTCTTTTAGATTGCTTGTTTTAATAACACTAAAGAAACCAGTCTGTTCTAGGGGAGAACAGATGGATTCATGCCTTTCCCATGGACATTAACACAAATTGAAATGCAAACAGCTTTGGCTAGGATTTGAACTCAGGTTGCAGAATCCATTTCCTATGTTGATAACTGCTATGCTAAGTGTGCCTCCTTAAACTGACTTTTATTTCCTTTTTAGAGCTTCCCAAATGGTACACCCCTGTGATCGCAACTAGAAATTTTACTCATCCATTCATTACTGGTGACCCAAATGACTTTTAAATGAAATCATCATTTCAATAATTTTACTTTAGCTTTTTTAACCAATGTGTTTTCTCATGTCTCTTAAGATTAGAAGTTTTTGAAAATTTTGATCCACAAATATTGCAAATGAAAGGTGTTTCACCTGTGTGTTTTCGCATATGACTTTTAAGATTTGAACTTTGAGAAAATTTGGATTGACAGATTTCACAGTGAAAGGGTTTTTCCCCCGTGTGTTTTCTCATATGTCTTTTAAGATTTGAATTATCAGAAAATTTTGATCCACAAATTTCACAAATATAAGGTGTCTCTCCAGTGTGTGTACGCACATGGCTATTCAGGTTGGAACTTTCTGAGAACTTTGAACCGCAAATGTCACACTGGTAAGGTTTTTCACCAGTGTGTGTTCTTATATGACTTTTCAGATTAGAAGAATCAGAAAATTTTGTTCCGCAAATGTCACACTGGAATGGTTTTTCTCCTGTATGTATTTGCATATGTCTTTTCAGAGAAAACTTTTCTAAAAATTTGGATCCACAAATTTCACAATGAAAGGGTTTTTCTACAGTGTGTGTCCGCACATGTCTTAACAAATTTGAATTTTGGGAAAATCTTAAGCCACAAATTTTACAGTGGAATGGTTTTTCTCCAGTGTGTGTCCGCACATGTTGGATGAGGTCACAGTTGTGAGCAAATTCCTTCATGCATACATTGCAAATCAAATCTTTTTTTTCGATTTTAGCTTCATGATTGGAATTATTGATAGAATCACATTCACAGTTTAGTTTTTTAGTTGTTTCCATTGATAGACATTACAATTTCATGTTCTGGTTGTTTTCAGGTTTTGTAAAATTTCCTCTAAAAGATTCATTATGTGTCTGTTATTCCTGCAATGCATTTTAATGCCACCTTATGTTACCAAAAAGTATTAGTTTTATCACTCATCTTTACTTTATCCTGAATTTGCAAGCAAAATCTGCAGGGCTAATAATAGTCAGTGCTCAATTGTTGCCTTGATATTTCATTCAGGGATATTCAAAGAAGTCTGTAAATAAAAAAAAAGTTATCAGCCAGAGGAAGATGAATTGTAAACCTAATGTAGCAAAGTATTCTCAGTTGTCAATAATATTTGGGTGAATCAAAAGTTATGCAATATTTTGATGATGTGAGTCATAAGTCAAAATCTCCAAATGGTTTTGTCAAGGTTGTGCAACTGATGAACCACACTGGACAGTGAGATGTTGAGCTCGCCTAATACTCTCTAAAAGCTACTTGCTGGATTTGCTATGATGGATTGGAGCATGACCTCAAAATCTATGGTTTTAGACCCACCTGATCATCAAGGTTCTTGCAACTGAAGCAAAATTTCTTCAACCATCTGATTATTAGAAAGTGATCAACTGCACCTTTTTAAACAACAATTGTTTTTTGATTGCTTCCGTGGTGTTATGGCCCAGTTTGAAGTCATAAAGCATAAGTTCCCAAATTACATTACACATTCACATCACACATAAAGTGAAACAGCAATGCACAATGTGTCAGCACACAACCATGGTACCACAGTAGATACCTTCTATAGTCTGAACTGCTGCAGTCATGGAATATATGTGTCACAAACTAGCACGTACCAAAATATTGCCAAACTTTTGACCCATCACAGTATATAAATATGCACTGACTAGGCAAAAAATTATGAGTACTTGTCTAAGTTGGTAGTCTTACATATGTCCAAAAATAGCTCTTACACAAACAGGAATGAACTCTATATGACTTGTAAAGGTTTTTCTCTGGGATTTGGTGACATGATGTCGACAACAGGTTTTAGTGATTACAAGTTATGTATTAGACCATCTATTATTTATTAATGAAGTTATTGGATTATTTTTGGTAAAAGCCATAGACAACTTCTTATCTGAAATAAATAGCCATCAACATTGCATTCTGAGTAAAATGAATATTCTTGGTTGGTAGGTTGAGTTCTATGGCATATCAACCCTTATATGTTATTTAATGTCAAATCTTGTTTATATATATATATATAATTTGTAAGAAGATAGTTTGTAGGTAACATTAATTTTAAACAAATCAAAGCTCATTTATTTGCAAACTATTAAATGGTTTCAAGTATTTTTATCTAACACCAACAATTCTATTTAATATTAATAATTCATTTGCACACAGTTAAGTGGCTTCAAGTATTATAAATACTAATGATTCTATTTAATATTTGTTGGCACACAGTTAAATGGTTGCAAGTATTCCTGATTTAATATCAATCATTTGTTTGCAAATAGGTAATAATATTAATCATTTGTTTTTACACAGTTGAATGGATTTAAGTATTGCTATCTAACAATGATAATTCTCTTCAATATTAATCATTTGTTTGCACAGTTAAATGGTTTCAAGTATTTCAATTTAACATTAATAATTCTATTTATTAAGTATTCCAATCTAATATAAACAATTTGCACATAGTAGTATGGTATCAAATAACTAAAGAAAATAATAATCCTTAAATGATTGAACAATTCTATTTGACCCATAAATGAAACCCTAACAGGTACTGTGTCACTCCAAGTCAGAGTAAACATTTGAGAAATAGTAATGAAAGGATACTCCACATTCCCCAAAGCTCCAGGAGTGGAGTCTCACCATTAGATGCATTATAATATCATACCCAGAACACAAATTGATTTCAAATATTACTAACACAAAATATTCAATTCAACATTATTTATTTGCACACAATTAAATGGTTTTAATAATTACTTTTTAAAACTGCTTAATATTAATCATTTGTTTGCTCACAGTTAAATGGTTGAATAGTTCTATTTGACCCCTAAATGGGACCCTTACAGGTGCTACAAATCTGCAAATCTGCAGTCAACATTTCTTACAGCCCCAGCTGACAGGTAGGATGAATCTTCAAATGACTGTAAATAAATCCTCTGATTGATGTGAGCCATTTAATTTGATCCAGCAAAGAAGGAACATCTTTCTGGATTTTATGCTCAACTGGATTGAATAATCTTTATTGTCTTGGAACTTAATATCAATCAATTGTCAGTTCATAAATTTATTCTCTCTATTATTGTTAATCTATCACACCTTTCAGCAGAAAGAACCAATAATTTTGACATGTATTTTCTTTTGTCTTAATATTTTTTGCAATTGACATGGGTCATCAATCTATGACAATAAGAAATAAGTCGAGGTGAGATTTGGACTCGCATAAATTTATAGATTTTCACAAATCCTTATTTTAGAAATCCACCAAAATTGAAATAATTATTGAAAAATAAAATTTTCTGTAATTACCAATGATTGAAGGTATCTAAGTTATCTTTTCAAAAAGAATTATCAGGAATATCTTTTATATGATGTAAATATCTCACAATTTTGAAATCTCAATAAAATGCAATTTAACCGAGGAAAGTCTTCCCTGGATCATTAAAATTGATTTAATCTTTTATCTTACAGTGAAGAAAACATGGCAGAGGTTTTAAGCAGCAAAATAAAGAATATTTGTCAACTTTTTAGCTTTTGTTTTTACTTTGCTAAATTATATTGTAGACTTTCCTTATGTCAAAAAAAAAAAAAAAAAGGTATAGTTGCTATTGTTATATTTGTGTATGATAACATAAGGAGAGAGTGGAAGAGAGAGGTAAATTGCTAACCAAGAATGTCATACTATCTGCTTGAATAGCAAGTGGGGAAGAAATGGTAAGAAACAACAATAGAATCAACAAATGGGGCTTAAATTTACATATAGAAATCTACAGAAATGAACAGGAGAGTTCTTTCCCTTGAATTAGTTTAGACACTTTATAAAGAAGCTGAATTGTTGAATGTTTGTTCTGTGGTGTTGAGTTGTCAGTTTATGGATAACTTTTTTTTAAAGCTTTCCTTTGTTGTGTCTGTGAAGTAAGTTAGCTTGGCCCCAAAAGGAATATGTTTTAAGTGTTATTCATGGCAGGTGGTTGAGGTAAGCAAAGGAACGACTGTCAAAATTATCAGGGCTGCGATAATAAGAACTAGTCATTGTGATAATGCTAAGTTATCTATACATTTTTGAGGGGATTAGGAAAGTGTACACAGCTTCAGTTTGCGGTGCCTTCTGATTGGTCAAAAAAAAGATTTAATTCCTTGTCATGTTGTTGCTCCTCACTACATTTACCAATCAGATAGTGACCTTGAACAGTCTACAGGTCATTTTATTTTTGAAATCAATGAATAGTTTATAAATCATAATAAGATTTGGCTTAAAGTGAAACGCTATCAAAATATATCACTCAAAATTTTTTTTAGCAAAAGATTTTTCCTCACTCCAAAAGATCTATAGCCAAATAGATGAGTGCCAAATCAGATAATGTCTAAACCCTTACAATTACTTCTCATCAGCTAATGAATTCTGTATACACAAAGTAATAGTAAGTTTAAATGCCCTACTTAGGGCTAGTAAAATAACATATGCTCTTAATACTAGAATATCCATACTTACCGGGCATTTACATCGGGTGGGTGAGTGAGATTATCAACTTAGTTCCAGAGTGCCTTGTAGCCACACTTGCCTCCTTGTATAAAAAGGGTAAAAGCTGGCCTTGCTGTGCACCGCTGAAGGAAAATAACAATTTTTGTCCTCAACTCATGGGAGTTTCAATACTAGTAGGGTATTCCCCACACTAAACTGACCTTGTGTCACATTTTGGGTTTGTGAGGAACCAAATAAATCATGATCACTTATGCTAGGATGTCCATTGCCAAAAATGGGATGATGCTTAAATGTTCACATCCAATTGACCACAATAAATTGTACGAAATAGCCTAACATAGAAAATTTCCATTATAAGGTAATTTACCAAAAAATGTCTTTGGCTAGGTACAATTCAGTCATGAGCCATACTTCTCTAGTCTTTTCCTTTCAACCACAAAGGTGTCGGCTTATGGTGGATGGTAGATATATAATTTTGGGGACTTAAATGCAATTGTTTAGTAAAAACATGAAACAGATAACAGAAACTTACTTTCATCTGGTTGGTGAAGGTGACTATTACCTTTCTAGAGACTTTTTTGTAAATGAATTGAAGAAATAATGGAAATTTTCATGCTTGGGCTATTTTCGACAAACACCTAAAATAAAAGTAGGGCTAAAATAAAATCACACTTTGACTTAGTTGTAAATGATTTATTGTCACACTTTACACACAAAAAACTTCAAATAGCAACAATTCAGTCATCGGACATATATCTTACCCAAACACTATGAAGGTGTCGACTTATGGCAGGTCGACATAAAATTTTGGAACTTAAATTGTTCAATAAAAATATGAAACAACAGAAACTTTTTTTTTTATAGTGAATGTAAGTTTTATATTTCCATATAATATTTTTTGTACATTACCCAAGAAATACGGGATATTTCCATTGTTGGACTACTCTGGACAAGACCCTTAATTAGAGCTCTTTTTTAGTTTGAAAATATAATTATACTTTGCCTTAGGTATAAAAAATCTGGACCTTTTAATTCTAAAGATATTAGAATATTAAAAAATTTTTAAAAGATAAAAAAAAGGAAAAAATTGGGGAAAATTATATTCAATGAGGCAATTAGAATTAGATTTGTCTAATAAGTAGAAAAATGCAGGCAAAATTAAATTCTAATAATTTCTATTAATTTACATATACAAATTTTAAGATAAAATTACTGAATGAGAAAGACTTATAATTAAAAAAACAATTGGTAAACATCAAACATCTGAATACGGCAATTTTTTTTTTTTTTTTAAATCATCTTATAAAAAGAACATAGGACAAAAAAAAAAAGAATTAAAATTTTACAAAAGAGACACCCTAGAACACACAAGACAAAAAAAAATTATTGAATTCAGGAGTGATGAGACGAGATATCATTTGTAATAAGATAAAGGTTAATAATAATAATATGAATAATAATAAAGATGAAAATAATAGTTGTATAGTAAGAAAACGATAATAAAATAGAAAATGAATTATTATTTATTTACTTTATTTTATTTTTTACACTGTAGGTTGTATTTGCCGGCTGAGTAAATTGATATTTTATCAAAAACATTTCATTATTTTTTATAAAAGATTAAGTCTTCATATATTTCAATATCATTCTCATAGTTTTCAGCTTATCAATAGATCTTTAATTTTTTTTGTATTGATGGAAAAGAAAAAAGAAATTCAAAAATGTAATGAGAAAAGTCACTCACCTTTGCGTATTGTCTCTGGTTGAAAAATGATGGCCAGTAAACTATTTAGAGATGTAAATATATGAATATACAAATATTTCTTTTTCCAAGTCCAAATCATTGTAACCAGATTTAAAAACTTGAGATGACGTTTTTTCTGTGCTACGGTGAAGTACGAGATTAGTCCCGTGTGTTAATTAGACACGGCAGAGTGAGTCAAACTCCACATATCGTTATTCTTTTGTATATGTCTATATAGTAATTTATTAAGCCTTTGCTTAGATGTGGCGCAAGGTCGAATGAATGGAGCCCCCCCCCCAATAAGACTAGAAATCACTCTTGCAGGTTTGCTAATCAAGCTTGCTTACTAATACACTACCCGAGAGACCCTGTATGTCTATGTATGTTGTAATATTTTTACGTTTGTTGCAAGCTTATTTAAACAATGTTTCAGTTGGTCATTTCTCTGTCCCTCTTTAGGTGAATGTGGTATTTGATAATAACTTTGCTTAATGGAAAGGATTAAGTCGATTTCTAAAAAAACTGTCAAAAAGGGGGGGGGGGAGTAAAAGAAAAAGAAAAAAGCGTACAATCGATATTTTTCTCATTGTTTTATTTTTTATTTTTGTAAAAAAAATGAAAAATACAATTTACTTTCAATCTTATGAAAAAGGTAATAAAAAAAATTATTTCACAAGAATCTTTATTGTTGTAGTTTAAAGAAAATAAACTTTTTTTCTTATGAGAAATCGAATAATGAAGCAAACTTTCTATAAATGGAAAAATATCTTTAAATTACAATCCCAATATTAAAGTATTAAAATAATGGAATTAATAGGATTTACACTCCTATATTTTTAAACAGTCAAAGTGCAGCAGAAAATTCTGGAAAAATAAAAAGGATCTATAACGAAGAATCATGTTAATGTTATCTCCTCGTTATATTAGAAGGAAATAAATGAGTCAGAACGAAGATACCGAAAGTCTCGTAGGAAGAAGAAAATAGATATTGAATTGAGAAAGAATTACAGCAGCTAAATGTCTGAACGAAATATGCGTCGCTACACTCAAGGCAAATATTCGATTTGCCCGGGAAAGTCATTCGGACCGAATGGGATTCGTCATCCCCATTGGGTGAAAATATATGGTGAGACCAACGGGCCAAATAATTTACGCGCCAAACATACGAAGTTCTTTCTGCTACAGATCCAAGACTTACTTGTTCCCGGAACAAAAATAGTATGGCGTCAATAAATTAAATAGTTTCGGGAACCTGATTGAACAAAATACTCATGTATAAGTGGTTTTAAATACGTTCACGCATTTTGAATTTGTCCTGCACAAAAATTTAGCGTTTATGGTTAGTTTCTATATCACTATACGTTAATTTGTTGTACAAAACAAATAACGAAACTTCTTTGAAACACAACAACGAAAGGTTTATTCTTATAGCAGAAGTAAATTTGAGTCAGAGTGAGAAAAGGTTCTTTTTGGTGTCGCCGGTTGTACATTTGTTCTTAAGTTTGTAGAAGGTGTGTCACTGTAGCAAGTAACTCGTGTGGCAGGCCACAGAGTTGGTTCTTTTGTGTATGTCGCGAGTAGCAGCGTTATCTTCAGGGGAGATCTTCCATGTTGGGGTGTCCGTAGAAGAGGATGAGAGAGAGAGAGAGAGAGAGAGAGAGAGAGAGAGAGAGAGAGAGAGAGAGAGAGAGAGAGAGAGAGAGAGAGATATCTTTCTTCGCTGCTGGCCGAGTGCTCTCTTCCTGTGGCGACTTCCAAAAAGGTTGTAGCTGTTGTTGCTGTTGCAAAACTGCACATAGAGCTGTGCCCGATGCATCAACGACCAATGAAAACTGGGCGTTGGGTACAGGATGTGCAAGTAGCGATGTTGTTGCTAGTTTCTGCTTCACTTCGTTAACGGCTTTCAGTTGGATATCATTCAGCGAAATCTGCTCATTTTTCTTTTTCCTGTTACGTAACAGGTCAGACAGAGGAGACAGAAGATCCGCACAGTGTGGGATGAAACGTCTGTAGTAGTTAAGCGGACCGAGGAAGTGCCTTAGTTGGTGAAGTGAAGTGGGTGGTTGTGGAGTCTTCACCTTGTAAGGTAAGGGAGATATCCATTCAGCGCTGATAATGTGGCCCAAGAAAGTTAGCGACGAAGCACCGAAAACACATTTACCAGGGTTAATCCTCACCTAGTACTTATGAAACCGTTCGAATAGTAGGCGGAGGTGATTAACATGCTCCTTAGGTAAGCCACTTGCTACGAGGATGTCGTCTATATAATAATAGACGAAGTCAAAATCACGTACTACTTCGTCCATGAAGCGTTGGAAGGTACTAGCCGCGTTTTGCAAACCGAAAGGCATAGTTAAAAATTCAAAAGCTTCAAATGGAGTTGTTACAGCAGTTTTTGGTATATCGGCCTGATTCACTAGTATCTGATGGTAAGCCTTAACCAGGTCAAGTTTGGAGAAGGTCTTACAACCATACAGAGATGGAGCGAAGTCCTGTAAATGTGGGATTGGGTAACGATCAGGTACCGTCATGGCATTCAGTCGTCGATAGTCCCCAGTCGAACGCCAATCTTCAGAGCGCTTCAGAACCATATGCAAAAGGGAAGCCCATGGACTGGACGAGGGACGTATAATTCCCAGCTGCAGCATATGGTTAAACTCTGCCTTTGCCGCCTTTAGTTTACCAGCAGGGAAGCAGCGAGGGCGTGAAAACACCGGAGCACCTGTGGTCTCAATGTGGTGAGTTGTTGGGTGAGTTGACTTACTTACAACAAAATTCAAATTTGTTAACTCTGGGTAAGAGCGTAGTAAGGTTTGGTATGGGTTGGCGGTGGCGGCAATGAAAAATACCGGACTGATAGTTGAGGTATTTGCCTTAAAACCCGTAACGGAAAGTTTCGTATTAGCGTCAATAAGCCGTCGTTTGCGCATATCCACTAAGAGATTGAAGTGGTGCAGAAAGTCCGAGCCTAGAATGGGGTATGGTAAATCTGCTACAGTAAAAACCCATGTAAAGTCTCTCCGTAATTCCAAGTCCAGAGAACAAGAAATTTGACTGTACGTGGGAACAGGGGAGTGATTTACCGCTTGCAGTGTGATGGGCGACACTGGCAGCTTCTCAGTGAGGAGTTTCAGTGGCCAGATACTGCAAACTGCTCCTGTGTCAACCAAACAACATGCTTGGGATCTGGATTCTGTGATAAAATAGGTGCGGTTGTTACATAAATTTTGTGGAGTGTGCCGTGCTCAGCTCTCCAGATTTAAGTTTCGCTTGTTCGAGAACGAACAGGGCATTCTACACCTCCGTGCTTCAGCGCCAAAGCGACTGTGATAAAAGCATAGTCCTGGTTGTTTGAGTGGCGGTAGTGGTGTGGGGATGGCGAACGACTTTTGTATTGACGTATGGGCGATTGTGATCTACCCACGGCTAATTTACTTATTTCTTTGGAAAGTCGCTCCAAAGAGTCAAGTATGGCCTCTTGCGTGGCAACTTGTCTTGTGTTCCCAGTAGCAGAGAACGTAGAGACTTCAGCCTTTGGCTGGGGAATGAACGCGGTAATAGGCCCGTTAGTGAATTCCATCACTTTATCAGCAGAGGACGCTATTACGTCTACAGAGCTCTTTTCTACCATGTAAATCTTTATTCTTTATTTTTATCATTTTGTTTATTAAATTTTTTTTTTCAATTTAAAAAAATCTTAATACTTATTTTCTTTTCTTATGCCATCACACGTGTACAGAAAACAAATATTTGGTATCTTTTATTTCTAATATTTAAATTCGGTAATGCAAGGAATATGAAAATTTGATTAATTTTTCATTGAACTTTTTTATTTGATCATTCCTGTTTTTCTGTTGAATGAAGATTCTTCAGAAAATCTTTATTGGTTTTTATTCTTTTAAAGAACACAAACTCAATTTTGAGTTTACAGGACTTCTTTTACGGTTGATCAGTTTGAAATTTGGGTTACGGGATTTATAAACACAATTCACTGAGACACACTTACTGTGATTGTTCTCATCTTAGGTAGTGAAAAAGGCAATTAGAGTTTAAATCCTGGATGAAACTGTTAATACTACCCCACATGCTAATGCTCTTGGGGAAAGTGTGAATTGATCAGCTCACCCACCCTCAGCTATGGTAAATAATAGGGCAGACTGTGTTCTTTGGCCTTCATTAAGCAACCACTCAAGATGAAGGAAAACTTTGAATTCAAATCAGCTATAAATTGGCTGCCTCGGCACTGGATATCCCTCTGGCTACAGGGGGGCGTCCCTCAGGCTTTAACCTTCTTCGGAGGGGTTAGGTTAATTGCCTGGCGCCTGAGGCGCCCCTCTTTAGGGGAATGCTGAAGGGGACCGAGGTATTTTTGAAAATGCAGGGCGCGTGTGGTCTCCGGCCCTGCTCCCGGAGCCACCTTAAAAAGGCCTTGTGCCACACTTGCCTGTTCGGTGGGGCGCGTGACAAATACCGCTATAAGCTGGCCAACAATAGACGAGGACAACCTGAAAGATCCCTTTTCAATAGCTACTACATTGAGGTGTTTGGGAGGGCGCTATTCTTTTCCCTGAATTGCTCCTCTTATCCTTGATCCATGAGTGCTAAGCCAGGAGGCATTAAGTACCATTTTTTGAGTCTTTGGTATGACTTGATTTGGGACTGAACCCTAGTCTCTCGGACCATTGAGGAACACTCTAACCATTGTGCCAATTGTGTCAAATCCTACCCATAATTGATGGGTTGGATAAATACATACAAATAGAATTCAAGGAACATTAGGTTCTAGCCTGCAAGAAATACAAGAGAAGAGACAATTCTTAAAATGTAATAACTTTATTGATGAGTAAAACAAAACAATAACAAAGATACTAAACAAAGGAAGATATGCGTGAAGATTTGCACATAATAAAAATGATTGATTGATTGATGTTAATGGCATGTCAATCTGTCTAGTGTTATTCTATGCCTAGCGGTTAGGGAATCGCATACATTGTACATTCATATTTGCATTTTTTTATGTACTTGTTTCTTAAGAGGGTTGTACAGTTACATGATATCAAGTATTCTTATCTAATACAAATAATTTGCATACAGTTGTACAGTTTCAAGAATTCCTATCAAAAACTAATAATCATATCGTTGCAATTAATTATTTCTCTCTAATAATAATCATTTGTTTACATACACTTATATAACCACGACACGAGTTCAAATCCTGGACGAGGCTAATTGCATTTCACATAGCACTAATACCCTTGGGAAAGGTATGAATCCAATTATTCTCCTTCCAGCTATGGGTAAATAGTAGGACAGACTAGGTTCTTCAGCCTTGGTGAGGCAACTAGTCTAGGAGAAGGAAAACTCTGAATTCAAACCTGTTAAATCCAGGAAGTGTCTGTTCCGGCAACTGGTGGCCTCGGGTCGCTCTGCCAATGCGTCTGTGGAAAATCTGCGGCAAACAGGGCGTTTTTCCGGGTAGGACTTGGGACCGTTCCCTCAATCAAATCCCAAAGTATCTTTTTCAATGAGCACCATAATGTACTTGCTCGGGAGGGAAGCCAGTTCGAACCGGGACCCCCGGGGTGAGAAGCCGATACAAGTACCAATAAGTAAGTACACACTTATAGGGTTTCAAATAACTAATAATAATCCTTCGTAAATAATTAGAGCTTCAAGTAAAAGTAAATAAAATTGGCGATCGTAGTTGAGGGTGACCCGAAGGCTCCCTTTTCGATAATTACTGTTCAATATTTTTCACTTGAGTTTATTAAAGTTTTTCTCAGAAAAAATGCGTTTCGCTTCTTCCGTAAAGTTTAAATTTTCGGTAGACTTTTGTATTCTTACTATGAAATTTATTCATGTCAAATTAAAATAAGTAAAAGTAAAGTTGGCGACCTTAGTCAAGGGTGACTCAAAGGCTCCTTTTTCGATAGCTACTACACCAAGGTGTAGGGGAGGGCGCTACTCCTTTCCCTTGATTGCTCCACTTTACCCTTGATCTGTACCTTATAATGCTGAGTGTTAAGCAAGGTAGTATCAAGTGCTATTTTTTGAGTCTTTGCTACGACTCGACCTTGGATTGAACCCAGGTCTTCCAGGCCATTGGCGAACACTCTAACCATTATGCCAATATCCGATGGCATCATGTTTTTCGATCCCTAAGAGGTACTACCACTCCAAACCTGTGTGGACCTGGGAGTAATGATAAGACAATTGCAGAAATGTAACCAACGCATATAGTATAAATGTTCTCATCTTCAAAAGTAAAACTAGACATGATTTTAACGCGAACAGCTTTGTTTCATCTTAATTTTTTTTTACGGTAACCCCTTTTCCTTTATTTTGTTTTTACTACAACAGGTTTTTACTTGTAGAAAAACGAATTCAAACAACAAGAAATGATGCTAGTATCATAGCGTACTGGCTATTCAAACCTAAAAATCCCCATTTAAAAAAAAAAACAAAGTCATCCATGACGTCAGCTCATAATGAGGCCAGGCTTACATACCAAATGGAATTTTCCGTTACCAACACGAAAGCTATTTTCTCAAAAAAATTAATTCTGCAGAACAAGTATCAGATTATTCATAAATGCAGAATCAAAGCACATGCTATTTAAAAGCTCTTCGTGTTTGTTAATGAAATATCCTATTACTCCCCCCCCCAACGAGTGTCCTGAATATGACACTAAACAATCTGATGGTGACGTTCCAGTAATGCTGGGGCTTTGGGGTATACAGAGCACCTCTTCATTGCCATTACTCCCAGGTCTACTCTGGCCCGGCGTGGTAGCACCTGATAAGACCTTATCTATGGGTTAAATGCTTATGCTAAACTGAATTATTTGAAATGGAACTGTTTTTTGACATTGAAAGTATTCTTACACTAAACTGATTTATTTAATATAGAACTGTTTTGACATTTAACTGTGTATAAACAAAATCTGTACTTCTACTAAACTGAATTAGCTGAATTAGAACTGCTTGACTAAACTGAAATGTTTTTCACAATTAAACTGTACTTACATTTAAACTGCATGCTTATGATAAACTGAATTCTCTGAAATAGAACTAATTATTTGTATAAAATGGATTTGGCGTTAAATAACCTACAAAGGTTGATATGCCATAAAACCCAAACAACCATATACATGAAATATCCCATTATTACTTATATTTAAAAGATGGACTTCCTGCTTTTGGTAACACTAAATTCCATCCACTAAAACCTCAAAAGAAGCGGCTTTTTACCTCTATATAAACACAGTATCTAATGACCCATAGTACACATTTGGCTCTTAAGACAGCTGTAGGGGGTGAGGAAAATATATGTATCTCCTCTGGTGTTGGCACTCCAACCAAGGCCTTATCAATAGCAGCTGCCAAAGACACACAGCTAAAGGCCAACCTAGCAACCAATGTCTTCACTCCAGCAAGCAGACGACAAAGGAACCTACCAATCATCGCTGCTCTCTTTCAAATAGCTGTTTTCAGAGCTATTTTTAGAAAGTTACAAACCAGCTGTTTTAAGAGTTAGTTCAGAAAATACTCTAAAGATCACCTCTGGTCTCCTCACTACGACCCCTTGCAGGTACCACGACAATGCACCAGCCAACCAGACTGCGGCAAAACCTGCAGTACTACTTCCAGCCGCACCAAGTAGCAATACCTGCCCCAGCAATCTACAGTCATGCATATCACCAAGCGCCAGGCACTTGCAGCAATAGTTCTTGGGTTACCAAGCAGCAATCACCAGCATCACCAAGTAGCAGGCACTTGCAGCAATAGTTCCAGTGTTACCAAGCAGCAGTCACCAGCATCACCAAGCAGCAGACACTTGCAATAACAGTTCTAGTGTCATCAAGCAGCAATCACCAGCATCACCAAGCAGCAGGCACTTGTAGCAATAGTTCTTGGGTTACCAAGCAGCAATCACCAGCATCACCAAGTAGCAGGCACTTGCAGCAATAGTTCCAGTGTTACCAAGCAGCAGTCACCAGCATCACCAAGCAGCAGACACTCGCAATAACAGTTCTAGTGTCATCAAGCAGCAATCACCAGCATCACCAAGCAGCAGGCACTTGCAGCAATAGTTTTTGGGTTACCAAGCAGCAGACACTTGCAATAACAGTTCTAGTGTCATCAAGCAGCAATCACCAGCATCACCAAGCAGCAGGCACTTGCAGCAATAGTTCTTGGGTTACCAAGCAGCAGACACTCGCAATAACAGTTCTAGTGTCATCAAGCAGCAATCACCAGCATCACCAAGCAGCAGGCACTTGCAGCAACAGTTCCAGTGTCACCAAGCAGCAGTCACCTGCATCACCTTGGAGCAGGCACTTGCAGCAACAGTTCCCGTGTCATCAAGCAGCAGTCACCTGCATCACCAAGAAGCAGGCATTTGCAGCAACAGTTCTAGTGTATATCACTTATTTTTCAAAGGTTTGTGGGATCGAAGTATTTATCGATCCTATAACAGTAGCAGTAGCACATGATTGATTTGATAGATTGATTGATTCTAATAGCATGTCAACCCATCCAGGAGTATTTCATGCTTTTATGTCTGGAAATCACAT
The DNA here is from genome assembly GCA_963585895.1 of Sepioteuthis lessoniana. Classification (NCBI taxonomy): domain Eukaryota; kingdom Metazoa; phylum Mollusca; class Cephalopoda; order Myopsida; family Loliginidae; genus Sepioteuthis; species Sepioteuthis lessoniana. Next base: position 132,849,254 of record OY757908.1, read on the forward strand.
TTATTTTAAACTTCGTTTTGTTGTTTCTTAAGAGATTTTTATTTTACTTTATTTCTTTTTGCAAACAGTTTTACCAATTACAAATCATTTTTAAACAGATCAAGTACTGCTGCACCGAGTCAAAATTGGTCTGGAATTAATAAGATCTCCATTTGATGCAGTTTAATGACATCTCCAGGATATCCCTTTTGTGTGGGTCTTACTCCCCTGAGGGGTTTCAATCAACATATTCTAAGCCTTGCCCGGTACATGATTGATTGCTATTTTATCACACTGTATTAGCACTGCGTAACAATATAAATAACTGTTTGTTTTTTTGTTATTTTTAAAATATACAATATACGATAATGCTGTGATGATGATGACCACGAGTAAAAAAAAAAAAAAAAAAAAAAAATTTTAAATCCCTTTCCATTGGATTGTAAATTATTTGTGGGTCACTCTATAGGTATACACCGGTTATTTCCGTTTCAGTTCACGTTTGTAGGACGAAAGCAAAATCGTAAATAATCTTCTTTGGACTTTTGCTTTGATTTACGATTAATAAGTATTTGCCCGTTTTATGTAAGTATAAGAGATATTTTTAACAATTTTATGAGTCATGTATATCACTTGAAGTGATATTATTTTACTCGTGTTTTTTTTAAAGAAAGACTCCATATAAAAAAAAACAAAGTTTTGTCTTGAGATAAATGTGACTTAAAAAGAACAAAAAGAAATTATCAAAGTGGTAAGTACTGATCATTTATAGATTGTTTTATTTTTATGTTGTTTTTTTGTTTTTGTTTCTTGTATATTGAACGACCGAGAAAATTCTTTTTTCTTTTACGGTAATGTAAAAAAATATGTAAACATTTAATCACCATAGATGAAAATTCCAGTTATCGGCTTCGTTTTTCTTTTTACTGAACAAATAATTGTCCAAAGTATATCTTCAATTTGTTATAATTCACCTTTCAGATATATTTCTTTAGTCAGAGGTGGTGTAATAAGAAATCGGAGACTAATTTAGCTTATTTGAATTCTTATTGATCAAAATACAGTTATGACTGAAATAGTAGTAGTAGTAGTAAAACGGTGTACCGTATTTATGCAGAAAAGGACGACAGGGGAGGTAATCGGTTGTCTTACCACATTCTCTTGGGCTACTTTTTGTTTTTAATGACAAAATCTTCCAAGTGAATGGATCTTTTGACAGTTCACTGGTGTCCTCTCATTGGTTACTCTTTTGGGTTTTCAGGTTTTACTCGAACAGTCAGCCAGAAGTATTTCATCTCGTATAGTTTTTATTTCCTTCTTGGAATGAGACGCCCCACTTTTGAAAGTTGTTTATCAGAATCTGTGGTAGTATGCTTTCGTGGGAGATGTTCTGGTGTCGATTTCTGTATTGTCACCATCATCACATCTTTGTCCTTCCGAAAAATCTACTGGCATATTGTCATCGTTACTTAAATATTGCTTTGAAAAAGAGTTGTTCCTTTTTCTGGTTTGATATCTTTCTGTCAGGGGTCAAATCTCTAAGAGAAACATTTGATTGCCTCATATTGAAATGTTGAACGTGTACACTGGGTGGGTTGGGCTCGAGTAGTTCTACCTCACTCATAGGAGAGTTGTATTTATTTTGTCAAACATTGTTTTTAAGAAAAACATTTCCTGGGAGTGAGAGTGAGAAAGAGAGGGAGGTCCCTACTGAACTTTGCCTTGAAAATTTTAAAAACCTTTGATGAAGGGTTGTATGAGGACTTGTTCACAATAGTGTTTTTTATGGTGGACAAAGCTTTCAGTATTATGTCTTCCTAATGACTAATTGAGAATTTTTGATTTTGTAGTGGAAACATGTTATTTGGTAGATATGTTTGGTCCCCCCAAATTTATGTTGCGTTTGGTATATGTTTAGTGGTATGTTATGTTTGGAAAAAGGCACATGGAGACAAATGTAGTAAAGATGTAATGATATGAAAGATGTGTAAACGATATGAAACGGCGCGGACAAAAGGAACATTCAAAACAAGGCGACATAAACAAAACAAATTTATATCTTAATACAATGAAAACATGTAAAACATTACTATGGTTCTATTACTGTTCGTAAAATAGTCCTGTGTGTATGTGTGTGACTAACACAACTAAAACTACAGAAAGTTTTAAATAATAAAAGTGTCCTATTCACGTTGACTACGTATTTCTAAATGTTCGTTTCTTTCTGTGATTCGACGCAGTTGCTGTTTTCGAGGCTGGAAAAAGTCTCACAGACAAGGTATACTGAGGAAAGGAATGTTTGCATGGCCTATACATTTTGTGGCGTTTGACGGCTATTGGTGAATATGAGTGAATAATAGTATCCTCTCTGGAAGTCACACTGGAGAGAGTGTGTTAGCCCTGCAAGTGAAAATGTAAAAAAAAGAGAAAGAGTGTTTGAAGACGAAGTATTTATAGAAAATACGTGTCTTGGAATCGGCTCCAAAAAACGTGGGACGAAATTTAAATGAGGACGTAGTTTTAAACACTGATCACGTGGTTCTCCTGGCTAATGGTTTTCCGAGACTTATTGTTTATGTGCGTTCGCCATCTTTGTTTCGAGAACAAGTGGCATACCGCCCATTTTAAATTATAGCAGTGTAAGTCCTATAATTTTCAAGTACCAACTGTAGTTTTCCAAATAATCCTACTTTGCCTTTTACATTGTCCATTCCCTTGAGGATTGTATGGAGGAGTTCAACTTTTGGCTACTTCCAGTTTCTATTTGGAATTTTCTTAGATGTTTGAAAATGAATGATATCCTGCGAGATCTGTAGGAATATTAGCTCCATCGAAGTAGAACACTGAGCAAAGACAGTGATATCTGTGCTTAAATTTTGACAGTGTTCTGGAGAAGAATGCTACAGGTCACCTAAATTGCCTTTGTGTGGCAGCCAAAATGTTATGACTGTATTAAAGATATCTTTTTTAAGAGCTCAAAGACTTTAATGTTAGAAGAAGGTTGATGAAATTGGGTTATTCAGGTTAGGGGGTGTATTTATTCTGAAATGGAGGGTATTTAAGATCTCAAAGGCTTTAATGTTTGAAGAAGGTTGGGAAAATTCCGTTATTTTGGGAATAGCCATCATCATTATCATGTCGTGCCACCCGCACGGATATCCCTGACCCTCTCTCGCCACTTTTCCCTATCGTTCATCGCCTCTGGCAGGTCTTCTGAACTACATCCCATTTCTTCACATAGCGACGGTATGTATGTTCGAGCTGGTCATCCTGCTTTTGCTTGGCCATAAGTGGTGGTCCATTGGAGTACATCACTTATGAGCTCGTCTCTGCTCCTCCAGCAGTGTCCTGCATGCCTGGTTCGTCTAACTTGGATAATTTTTGTGATGGGAGGCAGTGGCCATAAATTGGTGCTTTGTGGGGTGTTGTCGCCAGGACTTGTTTAATATTACTCGCAACATCCTTGTGTAGTTGCCATCTAGCTTCTTTTCGAGCCGTTTTGTTAGTGTCCAGGTGGTGCATTCATACAGCAGTATCGACACGACCGCTGCTTGGAAGAAACTGCGTTTCATTTTATCGGTCAGGTCTGATTTCCATATGACCGATAGCTTATCGATAGCTGTCCATGCCCTTGTTAGCCGTGTGTCTATGTCTTTTTCAGTCGATGAGACACTGCTTCCTAGGTAGGTGAATTTGTCAACCAGTTTCAAAGAGGTTCCGTCTAGTGTGGAAATGTCGCCTGCTTGATTAAAGCACATATATTCAGTTTTGTGTGCATTGACATGGAGGCCAATGCCTGCGACGGCTCATTCCAAACTATGCAGTAGTGTTTCAGCTTGTTTGGGTGTATTTGCTAGTAAAGCTATGTCATCGGCGTAGTCGGCGTCGGTAATTGTTTTGTGGGGTCTCTTCTGCTTCTTTTCTTTGTCAGCTTGAAGCTGTTCTCTCTGATTTTATCGATCGATGTTCTAAGCATGTAGTCTAGACATATGATAAAGAGGTATGGGGCTAGTGTGTCCCCTTGTAGTACTCCTGCTACAATGTCGAAGTATTCTGTGTCTCCATCTGGTGAACGTACTTTCACTTTGGTGTTTCTATAGAGAATCATTATTGCTGCTACGGTTTCTTTTGGCAGGCTGTATGCTTGTAGGATTTGTTCTAACTTCCCTCTGTGAATGGAATCGAAGGCCTTGGTAAAGTCGACAAAAAGTAATGTCACCTGTAGGTTTTTTGCCTGTACGCCTTCAAGGATACTGCAGATGATCAATATTTGTGAGGTTGTGGATCTATTTCTTCGGAAGCCATTTTGGTTTTTCCTAAGGGTTTTGTTGATTTTGGGTTCTGTGCGGTTTCATAGTAGGGCATTGTAGATTTTGGCTGCTATTGAAGTAAGTGTTATACCTCGGTAATTCTTGGCTAATCCGAGGTCGCCCTTTTTATGGAAGGGGTGGATGTATCCCTTCATCCATTTGTCTATCAGAAGTGAAGATAATTATAGTTTGTCACAAAGTAGCTGTGGTTTTGAGGATATGTAAATCTACCTGTGGTTTTAGCTGTTCAGGATCCAGCCCTTCATTCCCTTTACTCACCATATGTCCCAGTAGTTTGATAGTAATTGATGCATAAGAACATTTGCCTTCATTGTGTGGAAGATAGTATTTCTCGATGGCTGTCAAAAACAGTTTTAGATTGCAATTGCAGTCAGCCCAGTCATAACTGCATATTGTTACATTGTCTATGTAGGCAAAAAAAATATATATAAAGATAAAATTTTCTTTTAACTAAACAAGATAAGTTTGATATTAGTAATAGTGATTATTGCCATGTTTTCCTTAATAAATAATGGAATAAAGATTTTTTTTCTTAAAATAGGTTAATTTATTGACAAAATTTTAGTTATTGAAGGTTTTGTGTGTTGTATTTTAAAAATGTTTAGACACTTTAGGATATATGACACCAGACGATGACATTACATCTGATTTTGACATTAACTTCTTGGCCATATCTTCTACCCCTCTGTTCGATTTCATTTTATTTTATTTCTAACGAGTAAAAAGCCATTGAAAAAATATTTTTATAATTTTTATAAAATTCTTTTTCTCTCCATTATGTGATGTCTATCTGAAGAGGTTGGTTTCTCTTAGGGAGTCACCAGCTGAAATAAATTCACATTAGCCAAATGACGGTTTGTTGAGTTTTTCACTTTTATATATATACACTAGCAGAAGTACCTGGTTTATGACCAGATTAAAAGGATTTTAGGAACACCAGTCAGAGAGATAGATAGGGAAAAAAAGAAGAGTAAGCTAAAAATTAAGAATGTGTCCTTATTGCTCCTCCAGTAGTGTCCTACATATCTTGTTCATCTTACTTGGATGGTTTTTAAGGTGGGAGATAAGTGGCTGTACAGATGTTTTTTTTTGTTGGGTGTTGCTTCCAGGATTTGTTTGAAATAGCTAGTAGTATTTTTTGTAGTAGCCATCTAGCTTTTTCTCCCTTTGTTTTGTTAACACTTGGTGCATCCATACAGTAGTATTGATACAGCTGTAGCTTGGAAAAAATCCCATTTTATTTTATCAGACAGATCAGACTTCCATATGATTGATCAGCTATTGATAGCAGTCCATACCTTTGCTAAGTATATGTTGACATCACTTTCAGTAGATGAGATATTGGTGCTGACGTATGTGAACTTGTCGACTAATTATAGAAGCCTTCTACTTCGAATGAAGATGGCTCCTTTTCATTTCTATTTGCATTCATGTGGAGGACAATGCCTTCAGCTGTTTCCTCTAAGCAATGCAATAGGAATTTGGCTTGAGCAATTGTATTTGTAAGAAGCACTAGATAATCTGCATAGTCTGCATTTGTTGGATTTTTCTTGTCTTTTTTAACATAAAACTATTTTCTTTTTTTAGATTATATCCATGTTCAAAGTTTGTAGTCTAGGCAGATTATAAACAAATTTAATGCTAATGTATCTCCTTGCAAAACTCCAGCAATAATCTCTAAGACCATATGCTAAAAAGATTTACTCCCTCTTCTTACTGTGTATGGAATCAAATGCCTTAGAGAAATTTACAAATAGTGTTACCTTGAGATTTTTGGCACATACTCCTTTGATGATTTGGCACATTGTCAGAATCTGTGATTGTCCAGTCAGCTGAGACTATACAATACACTGACTGTATCTCTGCAGAGTGGTAAGACTCTCCTGACGAGTGTCCTGGATATGAAACTAAACGATCTGATAGTGAAGTTCCAGTAATGCTGGAGCTTTGGGGAATGTGGAGTACCCCATCATTGCTATCACCCCTAAGTCCACTCTGGCCTGGAGTGGTAGCACCTGATAGGGTCCTATCTAGAGGTCAAATAGAACTAAACTGAATAGCTTTAAATAGAACTGTTTTGAAATTAAAACTGTGTACTTATATTCATCATCATCATGTCGTGCCATTGGCACGGATATCCCTGACCCTTTTTCGCCACCTCTCCCTATTGTTCATCACTTCTGGCAGGTCCTCGGGCTACACCTCGTATCCTCACAGAGCTGCTGTATGTAGGTTCTAGCTGGTTGCTCTGCTTTCACTTGGCCTTGTGAAGGGGTCCACAGGAGTACATCACTTATGAGCTTGTATCTGTCAGTGTACTTATACAAAACTGAAATCTTTTAAATAGGAACTGTTTTTGTATGCTAAACTGAATTATCTGAAATAGAACTGTTTTTGACATTGAAACTGTACTTACACTAAACTGAATTGTTTGAGATAGAACTGTTTATATGTTTAAAAATGGATTTGGTATTAATAACCTACAATGGTTGATGTGCTATAAAATCAAACCAAACAGAATCAAATGTGAGGGGTGCTTTGGTCACAGAAATTTTCTGACAGCCCATGGCTCAGTCTTGTTACTAAACATAAGTTCTTCCAGCAGCCATCCTCTTGATTCAGAGTAGCACTACCTTCTCCAAATATTTGATGTTGAGTCTGAGGCTGTGTGGGAAGATCAATGAGGAAGCATAACATCCCCATTGCAAGTTAACCCCCAAACACCATGATGTGGCTTAGGTGTTTGATTTTCTTCATTATCAGTACATCTTGTGGGGAGAGAGAAAGCCATCTGATTCTGGCAGAAGCTTTTATTTAAGAAAAACCAAAACATGTTTGGAGGGGGATACTTGAATTTGTTCAAAAGCTTTGGAGCATGGTCTTTCCTCTTGTCTTTCATGGTACGTGATAAAAATTGGCCCTTTCTTATCTTGTATGAGAAATACTGAATGTCTTCATTCACGTCATGCCTGATCTGAAACCCAGAGACTTCTTGTTCCTGGCTATAGACCTGATTGACTTGTTGAGATTGTTGTCAACCATAGCCTGGTTCTGACCAACAGATTTCGGAGTTCTTTTCTTATTAGAATGATCAGAGTGGGGTTTCTGAGCTGCTGTACCTTTGTAATCACCATTAGACTCATCCAAGTTTCAAGGTGCTATACCTTCATAATCAACATCGGACTAGTCCCACTCTTTTCAAATCTTCTGAACTGTCCTTAAATTGACTCCTAAACACTCTGAAATCTTTGTATTCAAGTATCTTGGTGCCAAGCAGTATAGCAAAAGCTGTTTCCAAGTTTCATGAGGCATGAATTGTTTTATGGTGCTGTTTACCTCACAGTGTCCAACTGACTCAGTTGACAAAACCTAAAACCAAGTACATGCACAAAATTAATATTCTAAAATGGCGATATCACACTCTATCTCTCTCTCTCTCTATATATATATATGTATATATATATATATATATGTGTGTGTATGTATGTGTAAGCTTATGCATAGATGTATTTATATATATATGTTTGTATATATGTTAATATATATATATATATATATGTTTATATGTATGTATGTATGTATGTTTATATATATATATATATATATATATTTGTATATTGAATGTAGCTGATATTTCCAGTGGAAAACCCTTGTTTGGCTCTGAAATTTCTTAACTTTCTAAGAGTCTACTATCTTTTGACTGTACCATGGCACTTATGGTCAGGAATTTCAGTTCTTTGACATTGGCTATGCTGTTTGACAAAGTTTCATGCTATTACCTCCCTTGTTTAATTTCATGATATTACCTCCCTTGTTCAATGATACTATTGATTGGATCATCTCCCATGCACTTGCAAGCTTTTCTTTGTATCAGAATTGGCCAAAATTTCATTGTTGGATTTGGAATATGATGACAACATAGGAATTCTGGGTGAAAGCTTTGCTGACATTCAGTCTAAAATAGATGAGATGTAGCTTTACTCCACAGAACTCAGCCTGAAGGTGAACACACAGAAAACCAAGCTGTTGACTGTAGGATTTCTACCCACTGAAAAGCAACTGATTGTCCTTGCTCAGCAAATCTTTGATGAGATTAATTATTTCAAGTACCTTGGATCTGTACTCACTGCAATGGGTTAAGTAGAGGAAGATATAAATGGTCGCATTGGTAATGTTCGACTTGTTTGCTGTTGTTTACATTCTTGGCTGTGGTCTAGACGAGAAATCAAACTGGCCACTAAGATTCAGATATACTAACTTCTTGTCTAATCCATCCTCTTTTACAACTGCAAAACGTGGCCAATGAGGACAGGAGACTTTCACAGACTCAAGGTTTTCGATCGTCATTGTTTATGCTGCATCCTTTATGTTTGCTGGCAACAATTCCTCTTGAATTCTACAGTCGATGAAAGATATAAAATCTTCTCATTTCACCGGATTCTTCTCATGAGATGTCTTTGCTGACTTGATCATGATCTGCATTGATGAATGGGTGACTTCATCTGAGAATCAATCAATCCAGTCCCTACACAGGGCGTTGTGGTAGCCAATGGAAAACATGGTTCGGGACAGTGGTTCAGAATGCAGAATTGATTTTGGGCCAGTAACTGTATGGAGTTTGCTGTGGAAACCATGAATGGTTGGCACACATCTTGTTAATAGCCATGAAATGTTGTGCTTGGTTGGCCTTCATTTGGAATGTGCTAAATTTGTTGGATGGAGCCATTTGAACTGGACTGGAGTGAATGTCATCACACAACAACTACAACAATATGTGTATGTAATATTTATATATGTATATATCTATACCCAATCCCTCTGCTGCCTAATCAGCTGAAACTGTAGAATATACAGATTGCATCTCTGCAGAAGGGGAAGACCCCCTGCCAGTGAGTGTCTTCGATATGACACTAAACAATCTGATGGTGAGGTTCCAATAATGCTGGAGCTTTGGGAATGCAGAGCACCCCTTCATTGCCATCACTCCCAGGTCCACTCTGGCCTGGAGTGGTAGCACCTGAAAGAGTCCTATTTATGTGTTAAATAAAACTAAAGTATGGTTTCAAGAGTTTTCTGTTTTTACATTTAAACTGCATATTTATGCTAAACTGAAGTGTCTAAAATAGAACTGTTTTGACATTTAAATTGTGTACTTATGCTAAACTGAATTATCTGAAATAAAACTGTTTTTATATTTAACTCTGTGTTTTGCCCAGTTGGCTGGGGCTGTAGAATATACCTACTGCATCTCTGCAGAGTGGTAAGACGCCCCAATGAGTGTCTTGTATATGACACTAAACAATCTGATGGTGAGGTGTCAGTGGGGCTGGAACTTTGGGGAATGCGGAGCACCCCTTCATCGTCATTACTCGTGGCTCCATTCTGGCCCAAAGTGGTAGCACCTGATAGTGTCCTATCTATAGGTCAAATAGAACTAAACTGCATACTTATGCTAAACTGATTTGTTCAGTAGAGAAGTGTTTTGACATCTAAACTACATACTAATACTAAACTGAATTGTTTGAATTAGAACTGCTTGACTAAACTGAATAGCTTGAAATCAAAATGTTTTTGACAATTAAACTGTGTACTCATGCTAAACTGAATTGTTTGAAATAGAATAAAAATGAGTTTGGCATTAAATAACCTACAATGGTTGATATGCCATAAGCCCAACCAACCAACCCCTCCAACTTTTAGAGGAGTTTAACAGGTTTAAATTCAGCATTTTCCTTCTCTTAGACTGGTTGTTATACCAAGGTTAAACAACTTAGTGTGCCCTATTATTTACCCATAGCTGTGAAATGCAAACTACCTTGTTCAGGATTTGAACTTGGATTGTCATGTCCATTCTCAATGATGGTAATCATTACACCCCAGATACACATATATGCGTGTATATATACATATATATATATATATATATGTGTACGCATTTTTTAAAAAAGATTCCATTATTTATATATATGTGTATATAATTGCATATGTGCACAAATATGTTAATGGATATGCACACACACACACATACACTCTCACACACACACACACACACACACACACACACACACACACACACACACACACACACACACATATATATGGTTTTAATTCAATGCTACAAGTGCCTTCAAAGCAAAGTGTGAGATGTGTCGATGATTAAAGGTGAAACTTTTGACTTATATACATTACCACTAAAAGAACAGTCTGTATTTTCTTTGTGGAGCTATTAATACATTAATGTTAGCAATATATATCAGAGGAAGCATCCCACCAGAACTTCCATCTGGTCCTAGTTTTTAATTTTTTTAAAAGATACTATTATTTGATCTACTATTGTAATCTTAAAGTTTGTTTTTTCATATTCCCTGTAATATATCTCTTTCTCTCAAATAGAGAACAAAAACAAATACAAAATAGCTCTCTTAGGAATAATTAGTGGTGGTAGGGTAGATATTTAATCAACTCCCCACTTTCTATGGATTAATATAAACATTAGTATATCTGTGAATTGAGTCTAAATGATCTGTTTAGAATTTATTCCTATTTGTGATAGAAAGAGTTGATTCCATATAACTGTAAATTATTTCTCTAAAAACCATTTCAATTGAAGTTTCAATTGTTTACTAAAGATCATTAATAGTTTCTTGAAACTATATCATTGTGAGCAAACAAATGACTGATCCTATTTACCCAACCCCTCCGCTCCTCAGGCAGGATATGGCACAAGGTCAATTTTTTAAGCGGAGTTTAACAGGTTTGAATTCAGAGTTTTCTTTCTCCTAGACTAGTTGCCTCACCAAGGCTGAAGAAATCAGTCTGCCCTACTATTTACCCATAGCTGGAGGGAGAATAATTGGATTCATACCTTTCCCAAGGGTATTAGTATAAATTACTATTATTTAATAAAAATGATTACTTGAAATGATTCAAATGTGTGCTAATTATTTGGATTAGATTGGAATACTTGAAACCATCCAACTCTATGGAAATTATTTAGATTAGATACGAATACTTGATATATAACTGTGTGCCAAGAACAACTTTATAAAAAATGTAAATATGAATTTACAATAAATGCAATTCCTAACCTCTTGGCATAAAATAACTCTACACAGGTTGAAATACCTTTAAAATCAGTCTCTGACCATTCATATATGAACTGAGTTCAATCTTGATGCTCTACTGTTGCCGTCTTAGCAAATAATTGTTTTAATATTTTTTCAATTGTTGTAAATGTTCCTCCTCGTCAAAGTTTTATTTTCTTCTTTTTTCTTTATTTTCACAGATGGCAGCAGTGACTAAAGACGAAACATTTAAGCACACTTTTTCTTACAGTCTAAATGAAGTTCACTGAAAAGAATGGAAGTTGTAATGTGCGTCTGAAAGAATTTGTTACCTCTATTCATCTTTATTGTCATATGCGTACACACACTGGAGAAAAAAGTTTTTTTTGTGGAATTGGTGGTACGAAATTTTCAGGAAAATCAAAATCAACGGTACATGTACAAAAATACACACTAGAGAAAAACCTTAGGTTGTAAATTTTGTGCTTTAACATTTTCAGAAAAATATGCAGATACACAAAAAAACCTTCCAATGAGAAACTGGTAAGTCAAAACTTTAAAAAAATTCAAGCACATCGCTATATGTACTAGCGAAGAACATTACAAATGTGATATTTGTGGAGGAAAATTTTCAAACTTAAAGAAACACAAGTGAATTTACACCTAAGAGAAACCATTCTGCAGCAAGGATTGTGGAGCAAATTTTGTACAAAATGCTTATTTGAAAAATCTTTTTTCTTTTCTAAAATAAGTAAATCAATTTTTTCCCATACTTTCCACTTTCACATAACATCTGACAATGAACACAGATGACAATACTTTTTCCTCCGGTTCTAATCGGTCACAATCATCACAATCATTGAATGAAAAAGCAAAAAATAAAGAGACTTACAATTGTATCATTTGTGGGAGTGTATTTTCAAAAGTCTCAAAAAAGCAAATGCTCATTGATGAAAAACCATTCTATTGTGACATTTGTAGGTCAAATTTTTCTGAAAATGTTTATCTCAAAAAGCACATGACAACACACAATAGAGAAAAAACTTGTTACCCTTGTAACATTTGTAGCTCAATATTTTCTGATCATTCTAATTTGATAGCTCATCGACGAATTCACACTGGGGAAAAACCTTTTTCTTGTGATATTTGTGATTCAAAGTTTTCTCAAAATTCAAACTTAAAGGCACATATGCGTACACACACTGGTGAGAAACCTTACCATTGTAGCACTTGTGGCGAAGGATTTTCACAATGTACAAATCTCAAAAACCATATGCGAAGACACACTGGTGAAAAACCCTACCAATGTGACACTTGTGGAGCAAAATTCTCACAAAATTCAAGTTTACAAAGGCACATCCCAATACATACAAGAGAAAAACATTACACATGTGATATTTGTGGAGCAAAATTTTCGAAATGTTCAAATTTAAAGGAACACAAGCGAACACACACCAATAAGAAACCATACTGCTGCAAGGTTTGTGGCGCAAATTTTGTACGGAATGCTTATTTGAAAAGACATATGTTGAAACATGATAATGAAAAGACTTATTTTTGCTGCGAAATTTGTAATTCGATTTTCCCCACCTCCTCTAAATTTGCATTACATTTAACAACGCACTCCGATGACAATATTTTTTTCTCAGGTACTAGTGAGTCACAATCATCTCAGTCATCGAGTGAAAAAACAAACAGTGAAGAGACTTATGACTGTAACATCTGTGGGAGTGTATTTTCAAAAGTCTCGAATAAGACTGAACATATGCAAATGCATATTGATGTGAAGCCATTCTGTTGTGATATTTGTGGGTCAACTTTTTCTGAAAATGTTCATCTCAAAAAGCACATGACAACACACAATAGAGAAAAAACTTATTACTCCTGTAATATCTGTAGCTCAATGTTTTCTAATCATTCTAATTTGATAGCCCATCGACGCACTCACACTGGGGAAAAACCTTTTTCTTGTGATATTTGTGATTCAACGTTTTCTCAAAATTCAAACTTAAAGGCACATATGCGTACACACACTGGTGAAAAACCCTACCATTGTGGCACTTGTGGGGAAAGATTTTCACAATGTACAACTCTTAAAAACCATGTACGAAGGCACACTGGTGAAAAACCCTACCAATGTGACACTTGTGGAGCAAAATTCTCACAAAGTACAAGTTTTAGAAATCACCAGCGTACACACAATAACAAAATTAGAGAAAAAAATTTTAAATGATGTACTCTCTCCTAGTTTTTTTTATCAAATTCACGTCTCTGAAATAGAATACTTATATAAAATACTAGGGTGAGTCAAAAGTTTTGCAATATTTTGGAAGTACATGAAGCACAATTTTGCAGGTCTGGATGCTTTTACTGCCAAGGTTGTGAAGATGATGAATGAAACAGGACTGTGAGGTGCCAAGCTCACCTGTTTCTCTCTGGATTTGCTTCAAAAGTTAGAGCATGGCCTTGATATCCCTAGTTTCAGGCTCAGCTGACCTTGCCTGATTGTCAATGTTTTCGCAATTTGAGCTAAATTCCCAGAACCATCTGGTTATTGTACTGTGATCAACTTTGTTTTCATCTTTTGCACAACAAATGTTTTTGGTTGTTACTACAGAGCCAATTTGAAGCATTAGACTCTGCTGAATTCTCGTCTAATGTTCAGCTGAGCTTTATGGCTCATCTGCTTTTAGAGGTTTTGTCTTTAGAAATTTCAAGACTTATGATTTTTTGACAAATAGAAATAATAACCAGCAAAGCAAAATTATAAACTGGACTTATTTGTTTGCAATGTCAGTTTTAATTTCTATAGTGTTACATCTGCAGGTGTCGAAACACCGTAACTAATAATGTGTCTTACAGAAGATCTTTCCCTTAGACGAATATGGTGGGTGAGTGTGTGCGTAACACATCGATAACAGACATAGTAGTGGAAAAATGAATAGAGTACTCACAGTTGACTTGACTAGAACATTTATTTACAAGGACAAACATTTGGATGGTACACAATACATATATCAGTATGGGTTGAGCTGTGTGTCACAGCTCCCTTGAGAAAAGGGAAATTAATTCCACATTTATTTTCCCAGATTTGAAGTCATCCTTCGTCTCGCTGCCACCTGTAATCTCATCCTGTTCTCGCATCTTTACACGAGAACTCAAAACTGTAGGGGTCAAAAGGGAGGAGGTAACTCCGCCTGAAACAGAAAAGGGTTTAGCTCCCTTTGACCGTTAGATCGTCCTTACATAGCAAGAACTTTTTATTTTTCAAAAAGAAATAAATAAGCAATTCTTGTGCTTCCAAACTGCAAATAACTGAATTTAGAAAAAAAAAAAAAATGGAAGGAAATTTGTCACTTAGTAGATGACTAATTCCATTATTTTGTCTACCCAAATTGACAGCAATAATAAATAGAGTTAATGAACCCCTCCAAGTCATTCATCAAAATGCATTTTACCCAATTAGAAATAATTCTAATACATCATCTGTGTGTCCGAAAGGTATTTCCAAGTATCTTGTTGTAAATGAATGGGGTGTAGGGATACAATAAATAACCACCTCCTTTAGAGAATTGACATATCTATCTGGGGCCTCATCAGGTGCCTCATGACAGTCCCAGAAATATATTCTCAACCTCTTTTTATCTCTGTTCTTTAAACATTAGGGATGTTGTCTTTCATCCTGCAAGGTAACTATAAAGTTATATGGCTATTTTTCCTATCCTAAACATATAAGCCTTTTTCTAGTTTAATGCCCCTTTCATATACTGCTTGTTCATGGATCAATATGTGTATAATTCCACTATGGGACATATTTATGTGTTTTTTAATGTTACTTGTATGTATAGAAAAGGTTAAATGTTCTTTGTGTGTAATTGAGTTTTATTTTGAATTTTTTTTCATTTTCTTCAGTGTTATTATATCACAAATAAACGAATGCTGCTATTAATCCTTGGTGAATGGGTATTTGACCAAATATCTTCCTTACCACTTAGCTACAAATAGTGGGATATAGGAAAATAATGTTGTAAATCTTTGCTTCGTCTCACAGGTCTTAGATTGCTTACAGTATCTATTGTGGCCACCCATCTCAATACTGTATAGTGTCATCGTTACTTAACTTTGGTGATCTAAGAGGAACCGATGCTTTCAATGTGACTTGGACGTTGTGTTACTATCACTTTGTAAACAACGACACGTGCAGATGACTCGTGCGGTGCTCCCATTATTTCAATCTAAATTTCAATCCCAATGTTAAAATATTGAGATTGTAATTTAAAGATATTTTTTCTTTTATAAAAATTTTGCTTCATTGTTCAATTATTCATAAGCAAAACAAAAAGTTTATTTTCTTTAAACAATAACAATAAAGATTTTTGTGAAAGAAAAATCTTTGTATTTTTTTTCATAAGATTGAAAGTAAATTGTATTTTTCATTTTTTTATTAAAAAAATAAAACAGTTTAAAAACTTGAATTAACCTTTTCTTTTGTCAACATTTTTTTAAAGAAATTGACTTAATTCTTTCCATTAAGATTGGCTAGTGGGCAGAGTGTTTGCCAATGGTCCAGGAGATCTGGGTTCAGTCCCAGGTTGCGTCATACCAAAGACTTTAAAAATGGTACTTGATACCTCCTTGCTTAATACTCAGCAATATAAGGTACGTATCCAGGGTAAAGTGGAGCAATCCAGGGAAAGGAGTTGCGACCTCCCCTACACCTCGGTGTAGTAGCTATTGAAAAGGGAGCCTTCGGGTCGCCCTTGACTAAGGTCGCCAACTTTACTTATTATCAAATACCACATTCACCTAAAGAGGGACAGAGAAATGACCAACTGAAACATTGTTTAAATAAGCTTGCAACAAACATAAAAATATTACAACATACATAGACATACAGGGTCTCTCGGGTAGTGTAATAGTAAGCAAGCTTGATTAGCAAACCTGCAAGAGTGATTTCTACTCTTTGGGGGGGGGGCTCCATTCATTTGACCTTGCGCCACATCTAAGCAAAGGCTTAATAAATTACTATATAGACATATACAAAAGAATAACGATATGTGGAGTTTGACTCACTCTGCCGTGTCTAATTAACACACGGGACTAATCTCGTACTTCACCGTAGCACAGAAAAAACGTCATCTCAAGTTTTTAAATCTGGTTACAATGATTTGGACTTGGAAAAAGAAATATTTGTATATTCATATATTTACAACTCTAAATAGTTTACTGGCCATCATTTTTCAACCAGAGACAATACGCAAAGGTGAGTGACTTTTCTCATTACATTTTTTAATTTCTTTTTTCTTTTCCATCAATACAAATTAAAGATTTATCAGTAATTTTAAACTACCTTCTTCAAGAAGGTAGTTTAAAATTATTTGAAGAAAAATGAATGTTGTAATTTATTCAAACTTTGTTCAAAACAAATTTTTTAGCTTAAGTTCATTGTAACGGTGCAAAAATATTTATCCCAGGACAGGAGTTTATTTTACACACGTGTGACGTCGGGGCAGTCTGGCACTTGATCCCTCGCAAAATAAGACCTAGTTAAGATTCCTTTTTCAGGCATATGAGAACTGGCAAATAATGTGGGGGTTAATTTGGGGCTAGACTGACCGCTGCTTGCAAGGGGTTTCCAAATTCACTTTACATACGACACCAAATCCTTTCGTCTTCCTACCCCCTCGGATAACGGAAAACATGGACTTCTAGGTTAAGATAAAATATTATTCACTGTAGTCAGCAATTCTAATTTCCCGTGTAATGTTTTTAAAGGCGAATAAGACATTTAGCGAGAATAAATTGAAGCAAATGAAGCTGAAAATGATATATGAAAAGAAGGCAACTCGACAGATAAACAACATAACGAATATATTTCAATATAAGGGAACATTTAAACTACAACAACATTTTGATAGGTGAGGACCAAAAAAATATTTTAGGTGCCAGCTACAATACACCAGCAGACAGTCTTAAACATGACTGTCTTGCTTTCTTTTTTTTCTTTTCTTTCTTCTATTTTTCTTCACTTTTAAAACTTGAAAAGGTAGTTAAGTCCACTCGTTCGTTTACAGTTTATGAAACGAATTTCTTCAGTCTATTTCTTAAGTTCCAATATTTGGGAAGGTTAGGAGGAAAAACAGTTTAAGATGTACTTAGCTTTTAACAGGTTTACTTTGCAGATTCTTTTCTTTTATGAGCGAGCGGTGTTCTGTAGAACCTGGCTGGAAGGCGCCTGTTATCTTCTGTCCAAGATTCTGCTCTGCTCTTGTGGCTGGAAACCGACCTCTTTATCCGCCGATTTCTGTCCCCAAACTGAATTGTTTATCCCTATTTCCTCAGACGAAAAGGGTACTACTTCCGGCGCTAAGGCTTCGGCCAACCATTTGGCTCCTTCCTCCTCCTCCACCTCATTCGGTCATGCTACTCAATGACCAAAATTCTTTCTCCGTCCACCCGGTTATGGAGTGCAGGTAGTTTGACTTTATCCTGGGTGCCCTTAGCGGTCAGTCGTTGTGCTTGTTAGTCAAACCCAGAAGGGGAAAGGAAATTAAATTTTACTTCTCCCCTCTCAGTGGCATACCACGTGACATCATGATTTGTGATGGTATGCAAGAAAAATATATTCCGTAAAACATCGGTTACATTAAAAACAAAATCTAAAAAATGGCTGCTGTTTAGTTATGTCGGATGTTTAAGTTTTGACTTTTATGTCAAAGTTCAAAACTTTTGAATAATAAATTTTTAATTTTTTTTCTCATAATCATTTTTTCTAATTATTCAATAATGACAATTTTTTGAAGTGTAAAAAAAGAAAAAAAAAGGAATAGAGAATTGTAAATAATTTGGAAACTGGTAAATTGTAAAAAAATTATTAAAATTTTCAATTTGTTTTATGTTTTTTTAATCATGATAACTTTTATGATTATTTTCATTTTACCAATAAAATTTGAACCTTAAAATTGTGACCAAAATAAAAAAAAGGGAACAATTGTAAAATTTCATGTTAGATTTATTTTTAAAAAATAAAATAAATTTATTTTATAAACAACAACTATTTTGTTTAAAGTTTATCAATTGCAGCCATATTGTTTAAATTTTCTCAACGGTATGACTAATTTTTTACATCATATTTTTTGTTACATATTGCTTTATTTAACCACCCCACCAAAAAAAATTCCCTTCGCCAATCTTGAATTAAAGCAAAAATAAATTATTTTGAGCAAAGTTTGAATTAAGTACAAAATTTATTTTATTCAAAATAATTTTAGACTGTTGGAGTTAAATCCGTAGCCTGTCTTTGTTTTTACAATTTGGCACGAGGTGACAAAAAAGGTTGTTACCAAAATAGATCTGCCAATGGCCATTAGAGGATACAGTGAAGGTATGTAGAGAGGAAGCAGAAAACTCAAATTGTCTCTTTTTGCCAGCATTACTCCTAGAGACTCATGCTTGAAGATCTGCCTTAAAGGTTCCAGGCTTCAGATAATGCAAGGACGTAGGAATTTATATCACTGACACACCCACACAAGTGGATTTTCATGAAAAAGACCTTTTTCCACCTTTTTATTCACATAAACATTTTCCCCTAGTTTTTCATACGTGTGATAGAAAACTTTATCAAAGGAGTTGGGGTGACACCGTGCTGTAATGGTTAACGCGATGGACTGCAAAATCTTAGTAAGCAAGTTTAAACTCCAGTCGCGCTATTACGTTCACTTTCGGACAAATACCCTTGGGAAAGGCATGAAACCCCTTATCCTCCCAGTTACGGGTTAAATACTACTGTTCTTCGAGAAGAATGGCTTTGGTATTAAATAACCTATAAAGGTTGATATGCCATGAAACAAAGAAACCTAAACCTTTCTCAAAGGACTTTTACCCGTCTTTTAATGTATTCACTCATCTTTGTTTTTTCTCTCTCTCTTTAGAGTTGTCCACACTTCTATCAATAAATTCTTTTAAGTTTTTCAATTGTGTTCACTTCATTTATTTTTCTCAAGTGTCAGGGTGACCAACCCGCAACAAAAATGGTGGCCCCACTAAAAACAATACTTTATGAAAAATATTTAATGAACACAAAAAGAGAAATATGACAATGTACATATTCTCAAGAAAAAAAAAAAAAAAAGAAAAAAAAAGTACAACCTACTTCATAGAAATCTTTTTTATTATCATTTCTTTGTCTCTTTTTTTTTTTTTTTTATCAAGCTGTCACAGCCAATCCGCAGAACACCTTTTTATTATCATTTCCTTGTCTCTTTTTTTTTTATCAAGCAGTCACAGCCAATCCACAAAACAGGCCGTGTACTATATTTCCGTCTCATGGTGCAAGTGAGAACCAGAACTGAAGGCTTATAGAAAAATGTATGATTTTTCTGAAATTTTGGGAGAAAATTCAGTTAGCTTAGAATAACATTCTTTGACCCATACGTGAAGATAATAGAATATGCTGAAAATTAAACAAATGAAAATGTGTATTTTTATTGTGATATGACGACAATATGAGGAATTCGGTTACATCAGTTACCGCTATGACAATATGAGGAATTCATTGGTTTCTAAAAACTTCTGAAAAGAATAATACTTTTCTTTAAGTCCGGAAAATATAATTTTCTGATATAAAAATATAAAAATTCAGACTTATTTATTTGATGAGTTACACTTAAAGAAATTCAAAAGTCAATTCAAAAGGTCAGTGAAAACTTACTCTCTGTATATTTGCAAGTTGTCAAAACAATCAAAGTACGTAGATGGCAAGAATGTTATTTGGGGGTCTGTTGCATATGATACTATGAATCCTTGGCATGATAGTATAAAGTTAGATGTCTGTACATGTCAGAATGGATATATGAGCGGGTAGGGGTATGTATATACGCGTGTATCTCTATATATGTATAGATGTATCCATGTGGTATGAGGAAAGAGGAATCAGTTCATCCACCCATTGCAGGCCAGTAGATTAACCATAGGTTTGAACAAAGCGACTTTATGATCTTAAATAAGTTTGTAGGAGGAAAAAAGGAAAAAGAAACTTCCTTTTTTTTCTCGAAAGTAGTGGGAGCCCAAGGCAGAGTTGATCAGAAGAATCTGCCAAATAGAGTTAGACAGTTTGGCAATTTACGTTTCACGATCAGTTTCGTTTTTTGTTTTTTTCTTGATACCGCGGTTTTCGATTCGGTTTTTCGATTTTTAATTTAGTATTTTTAAAATTATTTTTTAATTTAGTATTTTTTAAATTATTTTTTAATTTAGTATTTTTGCCTTCTAAAGAAGCTATTGATTTTCTGGTGTAACGATAGCATTTCCAGTCGATATCTGATTTAGTTTCAGATTAACAAATTTGCAACTTAGTCCATTCAACTTGAAATTTTTCCAGTATTTCTGGTCCAATCTTAAAAATATTTACATGGCTGGAAAGAAAATCAAATAATCTTTCTAATTTGTATGTGATTTTATCCATTGAGTTATTTTGACTAAATTTCACACTTTACTTTGATTTGTCAAATCAAAATGACCAATCTTTATTAATATTCTTGAAATTCTAGGCTCAAATGGAAGCCATGTTAAACTACAACCAGGAAGATGTTCATTACTTCTCTGACTCGTGGAAGGAAATTCCTTCAAAAACGATAAAGTAAGCTAAAAAAGAGCAACGTCTCATTAATTGAAGAATTGTTTTAACGTCAGGCTTTTTGTGTAACTTTCAATTTTAGAAAAAATGAACTTAAAAAATTACAAACTATTAAAAAGCTTAAACAAACAGGGCGGTTTTTCGTTCCTTCTTTTTCGAGCTTGTAGGGGTACTGTTATTTAGTGTTTAGTTATTATTTCCCCCACCATTTAAATTTGTTTGATTTATATTTGGAAAAAGGCAAATGAAGCAAAGAAGTGAAACGACGTGTGCAAAAAGAACATTTAAAACAAAGCGGTACAAACAAACTCAAATTTATATTTCAACAATACATGCAATGAAACATTTCAAAACATTACTACTGTCTTTAATCGGAATCATTTTGAGATGAGGCTTTTAATCTGAGAATTAATTTTTATTTATTGCGGACTTTTTGTCCTCATCTTGGTAGTTTTTGTGTTGTTTCTTCTTTCACTACGTTTCGGCCAAATTTCACCTCTGGCCTTCTTCAGGTGATTTACCGCGACCTCGGATAGGAATGCTGAGTCTTGTAACCGTATCCCCAGTAATTACTGCCTTCCATAGTTGTTGTCTATCGCACCACGTTTTCGACCAAGTAAACCTCTGGCCGACTTGGGTAGGATTTGAAACCACTATCTTCTGACAATGCTCACCTGGAACCGAAGAGACTCAACGCCTCTATCCGCTGCGCCACGGGCCCCGAAGTCTCTGGAAGGCAGTAATTACTGGGGATACGGTTACAAGACTCAGCATTCCTATCCGAGATCGCGGTAAATCACCTGAAGAAGGCCAGAGGTGAAATTTGGCCGAAACGTAGTGAAAGAAGAAACAACACAAAAACTACCAAGATGAGGGGGAAAAGTCCGCAATAAATATCCTAATACTGTTCGTTAGATATTCCTGCGCGTGCGTGTGTGAGTGTAACTAATACTAATACTACAAAAAAGGATTATATAACAAAAGTGTCCTATGCATGTTAACTAAGTATTTCTACTGTTTGTTTCTTTCTGTGGTTTGACAAAATTTCTGTGTTCGAGGCTGGAAAAAGTCTTACCGACAAAGCATAACAAAGAGAATGGTTGCATGGTGTATACATTTTCGTGTCGGTTGTTTGCTGGAAGTCAAATATAAAAAAGAGGAAGAGTGTGTTGAATCTGTTAGTCGAAATTGAGAGAGTGAGAATGTTCTCTCTGGAAATCACATTGGAAAGAGTGTGTTGAACCTGTAAGTGAAAATGTGAAAGAGAGGAAGAGTTTTGGAAGACGAAGTATTTATAGAGAATTCTTGTCATGGAGTAGGCTCCAAAAAAAAAAAAAAAAAAAAAAAGCGGGACAAAATTGAAGTTGCGGACGTAGTTTTGAGCATTAACCACGTGGTTCTCCAGGCCAATAGGCTCCCGAGATTGTTTAGTTTAGCGACGTCCATCTTTGTTTCGGGAACAAGTGGCACAACGTCCATTTTAAAATAAGGGAGTGTAAATCCTATAAGCTAAATGGTTTTAAAAAAACGTTAAATTGTTTAAAATATCTTTCCATTTTAAAAAGAATTTTCTCTACTATTATGGAAGTTCTGTTAACATGTGTTTAAGGGGTCAATATTTGGTTTTTAGTAAGGACAATAAAATATTTATAGACATGCGAAAAGATTAGTACAATTGAAAAGCCGAAAACTGCGAGGTTCGCATATCTGGAAATATACACATTTTAAAACTGAAATTAAGAACTATTTTAATTATTCTTAATATCTAATTTAGGTGCATTCCCTACACAAAAACTAATTTTCAGAACTTTTGAATAATAAATTTTTAATTTTTTTTCTCATAATCATTTTTTCTAATTATTCAATAATGACAATTTTTTGAAATGTAAAAAAAGAAAAAAAAAAAGGAATAGAGAATTGTAAATAATTTGGAAACTGGTAAATTGTAAAAAAATTATTAAAATTTTCAATTTGTTTTATGTTTTTTTAATCATGATAACTTTTATGATTATTTTCATTTTACCAATAAAATTTGAACCTTAAAATTGTGACCAAAATAAAAAAAAAGGGAACAATTGTAAAATTTCATGTTAGATTTATTTTTAAAAAATAAAATAAATTTATTTTATAAACAACAACTATTTTGTTTAAAGTTTATCAATTGCAGCCATATTGTTTAAATTTTCTCAACAGTATGACTAATTTTTTACATCATATTTTTTGTTACATATTGCTTTATTTAACCACCCCACCAAAAAAAATTCCCTTCGCCAATCTTGAATTAAAGCAAAAATAAATTATTTTGAGCAAAGTTTGAATTAAGTACAAAATTTATTTTATTCAAAATAATTTTAGACTGTTGGAGTTAAATCCGTAGCCTGTCTTTGTTTTTACAATTTGGCACGAGGTGACAAAAAAGGTTGTTACCAAAATAGATCTGCCAATGGCCATTAGAGGATACAGTGAAGGTATGTAGAGAGGAAGCAGAAAACTCAAATTGTCTCTTTTTGCCAGCATTACTCCTAGAGACTCATGCTTGAAGATCTGCCTTAAAGGTTCCAGGCTTCAGATAATGCAAGGACGTAGGAATTTATATCACTGACACACCCACACAAGTGGATTTTCATGAAAAAGACCTTTTTCCACCTTTTTATTCACATAAACATTTTCCCCTAGTTTTTCATACGTGTGATAGAAAACTTTATCAAAGGAGTTGGGGTGACACCGTGCTGTAATGGTTAACGCGATGGACTGCAAAATCTTAGTAAGCAAGTTTAAACTCCAGTCGCGCTATTACGTTCACTTTCGGACAAATACCCTTGGGAAAGGCATGAAACCCCTTATCCTCCCAGTTACGGGTTAAATACTACTGTTCTTCGAGAAGAATGGCTTTGGTATTAAATAACCTATAAAGGTTGATATGCCATGAAACAAAGAAACCTAAACCTTTCTCAAAGGACTTTTACCCGTCTTTTAATGTATTCACTCATCTTTGTTTTTTCTCTCTCTCTTTAGAGTTGTCCACACTTCTATCAATAAATTCTTTTAAGTTTTTCAATTGTGTTCACTTCATTTATTTTTCTCAAGTGTCAGGGTGACCAACCCGCAACAAAAATGGTGGCCCCACTAAAAACAATACTTTATGAAAAATATTTAATGAACACAAAAAGAGAAATATGACAATGTACATATTCTCAAGAAAAAAAAAAAAAAGAAAAAAAAAGTACAACCTACTTCATAGAAATCTTTTTTATTATCATTTCTTTGTCTCTTTTTTTTTTTTTTTATCAAGCTGTCACAGCCAATCCGCAGAACACCTTTTTATTATCATTTCCTTGTCTCTTTTTTTTTTATCAAGCAGTCACAGCCAATCCACAAAACAGGCCGTGTACTATATTTCCGTCTCATGGTGCAAGTGAGAACCAGAACTGAAGGCTTATAGAAAAATGTATGATTTTTCTGAAATTTTGGGAGAAAATTCAGTTAGCTTAGAATAACATTCTTTGACCCATACGTGAAGATAATAGAATATGCTGAAAATTAAACAAATGAAAATGTGTATTTTTATTGTGATATGACGACAATATGAGGAATTCGGTTACATCAGTTACCGCTATGACAATATGAGGAATTCATTGGTTTCTAAAAACTTCTGAAAAGAATAATACTTTTCTTTAAGTCCGGAAAATATAATTTTCTGATATAAAAATATAAAAATTCAGACTTATTTATTTGATGAGTTACACTTAAAGAAATTCAAAAGTCAATTCAAAAGGTCAGTGAAAACTTACTCTCTGTATATTTGCAAGTTGTCAAAACAATCAAAGTACGTAGATGGCAAGAATGTTATTTGGGGGTCTGTTGCATATGATACTATGAATCCTTGGCATGATAGTATAAAGTTAGATGTCTGTACATGTCAGAATGGATATATGAGCGGGTAGGGGTATGTATATACGCGTGTATCTCTATATATGTATAGATGTATCCATGTGGTATGAGGAAAGAGGAATCAGTTCATCCACCCATTGCAGGCCAGTAGATTAACCATAGGTTTGAACAAAGCGACTTTATGATCTTAAATAAGTTTGTAGGAGGAAAAAAGGAAAAAGAAACTTCCTTTTTTTTCTCGAAAGTAGTGGGAGCCCAAGGCAGAGTTGATCAGAAGAATCTGCCAAATAGAGTTAGACAGTTTGGCAATTTACGTTTCACGATCAGTTTCGTTTTTTGTTTTTTTCTTGATACCGCGGTTTTCGATTCGGTTTTTCGATTTTTAATTTAGTATTTTTAAAATTATTTTTTAATTTAGTATTTTTTAAATTATTTTTTAATTTAGTATTTTTGCCTTCTAAAGAAGCTATTGATTTTCTGGTGTAACGATAGCATTTCCAGTCGATATCTGATTTAGTTTCAGATTAACAAATTTGCAACTTAGTCCATTCAACTTGAAATTTTTCCAGTATTTCTGGTCCAATCTTAAAAATATTTACATGGCTGGAAAGAAAATCAAATAATCTTTCTAATTTGTATGTGATTTTATCCATTGAGTTATTTTGACTAAATTTCACACTTTACTTTGATTTGTCAAATCAAAATGACCAATCTTTATTAATATTCTTGAAATTCTAGGCTCAAATGGAAGCCATGTTAAACTACAACCAGGAAGATGTTCATTACTTCTCTGACTCGTGGAAGGAAATTCCTTCAAAAACGATAAAGTAAGCTAAAAAAGAGCAACGTCTCATTAATTGAAGAATTGTTTTAACGTCAGGCTTTTTGTGTAACTTTCAATTTTAGAAAAAATGAACTTAAAAAATTACAAACTATTAAAAAGCTTAAACAAACAGGGCGGTTTTTCGTTCCTTCTTTTTCGAGCTTGTAGGGGTACTGTTATTTAGTGTTTAGTTATTATTTCCCCCACCATTTAAATTTGTTTGATTTATATTTGGAAAAAGGCAAATGAAGCAAAGAAGTGAAACGACGTGTGCAAAAAGAACATTTAAAACAAAGCGGTACAAACAAACTCAAATTTATATTTCAACAATACATGCAATGAAACATTTCAAAACATTACTACTGTCTTTAATCGGAATCATTTTGAGATGAGGCTTTTAATCTGAGAATTAATTTTTATTTATTGCGGACTTTTTGTCCTCATCTTGGTAGTTTTTGTGTTGTTTCTTCTTTCACTACGTTTCGGCCAAATTTCACCTCTGGCCTTCTTCAGGTGATTTACCGCGACCTCGGATAGGAATGCTGAGTCTTGTAACCGTATCCCCAGTAATTACTGCCTTCCATAGTTGTTGTCTATCGCACCACGTTTTCGACCAAGTAAACCTCTGGCCGACTTGGGTAGGATTTGAAACCACTATCTTCTGACAATGCTCACCTGGAACCGAAGAGACTCAACGCCTCTATCCGCTGCGCCACGGGCCCCGAAGTCTCTGGAAGGCAGTAATTACTGGGGATACGGTTACAAGACTCAGCATTCCTATCCGAGATCGCGGTAAATCACCTGAAGAAGGCCAGAGGTGAAATTTGGCCGAAACGTAGTGAAAGAAGAAACAACACAAAAACTACCAAGATGAGGGGGAAAAGTCCGCAATAAATATCCTAATACTGTTCGTTAGATATTCCTGCGCGTGCGTGTGTGAGTGTAACTAATACTAATACTACAAAAAAGGATTATATAACAAAAGTGTCCTATGCATGTTAACTAAGTATTTCTACTGTTTGTTTCTTTCTGTGGTTTGACAAAATTTCTGTGTTCGAGGCTGGAAAAAGTCTTACCGACAAAGCATAACAAAGAGAATGGTTGCATGGTGTATACATTTTCGTGTCGGTTGTTTGCTGGAAGTCAAATATAAAAAAGAGGAAGAGTGTGTTGAATCTGTTAGTCGAAATTGAGAGAGTGAGAATGTTCTCTCTGGAAATCACATTGGAAAGAGTGTGTTGAACCTGTAAGTGAAAATGTGAAAGAGAGGAAGAGTTTTGGAAGACGAAGTATTTATAGAGAATTCTTGTCATGGAGTAGGCTCCAAAAAAAAAAAAAAAAAAAAAAAGCGGGACAAAATTGAAGTTGCGGACGTAGTTTTGAGCATTAACCACGTGGTTCTCCAGGCCAATAGGCTCCCGAGATTGTTTAGTTTAGCGACGTCCATCTTTGTTTCGGGAACAAGTGGCACAACGTCCATTTTAAAATAAGGGAGTGTAAATCCTATAAGCTAAATGGTTTTAAAAAAACGTTAAATTGTTTAAAATATCTTTCCATTTTAAAAAGAATTTTCTCTACTATTATGGAAGTTCTGTTAACATGTGTTTAAGGGGTCAATATTTGGTTTTTAGTAAGGACAATAAAATATTTATAGACATGCGAAAAGATTAGTACAATTGAAAAGCCGAAAACTGCGAGGTTCGCATATCTGGAAATATACACATTTTAAAACTGAAATTAAGAACTATTTTAATTATTCTTAATATCTAATTTAGGTGCATTCCCTACACAAAAACTAATTTTCAGAACTTTTGAATAATAAATTTTTAATTTTTTTTCTCATAATCATTTTTTCTAATTATTCAATAATGACAATTTTTTGAAATGTAAAAAAAGAAAAAAAAAAAGGAATAGAGAATTGTAAATAATTTGGAAACTGGTAAATTGTAAAAAAATTATTAAAATTTTCAATTTGTTTTATGTTTTTTTAATCATGATAACTTTTATGATTATTTTCATTTTACCAATAAAATTTGAACCTTAAAATTGTGACCAAAATAAAAAAAAAGGGAACAATTGTAAAATTTCATGTTAGATTTATTTTTAAAAAATAAAATAAATTTATTTTATAAACAACAACTATTTTGTTTAAAGTTTATCAATTGCAGCCATATTGTTTAAATTTTCTCAACAGTATGACTAATTTTTTACATCATATTTTTTGTTACATATTGCTTTATTTAACCACCCCACCAAAAAAAATTCCCTTCGCCAATCTTGAATTAAAGCAAAAATAAATTATTTTGAGCAAAGTTTGAATTAAGTACAAAATTTATTTTATTCAAAATAATTTTAGACTGTTGGAGTTAAATCCGTAGCCTGTCTTTGTTTTTACAATTTGGCACGAGGTGACAAAAAAGGTTGTTACCAAAATAGATCTGCCAATGGCCATTAGAGGATACAGTGAAGGTATGTAGAGAGGAAGCAGAAAACTCAAATTGTCTCTTTTTGCCAGCATTACTCCTAGAGACTCATGCTTGAAGATCTGCCTTAAAGGTTCCAGGCTTCAGATAATGCAAGGACGTAGGAATTTATATCACTGACACACCCACACAAGTGGATTTTCATGAAAAAGACCTTTTTCCACCTTTTTATTCACATAAACATTTTCCCCTAGTTTTTCATACGTGTGATAGAAAACTTTATCAAAGGAGTTGGGGTGACACCGTGCTGTAATGGTTAACGCGATGGACTGCAAAATCTTAGTAAGCAAGTTTAAACTCCAGTCGCGCTATTACGTTCACTTTCGGACAAATACCCTTGGGAAAGGCATGAAACCCCTTATCCTCCCAGTTACGGGTTAAATACTACTGTTCTTCGAGAAGAATGGCTTTGGTATTAAATAACCTATAAAGGTTGATATGCCATGAAACAAAGAAACCTAAACCTTTCTCAAAGGACTTTTACCCGTCTTTTAATGTATTCACTCATCTTTGTTTTTTCTCTCTCTCTTTAGAGTTGTCCACACTTCTATCAATAAATTCTTTTAAGTTTTTCAATTGTGTTCACTTCATTTATTTTTCTCAAGTGTCAGGGTGACCAACCCGCAACAAAAATGGTGGCCCCACTAAAAACAATACTTTATGAAAAATATTTAATGAACACAAAAAGAGAAATATGACAATGTACATATTCTCAAGAAAAAAAAAAAAAGAAAAAAAAAGTACAACCTACTTCATAGAAATCTTTTTTATTATCATTTCTTTGTCTCTTTTTTTTTTTTTTTATCAAGCTGTCACAGCCAATCCGCAGAACACCTTTTTATTATCATTTCCTTGTCTCTTTTTTTTTTATCAAGCAGTCACAGCCAATCCACAAAACAGGCCGTGTACTATATTTCCGTCTCATGGTGCAAGTGAGAACCAGAACTGAAGGCTTATAGAAAAATGTATGATTTTTCTGAAATTTTGGGAGAAAATTCAGTTAGCTTAGAATAACATTCTTTGACCCATACGTGAAGATAATAGAATATGCTGAAAATTAAACAAATGAAAATGTGTATTTTTATTGTGATATGACGACAATATGAGGAATTCGGTTACATCAGTTACCGCTATGACAATATGAGGAATTCATTGGTTTCTAAAAACTTCTGAAAAGAATAATACTTTTCTTTAAGTCCGGAAAATATAATTTTCTGATATAAAAATATAAAAATTCAGACTTATTTATTTGATGAGTTACACTTAAAGAAATTCAAAAGTCAATTCAAAAGGTCAGTGAAAACTTACTCTCTGTATATTTGCAAGTTGTCAAAACAATCAAAGTACGTAGATGGCAAGAATGTTATTTGGGGGTCTGTTGCATATGATACTATGAATCCTTGGCATGATAGTATAAAGTTAGATGTCTGTACATGTCAGAATGGATATATGAGCGGGTAGGGGTATGTATATACGCGTGTATCTCTATATATGTATAGATGTATCCATGTGGTATGAGGAAAGAGGAATCAGTTCATCCACCCATTGCAGGCCAGTAGATTAACCATAGGTTTGAACAAAGCGACTTTATGATCTTAAATAAGTTTGTAGGAGGAAAAAAGGAAAAAGAAACTTCCTTTTTTTTCTCGAAAGTAGTGGGAGCCCAAGGCAGAGTTGATCAGAAGAATCTGCCAAATAGAGTTAGACAGTTTGGCAATTTACGTTTCACGATCAGTTTCGTTTTTTGTTTTTTTCTTGATACCGCGGTTTTCGATTCGGTTTTTCGATTTTTAATTTAGTATTTTTAAAATTATTTTTTAATTTAGTATTTTTTAAATTATTTTTTAATTTAGTATTTTTGCCTTCTAAAGAAGCTATTGATTTTCTGGTGTAACGATAGCATTTCCAGTCGATATCTGATTTAGTTTCAGATTAACAAATTTGCAACTTAGTCCATTCAACTTGAAATTTTTCCAGTATTTCTGGTCCAATCTTAAAAATATTTACATGGCTGGAAAGAAAATCAAATAATCTTTCTAATTTGTATGTGATTTTATCCATTGAGTTATTTTGACTAAATTTCACACTTTACTTTGATTTGTCAAATCAAAATGACCAATCTTTATTAATATTCTTGAAATTCTAGGCTCAAATGGAAGCCATGTTAAACTACAACCAGGAAGATGTTCATTACTTCTCTGACTCGTGGAAGGAAATTCCTTCAAAAACGATAAAGTAAGCTAAAAAAGAGCAACGTCTCATTAATTGAAGAATTGTTTTAACGTCAGGCTTTTTGTGTAACTTTCAATTTTAGAAAAAATGAACTTAAAAAATTACAAACTATTAAAAAGCTTAAACAAACAGGGCGGTTTTTCGTTCCTTCTTTTTCGAGCTTGTAGGGGTACTGTTATTTAGTGTTTAGTTATTATTTCCCCCACCATTTAAATTTGTTTGATTTATATTTGGAAAAAGGCAAATGAAGCAAAGAAGTGAAACGACGTGTGCAAAAAGAACATTTAAAACAAAGCGGTACAAACAAACTCAAATTTATATTTCAACAATACATGCAATGAAACATTTCAAAACATTACTACTGTCTTTAATCGGAATCATTTTGAGATGAGGCTTTTAATCTGAGAATTAATTTTTATTTATTGCGGACTTTTTGTCCTCATCTTGGTAGTTTTTGTGTTGTTTCTTCTTTCACTACGTTTCGGCCAAATTTCACCTCTGGCCTTCTTCAGGTGATTTACCGCGACCTCGGATAGGAATGCTGAGTCTTGTAACCGTATCCCCAGTAATTACTGCCTTCCATAGTTGTTGTCTATCGCACCACGTTTTCGACCAAGTAAACCTCTGGCCGACTTGGGTAGGATTTGAAACCACTATCTTCTGACAATGCTCACCTGGAACCGAAGAGACTCAACGCCTCTATCCGCTGCGCCACGGGCCCCGAAGTCTCTGGAAGGCAGTAATTACTGGGGATACGGTTACAAGACTCAGCATTCCTATCCGAGATCGCGGTAAATCACCTGAAGAAGGCCAGAGGTGAAATTTGGCCGAAACGTAGTGAAAGAAGAAACAACACAAAAACTACCAAGATGAGGGGGAAAAGTCCGCAATAAATATCCTAATACTGTTCGTTAGATATTCCTGCGCGTGCGTGTGTGAGTGTAACTAATACTAATACTACAAAAAAGGATTATATAACAAAAGTGTCCTATGCATGTTAACTAAGTATTTCTACTGTTTGTTTCTTTCTGTGGTTTGACAAAATTTCTGTGTTCGAGGCTGGAAAAAGTCTTACCGACAAAGCATAACAAAGAGAATGGTTGCATGGTGTATACATTTTCGTGTCGGTTGTTTGCTGGAAGTCAAATATAAAAAAGAGGAAGAGTGTGTTGAATCTGTTAGTCGAAATTGAGAGAGTGAGAATGTTCTCTCTGGAAATCACATTGGAAAGAGTGTGTTGAACCTGTAAGTGAAAATGTGAAAGAGAGGAAGAGTTTTGGAAGACGAAGTATTTATAGAGAATTCTTGTCATGGAGTAGGCTCCAAAAAAAAAAAAAAAAAAAAAAAGCGGGACAAAATTGAAGTTGCGGACGTAGTTTTGAGCATTAACCACGTGGTTCTCCAGGCCAATAGGCTCCCGAGATTGTTTAGTTTAGCGACGTCCATCTTTGTTTCGGGAACAAGTGGCACAACGTCCATTTTAAAATAAGGGAGTGTAAATCCTATAAGCTAAATGGTTTTAAAAAAACGTTAAATTGTTTAAAATATCTTTCCATTTTAAAAAGAATTTTCTCTACTATTATGGAAGTTCTGTTAACATGTGTTTAAGGGGTCAATATTTGGTTTTTAGTAAGGACAATAAAATATTTATAGACATGCGAAAAGATTAGTACAATTGAAAAGCCGAAAACTGCGAGGTTCGCATATCTGGAAATATACACATTTTAAAACTGAAATTAAGAACTATTTTAATTATTCTTAATATCTAATTTAGGTGCATTCCCTACACAAAAACTAATTTTCAGAACTTTTGAATAATAAATTTTTAATTTTTTTTCTCATAATCATTTTTTCTAATTATTCAATAATGACAATTTTTTGAAATGTAAAAAAAGAAAAAAAAAAAGGAATAGAGAATTGTAAATAATTTGGAAACTGGTAAATTGTAAAAAAATTATTAAAATTTTCAATTTGTTTTATGTTTTTTTAATCATGATAACTTTTATGATTATTTTCATTTTACCAATAAAATTTGAACCTTAAAATTGTGACCAAAATAAAAAAAAAGGGAACAATTGTAAAATTTCATGTTAGATTTATTTTTAAAAAATAAAATAAATTTATTTTATAAACAACAACTATTTTGTTTAAAGTTTATCAATTGCAGCCATATTGTTTAAATTTTCTCAACAGTATGACTAATTTTTTACATCATATTTTTTGTTACATATTGCTTTATTTAACCACCCCACCAAAAAAAATTCCCTTCGCCAATCTTGAATTAAAGCAAAAATAAATTATTTTGAGCAAAGTTTGAATTAAGTACAAAATTTATTTTATTCAAAATAATTTTAGACTGTTGGAGTTAAATCCGTAGCCTGTCTTTGTTTTTACAATTTGGCACGAGGTGACAAAAAAGGTTGTTACCAAAATAGATCTGCCAATGGCCATTAGAGGATACAGTGAAGGTATGTAGAGAGGAAGCAGAAAACTCAAATTGTCTCTTTTTGCCAGCATTACTCCTAGAGACTCATGCTTGAAGATCTGCCTTAAAGGTTCCAGGCTTCAGATAATGCAAGGACGTAGGAATTTATATCACTGACACACCCACACAAGTGGATTTTCATGAAAAAGACCTTTTTCCACCTTTTTATTCACATAAACATTTTCCCCTAGTTTTTCATACGTGTGATAGAAAACTTTATCAAAGGAGTTGGGGTGACACCGTGCTGTAATGGTTAACGCGATGGACTGCAAAATCTTAGTAAGCAAGTTTAAACTCCAGTCGCGCTATTACGTTCACTTTCGGACAAATACCCTTGGGAAAGGCATGAAACCCCTTATCCTCCCAGTTACGGGTTAAATACTACTGTTCTTCGAGAAGAATGGCTTTGGTATTAAATAACCTATAAAGGTTGATATGCCATGAAACAAAGAAACCTAAACCTTTCTCAAAGGACTTTTACCCGTCTTTTAATGTATTCACTCATCTTTGTTTTTTCTCTCTCTCTTTAGAGTTGTCCACACTTCTATCAATAAATTCTTTTAAGTTTTTCAATTGTGTTCACTTCATTTATTTTTCTCAAGTGTCAGGGTGACCAACCCGCAACAAAAATGGTGGCCCCACTAAAAACAATACTTTATGAAAAATATTTAATGAACACAAAAAGAGAAATATGACAATGTACATATTCTCAAGAAAAAAAAAAAAAGAAAAAAAAAGTACAACCTACTTCATAGAAATCTTTTTTATTATCATTTCTTTGTCTCTTTTTTTTTTTTTTTATCAAGCTGTCACAGCCAATCCGCAGAACACCTTTTTATTATCATTTCCTTGTCTCTTTTTTTTTTATCAAGCAGTCACAGCCAATCCACAAAACAGGCCGTGTACTATATTTCCGTCTCATGGTGCAAGTGAGAACCAGAACTGAAGGCTTATAGAAAAATGTATGATTTTTCTGAAATTTTGGGAGAAAATTCAGTTAGCTTAGAATAACATTCTTTGACCCATACGTGAAGATAATAGAATATGCTGAAAATTAAACAAATGAAAATGTGTATTTTTATTGTGATATGACGACAATATGAGGAATTCGGTTACATCAGTTACCGCTATGACAATATGAGGAATTCATTGGTTTCTAAAAACTTCTGAAAAGAATAATACTTTTCTTTAAGTCCGGAAAATATAATTTTCTGATATAAAAATATAAAAATTCAGACTTATTTATTTGATGAGTTACACTTAAAGAAATTCAAAAGTCAATTCAAAAGGTCAGTGAAAACTTACTCTCTGTATATTTGCAAGTTGTCAAAACAATCAAAGTACGTAG
Organism: Sepioteuthis lessoniana; assembly: GCA_963585895.1. Classification (NCBI taxonomy): domain Eukaryota; kingdom Metazoa; phylum Mollusca; class Cephalopoda; order Myopsida; family Loliginidae; genus Sepioteuthis; species Sepioteuthis lessoniana. The sequence goes on from OY757908.1 coordinate 132,883,524, forward strand.
ATGGCAAGAATGTTATTTGGGGGTCTGTTGCATATGATACTATGAATCCTTGGCATGATAGTATAAAGTTAGATGTCTGTACATGTCAGAATGGATATATGAGCGGGTAGGGGTATGTATATACGCGTGTATCTCTATATATGTATAGATGTATCCATGTGGTATGAGGAAAGAGGAATCAGTTCATCCACCCATTGCAGGCCAGTAGATTAACCATAGGTTTGAACAAAGCGACTTTATGATCTTAAATAAGTTTGTAGGAGGAAAAAAGGAAAAAGAAACTTCCTTTTTTTTCTCGAAAGTAGTGGGAGCCCAAGGCAGAGTTGATCAGAAGAATCTGCCAAATAGAGTTAGACAGTTTGGCAATTTACGTTTCACGATCAGTTTCGTTTTTTGTTTTTTTCTTGATACCGCGGTTTTCGATTCGGTTTTTCGATTTTTAATTTAGTATTTTTAAAATTATTTTTTAATTTAGTATTTTTTAAATTATTTTTTAATTTAGTATTTTTGCCTTCTAAAGAAGCTATTGATTTTCTGGTGTAACGATAGCATTTCCAGTCGATATCTGATTTAGTTTCAGATTAACAAATTTGCAACTTAGTCCATTCAACTTGAAATTTTTCCAGTATTTCTGGTCCAATCTTAAAAATATTTACATGGCTGGAAAGAAAATCAAATAATCTTTCTAATTTGTATGTGATTTTATCCATTGAGTTATTTTGACTAAATTTCACACTTTACTTTGATTTGTCAAATCAAAATGACCAATCTTTATTAATATTCTTGAAATTCTAGGCTCAAATGGAAGCCATGTTAAACTACAACCAGGAAGATGTTCATTACTTCTCTGACTCGTGGAAGGAAATTCCTTCAAAAACGATAAAGTAAGCTAAAAAAGAGCAACGTCTCATTAATTGAAGAATTGTTTTAACGTCAGGCTTTTTGTGTAACTTTCAATTTTAGAAAAAATGAACTTAAAAAATTACAAACTATTAAAAAGCTTAAACAAACAGGGCGGTTTTTCGTTCCTTCTTTTTCGAGCTTGTAGGGGTACTGTTATTTAGTGTTTAGTTATTATTTCCCCCACCATTTAAATTTGTTTGATTTATATTTGGAAAAAGGCAAATGAAGCAAAGAAGTGAAACGACGTGTGCAAAAAGAACATTTAAAACAAAGCGGTACAAACAAACTCAAATTTATATTTCAACAATACATGCAATGAAACATTTCAAAACATTACTACTGTCTTTAATCGGAATCATTTTGAGATGAGGCTTTTAATCTGAGAATTAATTTTTATTTATTGCGGACTTTTTGTCCTCATCTTGGTAGTTTTTGTGTTGTTTCTTCTTTCACTACGTTTCGGCCAAATTTCACCTCTGGCCTTCTTCAGGTGATTTACCGCGACCTCGGATAGGAATGCTGAGTCTTGTAACCGTATCCCCAGTAATTACTGCCTTCCATAGTTGTTGTCTATCGCACCACGTTTTCGACCAAGTAAACCTCTGGCCGACTTGGGTAGGATTTGAAACCACTATCTTCTGACAATGCTCACCTGGAACCGAAGAGACTCAACGCCTCTATCCGCTGCGCCACGGGCCCCGAAGTCTCTGGAAGGCAGTAATTACTGGGGATACGGTTACAAGACTCAGCATTCCTATCCGAGATCGCGGTAAATCACCTGAAGAAGGCCAGAGGTGAAATTTGGCCGAAACGTAGTGAAAGAAGAAACAACACAAAAACTACCAAGATGAGGGGGAAAAGTCCGCAATAAATATCCTAATACTGTTCGTTAGATATTCCTGCGCGTGCGTGTGTGAGTGTAACTAATACTAATACTACAAAAAAGGATTATATAACAAAAGTGTCCTATGCATGTTAACTAAGTATTTCTACTGTTTGTTTCTTTCTGTGGTTTGACAAAATTTCTGTGTTCGAGGCTGGAAAAAGTCTTACCGACAAAGCATAACAAAGAGAATGGTTGCATGGTGTATACATTTTCGTGTCGGTTGTTTGCTGGAAGTCAAATATAAAAAAGAGGAAGAGTGTGTTGAATCTGTTAGTCGAAATTGAGAGAGTGAGAATGTTCTCTCTGGAAATCACATTGGAAAGAGTGTGTTGAACCTGTAAGTGAAAATGTGAAAGAGAGGAAGAGTTTTGGAAGACGAAGTATTTATAGAGAATTCTTGTCATGGAGTAGGCTCCAAAAAAAAAAAAAAAAAAAAAAAGCGGGACAAAATTGAAGTTGCGGACGTAGTTTTGAGCATTAACCACGTGGTTCTCCAGGCCAATAGGCTCCCGAGATTGTTTAGTTTAGCGACGTCCATCTTTGTTTCGGGAACAAGTGGCACAACGTCCATTTTAAAATAAGGGAGTGTAAATCCTATAAGCTAAATGGTTTTAAAAAAACGTTAAATTGTTTAAAATATCTTTCCATTTTAAAAAGAATTTTCTCTACTATTATGGAAGTTCTGTTAACATGTGTTTAAGGGGTCAATATTTGGTTTTTAGTAAGGACAATAAAATATTTATAGACATGCGAAAAGATTAGTACAATTGAAAAGCCGAAAACTGCGAGGTTCGCATATCTGGAAATATACACATTTTAAAACTGAAATTAAGAACTATTTTAATTATTCTTAATATCTAATTTAGGTGCATTCCCTACACAAAAACTAATTTTTCTATAAAAAAAATCTTCATTCCTTTTACTTGTGTACAACAACTTTATTTCGTGATTGGCGTACTGACTTACCAGAAAACAATTAACCTTACAAAAAATCCGACTTCATAAACTCTAAAATTAAGGCGAAACTGGCAACTATTTTTTACTTTTACTCAATATTTTGTTGTTAACTTAATTTTACCACAAAAAGTTTTTTTTTTAACCTGAAACAAATAGATTTCAGACATCATGTCGTATTTCCCTCTTTTTCTATTTGAAAACATTCTAGGATACAAAAGATTTTCAAGTGTCATGTGTCCTACGAGGATCATTAAATAAGTTTCCAGACTTTTTTCGGATGGCCACTTTTATTGATAATACACACATGAAACTCTAGTCCCTTTTGAAGTAATCTCCTCCGGCTGCAATGTACTTGTTCTACCGTTCCAACAACTTCTGGAAGGCCCAAGGGAAGTCCTCTTGTTTGAGCGTGTCAATAACCTTCGTCACAGCCTCTTCCATCTCCTCAATTGTCTCATAACGACAGCCTCTGAGCTTAGGGAATAAACAAACTCACAGGGACCAACGTCTGGACGATAGGGACGGTGAGGAAGTGTCTTGATGCCCATCTTGGTCAAATAGTCTGTGACAAGGATGGAGTTGTGGACTGGTGCATTGTCCTGGTGGAAATACCACTGAGGCAGTTTGAAGAGTGCTGGCCTCTTCCGACGTAATCTCTTTCTGAACTCCCTTAAAACCTCAACATAGTAACCCTAACCCTAACCCTTTGGCCAATCAACAGTGGTGTATTGACTTCCTTACTCCTCCTGGGATGCGCCGCAAAAAGAATGCCAAGGAGAGAGCTATTTTCGAGATAATGCCTCGTGATGGAGCAATTCAACGCAGTGCTTTAATCTCGGCCTTCTAGTGTCAAAATTACTTTTGTGCTCAACTTGATGTTATTGTTGCGGAGCTGATATACGCGTCAACCCCGCAAATGTTTTAAGTTAAAGCGTGCGAGTAATGACAGCCAAAGACAATGAAGGAAACAAAGGCGAGGTAACAAATATAAGTGACAATTTATTGTCGTGTTTACAAGCGCGTGTGTAAAGTTCGTGGTAGTAGTATTTATGTCTTCAGCTAGATGGGTGACGTCGGTAGCTGGTATGGTCGAGTCGAAGAGAAGTGGCTAGATGTGCGATCGTTGCGGGTAGCTGGTGTCGGTCGAGTCGTAGAATACAGCTGGACGATCGTTGCAGGTAGCTGATGTCGATCAAGTCGTAGATGTGTGCAGCTGGACTATCGTCGCAGGTAGCTGAGGTCGGTCGAGTCGTTGATGTGTGGAGCTGGACGGTCGTCGCGGTTAGAAGTTGGTGTTGGTAGCTTGGTAGCGAGCGTGGTGACTAAGACCTAGCCGTGTCTTAGTACTGCGGACCAAGTGAACGGACGGGGAAACCGTGGCTAAGGTTTACCGGGCCATAGCACATACGAGGTCGAGCAAGCGAATCGGTGAAGCTAGGGCTTTGTCTGCCCCTAGCTGTGCGGACGTGTGGCTTTGCCATGTCAAAGCTGTGTGGACGATTCGGAGACAGTAGCTATGGCTTTACCGCGCCAAAGCTGTGTGGACGGTCAGGACGGTAGCTGTGGCTGTGCCGCGCTAAAGGTGTTCGGACGATTCGGAGACGGTAGCTATGGTTTTGCTGCGCCAAAGCTGTGCAGACGGTCGGGACGGTAGGTGTGGCTTTGCTGCACCAAAGATGTGCAGACGTATAGGGACGGTAGCTAAGGCTTTGCGGTGCCAAACATCTGCACTGTCGAGCGAACAGGCCAGGAGGTCGTGGCTAAGATTGGCGTTATCTTAATGCTGCGCAGATAGCGAAGCGGTAGCGAAAGGCTAACCCGTGCCTTTAGCGCTGCGCAGCCGAACGGACGAGCGGAACCGATCGAATAGTTAAGACCGGATGGTCTTAGAGTCATAGTCGTGTTTGCCTCCGGGTCGTCTACTTCGACTGGTCAATAAACACTGTCAGGGATACTCCAACCCGCAGAAGGTGACCTCTAATGGTCATTAAAAGGACCTTTTGTGCATATAAATGTGATGGGAAAGGCGAATCTAACACTAGAAGTGGGACTCAGTCTGAGTGGTAAGGTGAATGCAACCACAAGACGTAGGATTTGACCTTGAATGAGCTTCGCACAGAATGTGCTGCCGAAAGTGGAAAAAGACTTGTTGACATTAAGGGAATGCTATGTCACTCTGCCCAGCCGTGTAAATAGAAAGTTCTTCTATAAAAAATGGGTGTAGAAATAAAGTACTTCTTTAGCCTGATATAGGCTAGCGAAGTTAGTTAATTCCATTTTTATAGTTATTTCTAGCAGAAGTGTTTTGTAAATATTGTTAAATTTAATTAATCCCTTTTTTTAGCTGTAACGGGAGGTCAAGGTCGTAAAAAGGGCTTCGTCATTTCCGGCCGTACCCGGATGTAATTTTTCTAGGGCGAGCGAGAAATCCGATTTGTTTATGTTTGTGAGCAGGTCGCGGCATTATAGTAAAATACATCAAATCTCTTCTGATTCGCCCACTTAACTCTTCCCACATCTAACTACTAAAAGACACCGACAGACATTGACATTGCTGGAGAAAATAACAGCTACCAAATGTTGACCCAACAACGGCCAGTGTTAAACTGAGAAAATCATGGCTTCTGCGCATAGGATCTGCGCATACTCTATTGAAAATCCCCAGATAATTCTCAGTTATAAAAAAAAGGTCTATTTTTCAACCAATCAATTTTTTCCACAAATAGTATTTTCTAAGCCGGTGTTTGAAGTCGGGAACACATAAATAGGGCAAGCGGAGGTCACATTGGCAGCTGAATCCCCAGCCGTTGTAGAGAGCGTCACCCGACAACACCGTCAAACCAGATCAAAGCAACCGCTTGCAACCGACCAGATAACCGCCCATCAACCGGTTAGATATTCCATTCGCTTGTTTATTTTATTTATTCAATAAACGAAATAAACTAAATCTTCTTGTCAGTTTTATTTTTCTTTCAACCACACGCTTGAATATAACATCGAGTAAATAAATAAAGAAATACAAAACCTGGAAAAATGGCTGATCAGCAGTTGGTTTAAATTAAGTTTTATCATATGATATTAAATTTACGTAAAAACATTTGTTGCGGGACCAATAAATACGTCGATTCTACAAACTTTTGAAAAAAGAGTGATTGACGACCAACAAGGCAAAAATGACAAAGATAAGAGGGTTAATTCAAAAGGCCAATATTTATTCAGCGAATCGATAACAATAAAAATTGGTCCGTTCAGGGACCAGGATGTAGTCTGAATTGGTGGGCGAGACTATAGCGGATCCGATAATTCAGTCACCGGTTGCAGAGGCTGGGTGACCGGACATCCGGCTGTGCAATAGTTTGGTTAACCGGGGATGCGTCGATGTAACCTCGGTGTGTTGTGTTAGCAGTAGTTGCTCGTAGACTAGGGTAATGCAGATGTCCACTAGTGGGAGAAGCTGGAGCTGGTCTGTAGTTGGTGCTGGTTGCTTGGTTGCGCATCAACTGCTTCTGGGTTAAGCTGGTGCTAGCTGCTGCGTCGTCGTCTCGTGGTGTTGTGAGAAGACCAAAAGTGGTCTAAGAAGACTTTCTGAGTTTAGCTCTTGGGAGAGAGCTGTTTGAATGAGAACATGGCAACTGTGATTGGGGTCTGGTAGGCTGTGCTGGGTCCGCAACTTTGGTTGGTTGGATTCCACATCTTCTGCTTCGGCTGGTGGTAAAGACGCAGACCCCACGTTCGGTAACTTGGTTTGGTAGTGAGGGCACAGAGAGGTAATAGATTCCTCTCCTCCGGGCTTAGCCCGGCGGTATTTGTCACTGCCTCCCACCAGACATGACTTGAACCCCGGCGAACATTCAACTCATTAGGTCAATGGCCCGGTACCGGACATTGGCATAATGGTTAGACTGTTCGCCAATGACCTGGGAGACTTGGGTTCAATCCCAGGTCGAGTCATACCAAAGACTCAAAAAATAGCACTTGATGCCTCCTTGCTCAACACTCAGCATTATAAGGTAAGGATCAAGGGTAAAGTGGAGCAATCAAGGGAAAGGAGTGGCGCCCTTCCCTACACCTTGGTGTAGTAGCTATCGAAAAGGGAGCCTTTGGGTCACCCTCGACTACGGTCGCCAACTTTACTTTTACTTATTTTAATTTGACATGAATAAATTTTGTAGTAAGAATACAAAAGTCTTCCGAAAATTTAAACTTCATGGAAGAAGCGAAACGCATTTTTTTCTGAGGAAAACTTTAATAGACTGCAAGTGAAAAATATTAAAGTAACTTAAAGGGGAAAATATTTAATAAACTTTGATTTAAAAAAGTTAAAGAAGCTTAAAATTCAAAGTAACAAGAAGACCAAGATTCCAACATAAGATTTTTGCATCTATATTTACAATCTACATGAAAAATAATATAACAGCTCTAAATAAAATAGATCAATCTTATATTTTATTAACTCAATTAGATTAGGTAGATAATATTCCAAATGTAAGGAAAAAGTTCCGACTCTTCTGTACATTATGACTTGGCCTCTAATACACCATAAGAAAACTTCAAAAGCGTCACTACAAATCCGTAAAAGAACGTCACTGTCCTTAGGTTTCTACCCCCAACCAACCAACCAACCAACCAACCAAACAAACAAACAAACAAACAAAAACTTTGAAAAATGGAAGAAATAATCGATATGGTTTAAACAATACGACTCCGATGTTTTAATCCTGTAAAAACATCATAAACATAGTTCATCCAATTAAATGCGATATTTGCTGCCAGGAAAGTATTTTTAAAAAATGTAAATTTTTGTCGCAAATATGTTGAAATCAGAAGAAATTAATATCGGGAAAAAACATGAACACGTTGGTATCTTAAAAGTATTACTGCTACAAATAATTGTTCTGTTTACGGCTATATAATATTATGTAAAATAAATATGTAATTGTCCATTTAACTGAAGTCCTTGTGTCGTATATACAAAAGTTTAACGTACTTCATACGGCTCCGGTTCACTGCTGGAATTTTAGCAGAGACAATTTTAACATCTGCTCGTTACCGATCTTGTTAATAGAAAGAGGCTTATACCTGTCTTAGATATCTGGCGCCAACGTCTTGGAAGCCAGCAATTGGTTCAGTGGAAAAGATGTGTCGACCAATTATATGGTGCCATACATCTCCTTTAGAGAGTGGAGTTATATATATATATATATATATATATATATAAAAGTAAGGTCACAGAATATGAAGTTCGTGTTTTATTTTATACAAAATATCTTCTGATTTACTCATACATTTTAAACCAAGGGGGGTGTCCTCGTGTTGTAATGGTCAAAGCGGTGGACTGCGGAATCGTAGTTAACATTAACCGGATGTTGTCTGAACGATGGCTTAAAACAAAATGAATATAACTCGTTGCTGTGCAGGTAGGCTGCACGCATCTATCTGGTTGAAATGTAAAAATAAATTTACGATTAAAAAAGGTCCTTTTTCAACCAATCATGAACTTTCCCCAAAAAGGTTTTCGGTGTCGATTCGATCCAAAATGTGGCCATAAAACGGTCAACAAAAGTTTTTAAAAATTCAGTCGACTCCGGGACTTCGAGCAGAGAGAACTGTCACGTGTCACATTTCGGACAAGATCAAAGACAGCTGACGCCATACTAATCCACATCACCGACAACAAGTCCCGCATTTCCAACAGTTGGCCAAGACCGTTCATAGCTTACCAACCCACGTCATACCACCGTACCGCAATCAAACCAGCCACCTAAAAACAACATACACCCACTCACATCCTGACCCTTATTTGGTGGGAGAACAGAGCCTGTATCTCTTCTAACACACCAACCTTTATTTGTTTAAAAATAAACTAAATTAAATCAATTCCTCTCGTCCGTTGTTTCTTGCAACCATCAGAAAAAGGCCACAGAAACGTATGGAATGCTTCAGACTGCTTTTGGAGCATCTTGCATGAATCGAGCATCAGTGTTGTATAGCCAGATTAAACTATACGTATACATATGCATGCGGAAACATAATCAACAACAATGACGAACAAACACACCTCTTTAGAAAAATATACCATTAACTTTATTCGAAAGGGTTGCGAAAGGGTTGTGTGTGAGAGGTGAGTTGGAGACTGAACAGACTGCAACATATTGACCCCAAATTCCTCTGTCTTTAGCAGCACTTCTTTCTCGTTTTTCTGGGCTGCTCAATCGGGGGTCCTGAGAGCCCATCCCTCTCTGGGAGCTGGTTCTCACTACAGCATCTTATCTCCAACTAACTGGCTCCCACTCTGGAACCGCGTTATACCATTGTTTGACGTTCACACGCTTCCTGTGGCGTTGCAATTGCACCCAATTCAACCCGTCCACAGTCAAGGTCATACCCTGATATCTTCGACCGGATGTACCTGTTATTTACACAAGTGCATCTCTTATTTGACAGCTTGGCCGAGGGTCAATATGCAACAATCATCCCATAATCATTTTTCAAAATTCCACATGTGGAATTTTTCTTCACGTTCGTCTCCATCTCCCTCACACACACATTTTACAAATAATTTTCAAGGACAAAAATAGCTGAAAAAACACAAAAAGAAATTACTTGAACCACAGCAAAAATCAAAATCTTAGTTAGAAGGTGACCTTCTCACTTGTAACACTTGCTCGGCTAATTATTATCTAAATTTGTATTACTATCTTTGCGCGGTTGGCTATCTTGACATGTGTGCATCAGAGTACAATACGGATGCATCTTTTATCTCCCCAAACACAACAGGACCCTCTGTAATTCCTTGAAGAATCTCAAAACCCTAAAAGACAAACTCTGGTCCCAGATCCTGGTCATAAATCTAGTGACCCTGGTCATTCCAGCAATATATTTCGCCTGGATTCCTCATGACCACACTCCAGTCCTTCGCTTAACAGGTTCCTACCTGGAGTAACTGGAGAATTCCACAAACTAAAAAAACAATATCTTCAAGGCCCTAAAATTTCACATAAATCTACAAAAATCATGGCCCAAAACAATGCATCACAATTCTATCCAACAATAATACATCCGAATGTATCACAATCTGACACGCATGCAGTAAACCACCTAAAATAGACCACGAAAAATATCTGTTAGTAATGCGTTACTCATACTTTCCATTATTAAGTTTCTGTTACCATGCCCATTGGTTTGTAAACCCTTGAGGGACATGCTTTACCTGATTACACCCTCGCCGGGTTGCTTTTCAATTTAATCAGGAACCCTCGTGGCTACCAAGATATAGGTGCCTCGTCTTTTCCTGATTCGTTTTACTTCGCCAAATCACGCACGAATCCAAAGCATCATCCAGACTGAAAAACTCAGACATCATCCACAAAATATTGGAACAGGCCACGCCTTTATTTCCTTTATTTCATCAACTTGGAACTCCAATCTGAAAATACTGGCCACCACAGGCCTTCAACAAATCCATGGGATGGTGAATTCCTCTCTAGAATTACTTCTTTTGCCGTCTGCCCCAAAACAATCTGTAACACAACTTGGATGAATCTCTGTCCTAATCTCCAGTCAGCCCACGATTCGCTCAAAAACAGAAACCTAAAAAAAATATTTCCTATTCCACGAAAACCCAATATTCTTTAAAAAATTTAGAATCAATATAATTTTAAATCTTCGTAAGCCTAATATAAAATCCCGTAAATGGTTTTCGTCAAATTTCATAATATGAAACAGGAAAAAAATTTCTAATGTCGCCTTTAAACTCAAACAAACTCTTTGCTCTCACAAATTTTTGTTACTTTTCAACAAGCCAAAACAATATTACAATCAAAGTTCATAAATGTTCAGCCTTTTTCTTTTTTTTTCAATCTCTGCACATTCTATTTTTCTAAAAATATTCGTTTTTTTTCCCTTTATGCTGTGTTCAACAGTGTTCAAGTTTCTTTTCTTTTCCCTTTTGTCTTTTTCTATTGTCCTGTACCTTTTTTCCTTTATAATAAATTGCTCATTCACAATTTTTTAAAAACCTTATATCTGCCTTTCTCTGTCTTTACCTTAATATAATAACTATAGATTTGTGCTTCCCCGTTTATTTAATTTCTAACAATATTTCCATAAGACAAGCCTGGTTTATAAATAAAACTTTCTCAGTAATATTCTTCCTTCTTTCAGCAAGTATCTCTACAAAAGCATGGCTCGTATCCAGTCATCATTTCTTCATTTTTACTTGTTCCGAGCACGACAACACAATACTAGTCTCTTGCTTACTTCCAAAGATGAGTTAAAATATCCCAGGGGGCTCTTTCCTAAACAACCCAAACTTTTATCCATTCGTCCAACAACATTTCCCCTCAAGAACAATTCAAAACCGAGTCCACAAATCTTCCGGTACATACAACGAGACGTCAAAGTTTTTCACTTATACTTAATTCTAATCTCCAAACCCCCGTTTCAAATCTCACAAAAACCCTTTTCAAAAACAAAAATCAAACCCCATTCCAGGGAGAATTCAACTAACCAGTCAGTACTTCAATACCACAAGATTCTCAAATCCATTCTTTGGGGAATTCACAAAATATCCAGTATGACAAATTTTCTCGAATTTTCTCGACCCCTCTCAGGGTAAAACCGCCACAAAACCTGGTATGGCTTCTGCCAGTACCCAAAATAGATCCCATTCATGGGAGACTTCACAAAACACTTCCAATTACCGCAAACTTTCCAAACATGAACCGTCCCACTGCCCTAACTACGGATTAAAAAGTATACGAGTAATCTCCAGACAACACCATTGATGCTCCCGAAATCTCAGATATCTCGGATTAAAATCCTAATTTTCAATTACTATTTGCTAGGACAGCATTGACAAGTTACTATAAAATCTCATTCATAAAAATTTTGTTTACGATACCCGTCAATCATTTTAAAAACAGGGACAGTAATGTGTCCAATGGGGCCATCTTTCTTTCTTTTCTTTTCAAAGCCACCTGCTTGTATGTTTCCTTCTTACTCTCTTTCTTTCTTTCTCTCTACGATTCAAAATTGCATATACCAGTCATTGTCATTTTTCCATGCTTAGGGCTCAATCGTTTTTTTTTGTTTTTTTAAAAAATCATTTCCAATTTTATCTTTTAGAAAAGCCAAATAACATTACCACACAAGCCAACAAGACTTGTTATTAATACTCATTTTTTTTTCATTATTATAATCATTGTAAATTCTTTTCACGAACGCAAACATTACAGACAGATAGAAACATATTCGAATGAGCTATTTACTTACAGTCTTTTTAAGTGTTTCTCTTTTCTTTTCTTTTTTCTCTTTTTCGTTACTGGTCTCTTCCTTTTTTTCTTGTTTCTCCCAGTCTCTTGCATTTCTTCCTTTGTTCTTTTTTTCTTTTTCTTTTCGATTTTTCTTCTCGTGCCCCATTCGTCTTCGAAGTGTTGCATCCAGCTTCCGATTCTCTCTTCGGCTGTTTCTACGATCGTCTATTCAAAACCATGCCATGTTGGCATGCCTGGCCTTAGGGACCAAATATGAATATGTTGCATAGCTGTGATACAACTATACGTATACATATGCATGCTGAAACAAAATCAACAATAATGACGAACGAACACAGTTCTTTAGAAAATATACCTCTCACACTTTATTCAAAAGGGTTGCGAAAGGGTTATGTGTGAGAGTTGGGTTAGAGACTGAACAGACTGCAACATATTGACCCCAAATTCCTCTGTCTTTAGCAGCACTTCTTTCTCGTTTTTCTGGGCTGCTCAACCGGGGGTCCTGAGGGCCCAGTCCTCTCTGGGAGCTGGTTCTCACTACAGCATCTTATCTCCAACTAACTGACTCCCACTTTGGCACCGGGTTATATCGTTTTTTGACACCCACCTGCTTCCTGTGACGTCGCAATTGCACCCAATCCAACCCGTCCACAGTCAAGGTTATACCCTGATATCTTCGACTGGATGCACCTGTTATTTACACAAGTGCATCTCTTATTTGACAGCTTGGCCGAGAGTCAATATGCAACAATCAGTTTTTGAGTGGCATAAGAGATTCAAGGAAGGCAGAGAGTCTTTGAGGGATGATTAGAGGTGTAGGAGGGGTAAGGAAGTCAGAATATCAGAGTTGATTGGCCAAAGGGTTAGGGTTAGGGTTACTATGTTGAGGTTTTAAGGGAGTTCAGGAAGAGATTCTGTCGGAAGAGGCCAGCACTCTTCAAATCGGCTCAGTTGCATTTCCACCAGGACAATGCACCAGTCCACAACTCCATCCTTGTCACAGACTATTTGACCAAGATGAGCATCAAGACAGTTCCTCACCGTCCCAATAGTCCAGACCTTGCTCCCTGTGATTTTTGATTATTCCCTAAGCTCAGAGGCTGTCGTTATGAGACAATTGAGGACTTCGATGGGGCCTTGAAGAAGTTGTACTATCAATAAAAGTGCTCATACGAAAAATGTCTGGAAACTTATCGTATGCACCTCGTAATTTGAGCGTTATGGTCGACGTATATTTTCACCCAATGAGGATGACTTATCCTATTCAGCCCGGACCATTTTTCCAGGCAGAACCAAAATTGTGAAAGCCCGGCAAACTACCTCTTTCTCAGAACCTTTCGAAAAGGACAGACGTACTTAACGCTCAAATTAATTTACACGCCAAACAAAAATATGAAGTTCTTTCTGCTACAATGTCAATGCCATGCAAAATACTCTCAATCCTCAACAAGATCAAATTTTGCAACTACTGTCTCTGCCATAGATAGAATCATTGAGAGAGTGGAAGTTTATTCTATGCCCCGAGACACAAATGACATAATTCCAGCTAAAACAGAAGCAGTAATCGACATCAACTGAGAATCTCATTCCGTGAGTGTCTGGACAATGTGACTACTAAAAAAAAAGACAGAATAGAACATGCAATGTAAAGAATTTAGAGTAAAATTTAATTTATAGGAATGACACTAAAGCCAAATTTTGTATTTAACTGGGTGATGCTGTTAGGGGCATTTGTTGTGCAATATTAAACGGTATGTTCAAACTGTAAGTTCCGCGGCTTTCTAATTCGGATACTGATTCTAAAAGATAACAGAGACAATAAAGTTTTAAAAAAAAGGAATTTAATATAAAAGAAACAAGAAAGAAAAGGATAAAAAAGATAAAGTGTTGAAAATTTTAGTGCAATTTGTGGGAACTTATCTGAGACAGAGTCCGGCAAACAAAGTTCTTTTTTTTAGTTTTGTCGAAACGTTTCAGTGTTCGTTTAATTTCGAGTCTTCAGTAAAGTTATATTTCCAGCAGAATTCTCGGTTGAATTTTCTTTCATTTGGTTTAACTTGGTAGAATTTCAATAGTCGACTTTCGTTTAATTTTACTTTTATTTCTTGGGAAGCTCCTTGCCTGTTTGAAATACTTATTGGCTGTAGAAGAAGCGAGTGACAAACGTTTCTACTGGCTATTCTTTCCTGCCTTTACAGTTTGGTCCCTGTTATGTCTAAAGCCCGGTTCGTGGGTAACAAAGAGAAGAACGGAACACAAAGAGATGTTGACAGCTCGCTGCCGGCGTCCTACCGGTAATATACTTTATTAACATTATTTACAAGTGGTGCTGTTTTGCTCATGACCAAACAGTTACTTCCTTTTCCGGATAGGTGTGCGGCGTGGTTTGGAGTTACTTACTCACTCTTCTCCTTCTTGATAAAATGCATTGTCCATCTATGTGTGTTTATTTATTTATTTGTTGATATATTTTTTTCTATTATACTACAAAGTCCTTGAGTTTGGTTGGGGGCTGCCTTTTCTGCAGTGGATTATGTCTTGGTGGTGGTATTGTGGGTTGTGTGTTGGTGTTGTGGGTGCTTCAGGAGATTCTTGTTGCGGGTGTGGGTTGTATTCAGAATCAGACTCAGACTCTGAGTCCTCTTCTTCCTTATGAGAAGTATTCAAACCAACTCGCTTGAATAGAGAGGAGTTTCTGGTGACTTGGTGGTCCCCTCTTTGCACTGTTACCATACTACCTTTCTTTTTTGTGACTGTGTATTGTTTAGGTTGTATGGTGGAGACAGTTTGCTCTGTCTCTTCTGCTTGATCAGGACTTGGTCGCCTAAGCAGAGGTGTGAGGGCTTTGTTTTCTTTTGTTTCTGTCTGCATACCATTTCATTATCTCCTTTCCTTTTGAGTCGTTCCCAACTATACGGTCATATATCGGTCTTGGTGCTGGGTTCTTAGGAGTATCGGGTAGGCTTTAAAGGACGATATTTTTGTGGTGCTCTGTATTGCCTTAGAAAATGAGGTAACTGGGTTTTCTGTGCCTAAAACCTGATTGGATAGCAAAGTCTTTGAAATCTTGCCCTTGAAACGGAGGGCCATTGCCTATTTTGACAATGGTGGGATATCCCTGCCTGGTGAAGATTAAACTGAGGCGAGGGATGACTACATTTCCTGACAACGAGGGGAGTATTTCAAACTCAGGAAATCTGCTGGTTGTCATCGATGACAACGAGCAGATACTCCCCAGATGGGAAGCGACCTGCAAAGTCCACAGAGATTTCAGTCCATGGGGCAGCTGGAAGTGGCGTGTGTGTGCTTTGGGTTCGAGGTTTGGCATGGGATGCAGCTGTGTACTGTCTCATCCTCTAGCTTGTCTATTCCTGGGAACCACGCCTTTTCCTTTATCAGTTGTTTTGTTTTGACAATGCCCTGGTATGAGTGATGAGCTATGTTGATCGTTCTTTTCCTCAATTTGGAAGGGATCACAAGACGGTGTTCTCGAAGGATGAGACCGTTAACTACGGATCGTTTCTCCTTGAATGGAGAAATGTTTGACAGCTGTGGGTCGTTCCTGCGTCCATTAGATCCTTTTTTCCTGGCTGGTATATCAAGCTGTATGGATACGGCATGAGGCGCAGACGCCTGCGCTCAATCCTGGCTGTTGCTGGTTTGAGACTCTTTATAATCCCAATAAGTGGTTGGTGATCAGCGGTGATTGCGAATTTTTCTCCATACAAATAAAAGTGGAATTGTTCGGCTGCATACACAACAGCCAACATCTCTCTTTCAGTCAGTGAGTATCGCTGTTCTACATCTGTGAGAGCACGACTAGCATAGCACAGCGTTTTCTTATTTTGTGTGAGGACTGCGTCCAATCCGACAGGGTTCGAGTCGACAAGGATATTTGTATCTTTGTTAGGGTCAAAATAGGCCATAACTTCACCTCCTGCCAGAGCTTCCTTCAGCTTGTTTAATGCTAGTTCTTCCCTCTCCGACCATCTCCATTCTGCGTCCTTCCTTGGAAGTTGTCTAAGTGGCTCACTGATTGTGGCGTAGTGTGGGATGAATCTCGCCACATACTGTGTCATGTCTAAAAACGATCGGATTTCACCAACGCTAGTGGGAGGTGTGCATTTTACTATTGCAGAGACATTCTCTGGATCAGGTGACACTCCATTTTCACTGAAAACATGTCCAAAGAAAGTTAGTTCTCGCACAGAGAAATGGCATTTTCTCTGTTCATCCTAGCTCCAACATTCTGTAGACGTTCCAGTGTGAACCTCAGGCTGCTATCATGTGAGATTTGGTCACGTCTTTTCATTTAAAAGATAGTAACATCATAATTATTGTAATTAAAAGCAATATTACATTACATATCTAATACATTTTCAGTTTAAAGATTAAACAAAAGTTGATGACCTTATCCAACTCGAGGTTACATAAATTAAAAAGTGGTATTAAAATTTCAAAATGCCTTACGCTAATTTCAAACGTAAAATTAATTCAATGCATTTTCTTTTTTCTATTCAGCACATTTTTCCCAAAATTAAAAAGAATTACTTTTTTAAAACCAAAAATTAAGACTTGAATGAATTATAATAACTCAAAAAATATATTAGCAGTAGTTACATGGAGCTCCACGGTGTGAAAAATAAAGCTTAAAAATAAATTTGCCATTAAAAAACATTAAAACAAAAAATTAAAAAAAATAATCTCCTAAGTTTTGTATTCATTTAATGAGTAAAAAATAATTTTCTTCTAACTCGTACATTTTCTTGCTCATTTTTGTGCCAGAGTGTACACACACGTACACACACACACACACACACACACACACACACACACACACACATATATATATATATAGGCAAGCCCAGTCAATGCAACTAGATTCGTTTCTATGCATATGTTGCAGGACCGATAAATATGTCGATTCGGTAAATAATTTAAAAAAGAAAGGAAGTGATGTGACTTGGCAAGGATAATGACAAAGAGAATATGGTTAAGTATGAAATGCCGAATTTTTATTTAGCGAATCGTAAACGAAGACTTTGATGTGCAGAGTTTCTGCTGATGAATACAGTCCATGCTTTTGGTATAAAGTCTCTGCAGTATTGAAAGTGCATGCTGTTGAATACAGTCCACATTGGAGTCGAATGCGTTGACTCAGCTGTCTAATAGTTCTGGGCAACAATGGGTCAAGGGGATCAGGGACATGTCTTGATGCTCTGGGCAAGTCGTAATTGTAGCTGTGTGTAGATGATCGGAGAGTCAGTCGTGTCGGGGTCACAGGCGCCGGACGATCGATGTCCCTGTTGTTGAGTCGGTAGTTGACCGGGGGTGTAGTTGATGTCGGTTTTTAAGGGTAGACGTTAGTCCGTGTAGGGTCGTTGCTTGTGGACTGGTCCTTCGCTCCGAGTGTCCGTCGTGTCTGGCTGGCTGCAGGGTGATCTTCCTTGTAGTGCAGATGAGATTATAACACCTCCAGAGTCCAATCCTCAATTGTGGCACCAAATATAACCCCTCAGGGTCGCAACCTGGTTTAAACGATACCAATTATGGTACCCCTTTGCCACAACCTTATCCACCTCCCTCCAATCTCTCTGCTACAGCGTGGGAAAAAACAGATCGAAAGTTCCCTCCAGGAAAGTGACCATACACTGCCTTGTCCCACGTTGTGATTCTTTAATGGAAAGGCCGATGGCCACGTCTGAAAGGAAGAGGGTTTACCGGCGGCTGAAGACTGAAAACCGAAGGGTATATATTGTAGAACAAAAAAAAAAAAAAAAAATACAACTCCGATTTCTGCAGTAGTTAATAATAAAAAGGTTTTATAATCTTCAAGTTTACAGATGGTGACAAAATCTGCGGGTGTGACCTATAATGGTCTAAAGTGGTGGTCTGACGAGGGTTAAGTCTTCTTAGCAACAATTTGTCCCAGCGGTGGACTGGCGATATATGAGTTGGCACGCAAAGCACAATTCCAATCTGTTGGTCCCTGCCTGGTCTTCGTCTGGTCCCAACTGCTTCGCTTCCTGCCACCAACTGCTGAGTTCAAAAATCAGCTTGTTTATATAATAATTGCCAATATTCTGGGGTAGGTTCT